>VZRU01018754.1:696864-714949 GCA_013398155.1 Pedionomus torquatus | reverse complement strand
GATGACCTGGCCAAGGGGATGGGAGTACCCCCCTCAGTAAGTCATGTTTGACTTAACTCATTAAGTTTGACTTAACTCATCAAGTTTGCAGATGCCACCCAGTTGGATGGGAGTGTTGACCTGCTTGGGGGCAGGAAGGCTTTGCAGAGGGAGCTGGACAGGCTGGATCGATGGGCCAAGGCCAATGGGATGAGGTTCAACAAGGCCAAGTGCTGGGTCCTGCACCTGGGTCACACTAACCCTATGCAGCACCACAGGCTAGGAGGAGCATGACTGAGGAGCTGCATGGTGGAAAGGATGTNGAGCGGCTGGAGAGCTGCCTGGCAGAGAAGGACCTGGGGGTGTTGGTGGACTGTCAGCTGAACGTGAGCCAGCAGTGTGCCCAGGTGGCCAAGAAGGCCAATAGCATCCTGGCCTGTATCAAGAACAGTGTGACCAGCAGGACTGGGGATGTGATTGTCCCCCTGTACCCAGCACTGGTGAGGCCCAACCTCAAGTACTGTGTCTGGTTTTGGGCCCCTCTCTACAGGGGGGACATTGAGGTGCTGGAGCGAAGGGCAACAAAGTTGGTGAGGGGTCTGGAGATAAAGTCTTAGGAGAAGCTGAGGGAGCTGGGTTTGTTCAGCCTGGAGAAAAGGAGGCTGAGGGGAGACGTTACTGTTCTCTACAACTACCTGAAAGGAGGTTGTAGAGAGGTGGGCATTGGTCTCCTCACAAGTAGCAGATGATAGGACAACAAGAAATGACCTCAAGTTGTCAGGCAAAGCTTAGGATTGATATCAGGAAAAAATTCTTCCCCAAAAGGGTTATTAAGAATTGGAAGAGGCTTCCCAGGAAATGTGGAATCACCATCCCTGTAGGTATTTAAAAGATGTGTAGATGCAGCGTTTAGGGACATGGCTTAGTGGTGGTTTTGGCAGCACTAGGTTAACAGCTGAACTCAATGATCTTGAAAGTCCCATCCAAACTAGATGATCCTGTGATTTCAGTTGGCGTCTTTTTTATCCAACAGTGCAGGCTGCTCTTGGGTGGGTGGCACTTGCATCCCTTGTGTGGAGCCACCTGTAGCAAATCGCCCATGTGTGGAGCCATCATCTTACATTGCAAGCTATGCTTTTATTAGCAGCTCTTTTCCACAAGCACCTTATAATAGCATGGAAGTTAATGTTAGTTAAACTTACATAATGATGTTCAGCCCTTTGATGTAAAATCCAAGTGATCTTGCCCTTCTCTTTCTGTGGTAACTGTCATTGTAGTAGAATCATAGAGTAGTTTGGGTTGGAAGGGACCTTCAAAGGTTCTCTAGTCCACCCCCCCTGCTAAGATCAGGGACATCTTCAGCTAGGTGAGGTTGCTCAAATTCCCATCCAGCCTGACCTGAAATGTTTCCAGGGATGAGGCATCTGCCATCTCTCTGGGCAACTTGTTCCAGCATTTCAGCACCCTCATTGTGAAAAATGCCTTCCTTCTTTCTAGTCTAAATCTCCCCTCTGTTAAAGCCACTACGTTTTGTCCTATCACAACAGATCTTGATAAAGAGTCCCTCCCCATCTTTTTCTGTAGGCACCCAGAAGGCTGCAGTAAGGTCTCCCCAGAGCCTTCTCCAGGATAAACAACCCCAACTCTCTCAGCCTCTTCTCACAGAAGAAGAGCTGCAGCCCTATCATAATTTCTGTGCCCTGCAGGGATGGATGCAGGACTCCAGGCAGGATCTCACCAGAGTGGAGTTGGAGGGGCTGTAGTAGATGCTATTCCGGAAGGAGTAAAGATCAGGGCTCTTTCACTACACGTTGTACAGCATATAACTAATTGGTAGGCCCCTTCTCAGGCAAAGACATACATAAATGTTTACTTTCATGCATGGCAAGTTCTGTTGCTGACTGTTTACAATACATAAATTAAACATATTTAGCACGTCCTAAGCGTAACACTAGAGAAAGCAGATGGATACAGCAGGGAGGTGAAAGGAAGGGAAAATAATGACATATATAAAAAAAGAATATCTAAATCAAGCCATGCCCATTTAGATCTTCCTACTCATTATTTCAGAAAAAAAAATAAAAACATAAAGATTGTGTAATACATGATAGATGGCAATAGTTTTCTGTTAATTGTTGACATGTCCAAAGAATTCAGTTATAATTCAAACACACATTAGTTATTGTACAAATGCACACGAAGATACAGTATTTTCACTTTGTTAATATAGACAATTGAATTTATTAATTATCTCTGTGATATGCAAAAACCCACTAATTTTACACTGAGGTTTATTTTTTTTTTTTCCATAAGACAGTAATTTTATGCTTTTATGTGGTTTTGGAATTTCCCAGAGCATTCCTCTTCCTCAGATTGTATTCTGGTTTTCAATGTGTACAAAAATGCAGGCTGAAAATGCTAAAAAATTGAGTTGATTCAAATCTTAGCAGAAACAGTTAGGAGGTGATTTACTTCACTAAGCATCTATGAAATTCCTTTTTTATTTATTCTGATTAATTTAAATTATTGCCTGTCATCTTCATATTTTGCTACCTCATTGCTTGCTCGGCCTGCCAGTTCATTAATAATCATCTTTAGCATAATTAAAGTTAGAGTGCTGTGGCATCTGCTGAAGTTTTAACCACATTATCCCCTTATATTTTCTGTCTGTTGTTTAGTTCTTACTCTAAGTTTTGTCTTTTACCATCACATTGCAACATTCATTCTGTGTGACCTATTTTCATTGTGTCCATATTGCCATTACTGCATGACTTCATTTCATCTTGGTGACTCTTCTAGTGGCAGCAGCGTAGCTGTAGGAGTGCGGAGCTCTGTGTTGGCTTTAAGACAGGTAGTTACTTGGTGTCTTAGTTGGGTTTTGCTGCTGTTTCATTCTTTCCCAGCTACCGAAGTAACATTATCTCAGTCAACTGGTTAAAAGGTAGCCCAGTGTTGTCTATTGGGTGACTAGTACCTGTAGAACTGTAGAATCAGAGTAGTTTGGGTTGGAAAGGACCTTAAAGATCATCTAGTTCCAACCCCCCCTGCCATGAGTAGGGACACCTCTCACTAGACCAGGCGGCTCAAAGCCCTGTCCAGCCTGGCCTTGACAATGACATGTCTACAGATGACAGAGATGATATGCCTTCCAGTATTTTTGACTGACATGCATTTCAAAAAGGTGCTGAGTATTTGATTACCTTCAAAAAGTATATATTTGAATTTTAAAACATTTTGGCTAATACACATTTAAATAGAACTTTTTGTATGTGGCAGGTTTTTTTCATTGATTTCAGTGGCAGGATTCCTGTCTGCTATCAAAATATGGAGATGAAGCAGAATATGCTATGTAGTCTGTTTTCATGTATGACTTTCCTGATCTACGTTTAGATAATTCTATATAAAACCAGGTTAATTAGGCCACATTTTCAAATGCATTTGAAGCATGATGCTCATTGAAAGAAAGAAGCCCTTTGAGTATTACTATAGAAACCTTTGACTTATTTTTCTCATGTACTATGTCACAGTAACAATGCAATACAAAATCCCATTTTAAAAAGATACATATATACACACACATATATATTATATTCTATATAAATATTATATGCATTATATATATTACATATATTTTATATATATAACAGATTATATTACTGCTTAGTCCAAAATGCCCATGAAGAAGCTTCATTTTGCCTTAAATTAACAATTTAGTAAATGTGGCTTATTAAACCATTATCATCAAAAAGATAATAATGGCATTATGAGCAATTGTGCTGTTAAGACATGTCTTATGCTGTGCTGTCCTATACCTGAAGCCTTTTGTAAACTGGGTGTAAAAGCTTACCAGTTCAGACTGTTGGCATTTTGAGCCACTTAACATTCATTTTTGATCTATATAAATGGTAATAATGTGTTTTAGGCTGTGGAGAATTAGAGGTGTTGCTTATCATTTAAATAATTGTAGGATTTTCCATTTTCTTGCTATTCAGTTCTTTGGATTTTGCAAATGAAACTAATTGTTGCCATTTAGTAGATTTAAATGGGTTTTGAACCTAAAGAACAGATTGCTCATAATGGAAGTACATTTTAACAGTCAGAATCTGACCCAAAGTTTTTTATTTGGTGTATGTTTTCTATTTTAGCATCAGGATGAACAGTGGAAATATAAGAATTCTTAGCATGCAAATGAATAGTGCAAAAATATAAATACATTCTCCTTTTACATTCTGCCATGGCTTACACAGGTCTCCTTTAGGCTTTGAATCCTAAATGTTCTGCTTATGCCTTTGAAAGAATCCAAGCGATGCCCTAAACCTCTGATCTTGTCCAGGGAGATAGATAGGCATCTACAGAGGGAAATTCAAAATCTAATGAAATCAAGGATCTTCCTCTCCTTTTTTCTCTCTCTTTTGCTTCAGAGTAGTGAATTCAGTATTAAAAGACACAGTAGTCTCAGAGACGAGTCACTATCTCAGCAGGTGGCTTACTGGTAATGAGATTTTCATTATTTTGTTTTTTTTTTTTTCAGCATGACCTCCTGTTTTACAGACACCAGTATAATTGCAGAGTGCCTTTTCAACGGTTGCATTTTCCCCTCTCAATCTTATACTTGCTAAGAATATATTTGCGTAGAATCAACAGCAGAACAAATACCACGAGAAGGAATTTGAGTCCGTATCTGCATCCATAGCTGTGTACTTTCTGAACAGGCCTGTCGAAGGAGGTATTTCCTTCCTCCCTTCTGTGCTCCCTTCGTGCAGTTTCTGCAGGCTGAAGCACACTTGTCTGTTACATGGGGAACCGAAAGCAGCAATGCGGCTGCAAGGATTGGCAGGAGGGAGCTGCTTCAAGGCTTTCTGATCAAATGAAGCTGCTGCAACACGCTGCAGTTGGGAAAGGGTGAGGTTCTTGCTACTCAATGGCAAACAATGAGTGTGACCGAGATTATCAGTTTCAAAATGACTGTCGGTTGTCTTGCTTCTTTAATGTGCTATATATAATTATATGTAAATTACATTTTTATGTATGTGTATTGTCTTTCACATTCATCTCATTCACTTTTAACTAATGCCCCTAAGAACATAGATAAAACAAAATGTACTTACTTTAGCAATAAATCTTTTTTTTCTTATTTATGAACTATAAAGATTTTATGTATACAGATCACTTTTTTATGTGTCAAACCAAACACGTTATGATTCAGTCTTTTTATTAATGCAATTATTTATTAGTCTTCGATTTCTCAGGCTCACAAAATGAAATGTAAAGAAAATACCATTTATGTAACATCGTCTCTGATGTTGTATAATACAGCCACAGCTGGGGAGTACATGCAGTGCCTAACTTTAGATACCTACATTTGATAGCTAAATTACTTGCCTATTTCCTTGCATTGCCTCTGGTGTCACTGAAAAGAAAAAGACACCCTGACAGGGTGATTCAGACTGGGAGTCGAGAAAAATTGAGATTTAAGTTTAGGCCCCTAAATAAAGTGTCTAAAGCTAAATGGCACGAGCCCAGGTTTTACCCCAGTGGGCTGTTTCCCACAGAAGCTGTTCCAGTTGCTCTTCTAAAGTGAGGCATTTGCTCGAGTGGAAATAAAAGGTTGACATTCTGAACCTGAGAAATATAAGCTTCAAATAAATAATGGTTGTTTAGAAGGATAGGAATGACAAAACATTCTACAAATGTCCTCCTAAACATAGCATCATGCTTTCCTCTGCCATTTAGCTCAAGGCAGAACTCTTACATATACAACATAATTCCTGTGAAGTCAAAATGGTCATGCAGTCTTGAAATGTTCCAAGCGGGCTTTGTTTGCTTATTTGATCCACAAGTGATTGTCCTTAGCTAAAATATTACATGGTAGCATGTGAAAAATTGGAGCGCAGCTGTGCTGTGGCAATAATAGTACATAATAAAGGGAATTATAAAAAAATAATCAAGGAAAAAGATACAAATTTCAGTTAGGCCAGCAGATTTATTCATAACAAAATGCTTAGTTTTACCAACACCCATCCAAACAAACAAGGTGCTACCTAGCCTTTTTTGGGACACCAGGTTATCTTACTTAGCTTGATTGCGCTTTTTGTCCTTATTTTTATTATTGACGATTGTTATACAGCTGTGTATGATTAGTAATAGACTTCTACGCTGTGATTTGAAAGTAATTTCTACTGAAGTATGGTGGGAGGATAGATGGAGAATAAAGGCTGCAGCAGGACTGCTTACTTGCTCGAATATACTCGAATCTTGGTGGATGTTTAGGTAGCTATCTTTTTATAATTAAACTGCACTGTGAGACACGATGACTTCCCATAATAGTCTTTATTTCAGAAGTACTACTTTTTAATATAATTTGTTTTGAGAAAACAGCAGTGAATCAGCGTTCTTGGACCGTAATCACAAAAGCAGGATGTGCTGCTGAGAGCAGAGAGACATCTCAGAAAGTAGGCTACTGGGCATTAAATAAGTTCCAAACCAACAGACAGAGGTACTCATCAGAGAAAAGAGATGTTAAGCAAAACACTGAAAAATTATTTTGTAATTTTATTTGCAATGAAATATTTCCATCTGTAATGCTAGGTCATCTTTTTCTATATCTAGTAACCCCTAGCATAAGTGCCAGTCCTCTACACGTGCCCTTCTCATTGCCAACATCTCTATTTGTTGAAACTGTGTTGCTGCTTCTCTCCCCAAAAAGTATCACACAGCATCTAGCCTGGTACCTGGTATCAGAGATGGCAGTTTAAGTAAAGCTTATCAAAAGCAAAGCACTTACACAATGAAAGCTGTTTCATGAAAACAGCTCCCTTTCTGGTAGTTTCAAGGTTAGGAACACACAGAGCTGGAGTTTGTGTTCGGATCAGAGCAGCTTAACAGGCATTGATGAGCTTCTTAGTCATTAATTTGACACTATTAAGTAATTTATAGGTGTGCTTTCTGTAACTTCCTGTTGCAATGAGTCCCACAGTTAGCTATGCTTTAGATATTTAAAAAAATATTCACACATAGCATTAATATGCAGCCTCACTGTGTTTCCCATTCAGTGCTGAAAAACATATTGCCACACTAAAAGCAACCTGTGCAATATCAGAATATAAATTAGAAGAAACTTTTAAAATACAATTTTATAAATATTTATGAAAATACATAATATAAGAATACTTCAAAATTAAAAAAAGAAATACTGAGGTAATTACTGGTTTTCATTCTTCTCTATGTAATAAAAATAAAATAAAATAAGTAAACCCAAACAAACCAGTGCTTAAGCTTATAACAAAATATTCTGTGGTGTAATCCATCACTGTGCATGTTTGCTGCAGAATTTAAGAGCCTTCCCCCAAAATCTGGCTGCATGGAGCACCAGGGGTGTACAGGTACCGATCTCTTATTTTATTTGATGAGGGAGGATGAAGAGGGGTGGTGTTCTCAGAACCTGCCTCCTAAAACTCAAAGAGCTTGAAAACCTTTTACATGTGAGAACCACCCTGGGTGGTTTAACCCAACATCAGATACTGTTATAAAGTGATTCTCCTTCCCTGAGCATTCCTCAACAACATCCACTCCCTTCCCTTATGAAGCCCCATGGTTAGCCTTTATGGCTAAACTTCCATCCATTCTGGCTTCCCTCCCAGGCCCCATCTGACCATCCTGACCATCCCTGTTTACTCTTTCATCCCTGGAACCCACCAACGCTCTCAGCTGCATTCAACAGCTTGTCCCCCTTCCAGAATGGCTGGTTGCTCCCAGAGGAGGGTTGTGCTGAAAAATCAGAGAGGGTGGTTACATACATACTCTATTTTAGTTAAAATGGATCTTGTTAACTTACTCAAGAGAAAGGAAACATTAATATTTTTACTTGCTCTTCTGATTTGTTTAGCACTGATAGAAAAGTAAACTCAGCAAAAGGGGGACCAGTCTGGTGTCACTGTCATAACCAAAGGATTCCATAGCAATAGATCCGAAGCCAGAACACTTCAAACAAACGCAGCAGGTACTTTGCAAAACTGTTGTCTGAAATAAGCATGATCAAGTCTTCTAGCTCTGTTTATTATTTTGTGGATGCATGATATATCTATGTATCTGGAGATTAATGAAAGACATTCATGCATTATCCCATACACTTGTTAGCTTATCCACAGTAGGTATAAAATAGCAATAGTAAATGTTTGCTATGTGCATAAAATCATTTTTTTCATCTTGAACACAGATTTTTAATTATTTTTAACAATTTGGGAGTTTATTTCATGTTATATAGTACCGTTCACTGTACAATTAATCTTCCTCCAATTTTCACACTCTTTACAGATCATGATTTTTGTATCCATAAATATTTTCTATGTGATGTCTAAATTACTGGTCAGCGTACTTCAAGTCATTCCCAGGTGCTTTTGTGTTCAATAATGAGGCCATTAGTATTTGTAATTTGTGAGGTGAACCAAAAAAATCATGGAGTAAGTTGAAATTAATTTAAAATCAACTCACTGTGGGGAAAAAAAAAAAACCAGGTTGCCCCTCGCTCATTACTGTATGACTGCAGGCTGCTGCTAACTGGGTAGTGTATTGTAATATAACACTGAACCACAGCATGAAGAGCAAAGAAATGAAAGCAGTATTGAGTTGGATGAGTTTTAATAAACTCAAAAACTAATAGAGGCCTTAGACTAGATATTTTAACTTACCATTATTTATAATAATCTTTTCATCGGGTTTAAAAAGTCTAGGGAAACGCTGAGTATATTTCATTTCATGCAACATTATTAGACCCAGCAGTCCTGAGTTTCTGAGCCATAATTTGTCTGTCCAGATATGAAGTGTTAGAAGAGAGGCTAAAAAATGCCCCTATAATACGCCTGTCATCCATTGCTTCGGATAATGATTTTAAAAAGAATTTTATAAGGAGAATGGTTTACTCTGAAGGCTGTTCTAAGTCAAAAGAGCTAATATCTTCCCACTTAAAATGTGACATGAGTAATTTTCAAATAACTAAACAAGAACATCTTCCCTTTACCGTACTGCACTTTAGCATACATTGTTAGACAAATTCATCATACCCTGTACACATACATAATGATCTGGTTTGAAAGGGACCTTAAAGATCATCATCTAGTTCCACCCTCCTGCCATGTGTGGAGACATTTTCACTAGAGCAGGTTACTCAAAGCTCCATTCAACCTGGCCCTGAGCACTTCCAGGGATTGGGCATCCACAGCTTCTCTGGGCAACCTGTTCCAGGGTCTCACCACCCTCACACTAAAGAATTTCTTCCTAAATACCTAATCTAAATCTCTCGTCTTTCAGTTTAAAACTGTTACACCTCATCCTGCTTCTACACTCCCTGACAGAGTCCCTCCCCATCTCTCCTGTAGGCCCCATTCAGATACTGGAAGGCTGCTCTAAAGTCTCCTTGGAGCCTTCTCTTCCACAGGCTGAACAACCCCAACTCTCTCAGCCTGTCCTCACATGAGAGGTGCTCCAGCCCTCTGACCATCTTTGTATACTAGGATATGTATGTGTGTATCTGATGCAAGATAGACATTCTTTCTTCACATTTCTTCAGTACCTTTGGCGTGAGCTTTGCAGTGACTGATTAAAAAATGTAATTCTTGTGTTCTTAACTAGTTGTATCTTGTTGTTGTCTGTCTTATGAAAGGATAAGACAGACGAGGGAGGCAGTTCCTCATTCCTTTTGCTTTGAAGAGGTGTCTGTTAATAAATGCAGAGCATGTTCTGCTCTCTTGTTTCCAAGAAGAGCAGCTCTGCGGGCATGCACAGCGCAGACACTCAAGAGGAAGCCCAGGCAGCACAACCTAAATGACTGTTGCAAACATCAGTCTTAGTGAAGATAATGTTTTCCCCTGTGATCCCGCTGAGTTTGCACAGTGGAAAAGTGACAGCTTAACTATTGGTTAACAGTCAATAAAAGAACAGCGTTGGTCAAAAGACATGTCTGTGCTTTGTAATGTGATTCAAGATACAGACACATCATCCTGAAAGAGCTTACTCAGGTTCCAGCAACAGGACAGTCATACTAATGCATCCCTGAGTCCAGATTTATTTACCCGCTGGCCCAACTGCCTCCTATAAGCAAAATTGTTTAGAGTTCATGATGCTGCATTCTGTAGCGCAGTTCATTGCACAATCTTTTGTCACATTATTTTATCTCTGGCCTTTTCTGAAGCAATATTTTACAATCTTCTTCTCAAGTGATTAACATCAAACGTATGGGCTAAGATTCACTAAACCAAATTTAGACAGTGGAGTAGCCCTCTACATTTGAGTTCGCCACACTCTGTTGCCAGTATAGTCAGTTGAAACAAATCGGCATTTTTAATGGTTTATCTCTTCCTAAGCATCTAAAACACTTGAGATTCAGTGTCAGCCTAGAAGTGCCTATTTTTCCCTATTGTCTGTGAAGGGAAACTTGAGCAGTTAGCTCAGATGCAGATGTCCTAAATTAGGTTGCATGAAAAGCACCCTGTGGTTTTCAGACCGATAAGAAATATCACTAATTGTAAAAATGGCAGTTCTGCTGCTCAAATCTGTGTGATCTACACCACTGATCCAGTTGCTTCTCTGTGGAATTTACACTAATTTAGATTATATTTCCTCCTTTGCAGACATAATGTATTTTAGAAAATGTAGGGAGATGCAGTCCATGTGCAGTCATTTGAGTCTGGCAATGGGTTAATCAGTACTTTGTTTTTAATCTTATCTTTTAGATAAGTCCAGTAAGAAACGGGTAACAGGTCAATTATAGATTTACCTCACTCACAATTAAGATTCACCACACTTACTATCACAGTGTGGTGATCTTTCAGCATTTTAGTTGGAAATAACTGTACCTAATTTAATCTTTATTATAAAGAAATTGCAGTTACTGCAGATTGTTTTCACACTCCACTCTTTCTGAGGTTGGGTGAGACGCCACCACACGGCAACACATCTTTTCTGCCTCAGAGACTAATGTGAATCACCACCTAGGTGAGAGTCTCCCACACTGGACATTTGACTTCTAAATGATAAGTGATAATTAGCCTGCGTGGCAAAAGGGCCCAGAGTTTAGAGCTCGTTTGTTTATTACCAGCCTCTTCTAGGCACAGTATCCTAAGGAAGCAGTGGATTAGATTTTAAAGTCATATTGTATTGTAAATTCCTTGCATTTGCAAAACAGCTAACAATAATGAGTTTTTGCTCTGATGCCATTTCAAACCAATGACACACCAATAAGCATTTTGTCCCATTTAATTTAATTTAACTATTTTGAACAATAGTTTAACTGTTGTTTCTCTTGAGAAATTTATCTTATAGTGTATCAGGGTTGTAAAAATGTGGGTTAGTATATATATACGTAACTTGAGTGCATATATGCAACTACACACACACACACAAGGTTAAATCTGTATTATTTACTGCCGATTCTCATGTGTTAAACAATTTATCGCATTCTTTACAAAATTTCATTTATAGAATTTTCAGGTTGTTACTTATCTTCCTCTTAGTTGGTTTTTAAGCAGATGAATAGTTTGATTTTTTCAGCCTTTCTGCAGAAAGATCCCTTTTACCAATTTCTTGATGTTTACNGTCTCACCACCCTCACACTAAAGAATTTCTTCCTAAATACCTAATCTAAATCTCTCGTCTTTCAGTTTAAAACCGTTACACCTCATCCTGCTTCTACACTCCCTGACAGAGTCCCTCCCCATCTCTCCTGTAGGCCCCATTCAGATACTGGAAGGCTGCTCTAAGGTCTCCTTGGAGCCTTCTCTTCCACAGGCTGAACAACCCCAACTCTCTCAGCCTGTCCTCACATGAGAGGTGCTCCAGCCCTCTGACCATCTTTGTATACTAGGATATGTATGTGTGTATCTGATGCAAGATAGACATTCTTTCTTCACATTTCTTCAGTACCTTTGGCGTGAGCTTTGCAGTGACTGATGAAAAAATGTAATTCTTGTGTTCTTAACTAGTTGTATCTTGTTGTTGTCTGTCTTATGAAAGGATAAGACAGACGAGGGAGGCAGTTCCTCATTCCTTTTGCTTTGAAGAGGTGTCTGTTAATAAATGCAGAGCATGTTCTGCTCTCTTGTTTCCAAGAAGAGCAGCTCTGCGGGCATGCACAGCGCAGACACTCAAGAGGAAGCCCAGGCAGCACAACCTAAATGACTGTTGCAAACATCAGTCTCAGTGAAGATAATGTTTTCCCCTGTGATCCCGCTGAGTTTGCACAGTGGAAAAGTGACAGCTTAACTATTGGTTAACAGTCAATAAAAGAACAGCGTTGGTCAAAAGACATGTCTGTGCTTTGTAATGTGATTCAAGATACAGACACATCATCCTGAAAGAGCTTACTCAGGTTCCAGCAACAGGACAGTCCTACTAATGCATCCCCGAGTCCAGATTTATTTACAAAATTGTTTAGAGTTCACGATGCTGCATTCTGTAACACAGTTCATTGCACAATCTTTTGTCACGTTATTTTATCTCTGGCCTTTTCTGAAGCAATATTTTACAATCTTCTTCTCAAGTGATTAACATCAAACGTATGGGCAAAGATTCACTTAACCAAATTTAGACATCGGAGTAGCCCTCTACATTTGAGTTAGCCACACTGTTGCCAGTATAGTCAGTTGAAACAAATCAGCATTTTTAATGGTTTATCTCTTCCTAAGCATCTAAAACACTTGAGATTCAGTGTCAGCCTAGAAGTGCCTATTTTTCCCTATTGTCTGTGAAGGGAAACTTGAGCAGTTAGCTCAGATGCAGATGTCCTAAATTAGGTTGCATGAAAAGCACCCTGTGGTTTTCAGACCGATAAGAAATACCACTAATTGTAAAAATGGCAGTTCTGCTGCTCAAATCTGTGGGATCTACACCACTGATCCAGTTGCTTCTCTGTTGAATTTACACTAATTTAGATTATATTTCCTCCTTTGCAGACATAATGTATTTTAGAAAATGTAGGGAGATGCAGTCCATGTGCAGTCATTTGAGTCTGGCAATGGGTTAATCAGTACTTTGTTTTTAATCTTATCTTTTAGATAAGTCCAGTAAGAAACGGGTAACAGGCCAATTATAGATTTACCTCACTCACAATTAAGATTCACCACACTTACTATCACAGTGTGGTGATCTTTCAGCATTTTAGTTGGAAATAACTGTACCTAATTTAATCTTTATTATAAAGAAATTGCAGTTACTGCAGATTGTTTTCACACTCCACTCTTTCTGAGGTTGGGTGAGACGCCACCACACGGCAACACATCTTTTCTGCCTCAGAGACTAATGTGAATCACCACCTAGGTGAGAGTCTCCCACACTGGACATTTGACTTCTAAATGATAAGTGATAATTAGCCTGCGTGGCAAAAGGGCCCAGAGTTTAGAGCTCGTTTGTTTATTACCAGCCTCTTCTAGGCACAGTATCCTAAGGAAGCAGTGGATTAGATTTTAAAGTCATATTGTATTGTAAATTCCTTGCATTTGCAAAACAGCTAACAATAATGAGTTTTTGCTCTGATGCCATTTCAAACCAATGACACACCAATAAGCATTTTGTCCCATTTAATTTAATTTAACTATTTTGAACAATAGTTTAACTGTTGTTTCTCTTGAGAAATTTATCTTATAGTGTATCAGGGTTGTAAAAATGTGGGTTAGTATATATATACGTAACTTGAGTGCATATATGCAACTACACACACACACACAAGGTTAAATCTGTATTATTTACTGCCGATTCTCATGTGTTAAACAATTTATCGCATTCTTTACAAAATTTCATTTATAGAATTTTCAAGTTGTTACTTATCTTCCTCTTAGTTGGTTTTTAAGCAGATGAATAGTTTGATTTTTTCAGCCTTTCTGCAGAAAGATCCCTTTTACCAATTTCTTGATGTTTACCAAGACATCAGAGATATTTCATAGGTGTCTATTCAGCTTTCTGTCCTTATCTTGAGTCTATTCTAAATTTCCATCCATAGATGAAATGAGAGTTGAGTATAAGGGTTTTGTAAAGACCCTATCTGTCATTTTTTAATGTATACCTGTGTCCACACTAACCAATCCATTTTATATAAAATTGTACAAATGTACATAAATATGATATACAATCATATATATAATAATTTTATACAAGTGTTAAAACTATATGAATATTACTGGTATATCTTTTATGTGAGAAGGGTGCCAGTCAGTTTACAAGTTACTTTTATAATAAAGTAAATTGCATGTTGTATGTTGACAGCTGACCGTGTTTAAGATTGGGCAAAGCAGGAAGCTATTGAATTTTGCAGCTGTTCAGCATGAACCTCAAAGAAAAAGCTCCATGGTTTTAAATAATTTTTTTTCCCACCTTAATGCTTTTATGGAGCACAAATTTCTGATTCATATTCTTGAAAAAAGAACATTAAATTCCTCCTGGATTTATGGACCCAATAGACATTGCTCAATTTCTTTTTCCTCCACCCGTAATTTCCCTTTTTTGTTTTGTTTTTATTTTTTCCCCTAAAGCTGTGAAAAACATTTTAAAAGGAGATTTTGATCAACATTATTAACTGATCTCTATTCACACCATGAGTATTATTACTGAAATTCCATTTCTCTTTCAAGCCAGCAACACCTGAATATAGGAAAATAGATTAGAAGGAATAATTGCTGAATTTAAAAGCAAACTGCTTATTAAATCAACCTAGTGTAGCAGTTGTTTTAGCAAGCAGTCAGTGTGGAAACCATTTACCAGTTGCTAGGATGTCTCATTTGTAGTGTTGACCTTCAGCTACATCAAATCACTACATGCTGCGAAGTAGTGGAGAGGAATAGCCGACCTACCTGTATGCTATGCCTGATTCCCAGGGCTTGCTGAAGACAGATGCAACGCTCTCGCAATTTACAGCAGTGCCAGGAAAGCCCGGGATCACAGGAAAATAAACTCCCATCCAGCCCACTCAACAGGATGGGCAGAACCGAGTGCTGATGAATGGACATTTTGTCCCTGTGTTTGCCTGCTTTAGGTACTTTCCCCTTCTTTGAGTGTTTTTCTCTGTCTGTGGAGAGGAAGATTTTTGTAAAAAAATATTTGTGTATAAATGAACGCTGTAGCTACACTATGACTTCACATATGTCAGAAAGCATCTTGTACATGAAACTACATGAAGAAAGGGATGCCATTTCTTCAAGAGAATGAGAAAAAGACAGGAATTGTTATTATAATAAACTAATGTTTAACTGTTGAAGCGTTAAAGAAATAAAAAGGAAGAATTCTGTATTATTTTTATGTTGTAGAATCAGTGCCTAGGAGTGGCATTCTACACCTTCCTAGAAATAAAAATAGCTTCACTTCTTTATTTTTTTAATTTTATTTATTTTGTATTCATTTTTAACAGGTAGAGGTTTGCTCATGTTAATGGTCACATAAACATTTTTCATGACTACTCCCATGCTTTAACATACCATGTTATTAATTTTTCTTATTCTTTGCAGTCTGACATACTAACAAATTAAAATGTGTATCTTGATCTACAGTATTTTATGTATGTTGTTATGATTAGAGAATCTCCCTCAGACTAAGATAACTTAAAAAAAGTACTAAGAGGAAAGTGTATTCGGTTTAAAATGAATTTGGATACAATTTTTTAGGTTCACTTGGTTTCACCTTACAAATACTCCACAAGATGTCAAAGTGTTATTATTGAATATTCCACATTCAACAGATAATTGTGAGTTTTTGCTTCCACTGGGAAAAATACTTGCATTTTGATTACCAGCCATTTAGAGCATTTCATCCTTATAACCTACAGTTTCCTCAAATACAAGTGGCAGTATTCCTGCTGTTGGGGTTCTATGTTAAGTGAGTTTCAGCTTTGTCAACACTATTTACATCATTCATCTTTTAGTCATCACTTAAATTATAGTAGATAATTTATTCACAGTAAGCCATAATCAGTTCCTAATGGTTCCATATTAAATGAATGAAAAGACAGTTTTTAAATACAAACTATGTCATAAAAAGTGAGGATCCAGTACGTTAAATGAGCACATTACTAGATGTTCTGACATACTAGATGTATCTCATCTAGATGTCCTAGATGTGCCTCTTTGTTAGATGTTTTCTAACCTAAACCCAAAGAAATATAAGAATTTCAGTTTCCAAACTACAAGGCTCATATATTATACAAATGTTTTCATGTCAGTACGATAATAGTAAGTTATATTTTGGATTGAAAACAAAGAGTTAGGAGAACAGTATTTTCTGTAGTTCAGAAGCTCAATCTTTTCAAGTTTTCGGAAAACCAGGAATCAGCTTCCACCCACATTATCTATATTAACAGCCACGACATCTGTAGACTTTGCAAGACACATAGGTTGCCCACATGCTCGATGACACACTTCAGCTACCTCTCATAAACTCTAAGTGCTGGCCAAGAGTGAGCCCCCAATAACCACATTTTGGCACCTGACTAAACGACTGTGCTTTATGCCCACATTTAATGCCCACAAATAATGCTATTTATTAGATCAGGATGGTGGAAGATTATAAAAAAGAAAAAAAATACTGCATCTATCAGTTACAGTGTGCTTATTCCCTTGCATTGTATGTAAGCAATGCATTTGATTTATTGCTACTGAAATCTTGCCTCATGATTGGCAAGTATGTCGTAATCACACTAAATTAGCAAATTCAGAAAATACTTATTTATCATGGCTGATCTACAGGAAGAGAGGAGCATGTGTCTGGAGGAGAGCTTTACAGTCATGGACTGCATATGTGAATACTGGGTGTAGAAATTTTGCTAAGAATTACGATGTGTATGATGTCTTCAGTTGTGATCCCATTACAGCAAACAGTTTTTGATGTCCAAATCAGATGGTTTAATTTTGAAGAACTTATGGGATGTTGATGTGTAATGAAAGTACCCTCTGAAACATATGCCATGGAGTAATGTGCTCTTCAAATTCCAGTCAATTGCTCTCAAAGTAAAAACCTTCTGTCATTAGAACAAAACATGCCATTATTCTGTCCTGCGCGCTGAAAGATCAACGTATCTTCTTTTTTATCACTGGACAGATATACTTTTGGGGAATAGTTCAAAGAGAAATAAACAAAAAAGAAAGGAAGAACTCATTCAAAAATCTTTAACAGATTTTAACAGGGATGGATATTCAACCTGCATAATGGACACTGAGTTTGTAAGGCCAGTCGTTTATTATTTCATTAATATTTAGGCTTGATTACTCTTCATTGCTAGCACATCTCAGAATACAGCACCTTCTTGAAAATGTAAAAATACAGCATTTTTTTAGTATTAATTATAATCTGAAATACATGCCTAAAAAAAGAGAGTAAAACCAGCCATACTGGATCAGACGTGTATGTCTGACCTGTGTTTAGACGGCACAGTATATTGTCTCCAACGCTGACCACAGCTGATGCCCAGAGAGCGTGTGTAAGAAATGATGCAAATAGAAAATAATCCTTTCCTTGGTACCCCCTAGCTTCTGATAATCAACATTTTGCAGTTTTCTGAATCCAAGTTTGTGCTTAAAAGGTTATGTTATAACCTTAATAGGTTAGGAAGATCTTCCCTGAATTTTATCTTAATTAGTTTTGAAACCTCTTATACCTTCGAGCCGCATCGCTTCATGCTACCATGAGTTCCACAATTTAATTATATAGGAGAGTTACTATATTTTGTTTGTGCTAAGCTGCTGGAACAGTAATTTTAATGATACATCCCCGGTTCTTGTCCTGCAAGGCATTTTTCATACCCTATTTGACACATCTAAAAATTCTTTGGAAAAAGGAATGCATAGCAAGGTGACAAAGGTTGCTGAGGATATTGCCTTATTTAGAGTACTAAGAATGAGAACCACATGTGAAGAACTGTAGAAGGACCTTGTGAGATGGGGCAATAAACTGGCAGTTGAAATTCAATTTGGAGTAATGTAAACTGCTGCATAGGCAGGGGGGAAATAACCCTGGCTTCACATTTGAAATTATGGGCTCTGAAATGATCGTTATTGCTGAAGGAGCCAGCTCTTCAGGTTATGATAGATGGTTCAATGAAAATGTCAGGAATCAGCAGCAGTCAAAAAAAAAAAAA
>VZRU01018754.1:670572-696850 GCA_013398155.1 Pedionomus torquatus | reverse complement strand
AATATTTTGACAAAAAGTCTTTAAAAGGTTTATGGTAGGCAAAAAAAAAATACAAAAAACAAACAAAAAAAAAACCCAAAAACAAAAACAAACAAAAAACAAAAAACCCCACCAAAGAATATCAGTATGCTGCTTCATAAATACATGAAGCACCTGTGACTTGACCACTATCTGCGCTTCCACTCCCCCATCTTACAGAGGTTATGGCAGAATTCAAAAAGGCTCAGAGAAGGGCACCAAGGATGATGAAACATATGGAATTACTTCTGTGGTGGAACCAAACAAATAAGATTCTTCTTCCGTCTGGAAAAATAAATGTCTGATCAGGATGCAACAGAGGTCTGAAATCCATGAATAGCATGGCAGGGGTATATAGGGATTAAGTGGTTACCAGGTCTTTGAACACAAGAAGGGAGGCACCCAAGCAGAGCACTGGTTCCAGATAGATAAAAAGAGATTACTCTTACAATTATTGTTGTTAAGCTGCAAAATTCTTTGTTCCCAAATTTTGTGGGTGCTAAATGTTTACATGGAATCAAAAGGGAGACCAGAAAGCAATCTATCGAGTACAGAAATCCATGTAAATCCTCAATATGTAGACAATGACAGAACTAGAAATGGTTTCAGAGAGAGACTTCTCAGGAGATGCCCATTTTATCACATTCCTGATCTCTTTACAAAATCCCTGAGCTTTGGTTGCTGTTGGATAGAGATGATGAGCAGGACTGACAATCCAATATGACCATTCTCAACTTTCTATGAGCAGTCCTTTTCTTTTTTCCTGTTTTATACTACCAACGACTTCATAGAATCATACATTGTTCCTCATTAAGCATCCTCTTTCTTCAGTAGCTAAAAGTCCCAGTATATTTGTTCTTTACTCATACGAAAGTTTCACATTGATCATCCCTGTTGCTTTTTCTCTTTTTCTCCTTTTTTTCAGTTTGTTTTGTTTTGTTTTTTGTAAAGGTGGGATGATCAGAGTAGCACTCACTATTAAAGAATTGGACATATTATGGGTTATAGAAATATAATATCAGTAGTATTTTCCTAATAATTTATTACCTTTTTTTTTTTTTTCACTGCTAGTGAATGTCAAATTACTGTTTTCAGAGACTGTTTGCAGATTGCCTCATATATTTTTTTCTGAGTAGCAGTAACTAGTAAATACATACTAAATGTACAGGTACACTTAGGGATTTTTTTCTTCATATTAGCTCTCATTTATCGATAATGAAATTTATCTCTACAGTTTTATTATGCAGTCATTTAGTATTGCAGGATAATTCTCAGATTCTTCACAATCAACTGTAACTTTGAGTCGCTCCAATAACTGTCATCTGTCTTATATAGTTTTCCAGGTAATTTATGAGTATGTCAAACAGTATAGTTTCCAGCACAGGCTTTTCAGAAGTAAAAAGAGAACAAATAAAGGCTTTGCCAAGCCCATCAGTTTGTTTTCATATGAAGCTTGATGGCCATAGGTGGATACTAAATACACACTACTCCAAAGTGCACTTCAGTGCACTTTTTGATTTTCTGCTTCAAAGGCACTTTCATCTTGTGCACTTGATTTTTACCTGTTCTTGCTAATAAAAAAAGGCTTTATAATGTGGATAATTTTAATAAGCTAGATAGGAAGTGGCTGAACAAGACTTCAGAATTTCTCCAATAGGACAACTAGAAGTCTATTATTTTCATGCCTCTGATACACCCCCAAACTATTATGAAATGATACATCATGCACTTTGCCAAATACCTCTGTGTGAAAGTTCAGGAACCAAAATCAGTAAACTGCACTGCTTTTATTGCTATAAGGCAGTGGAGTACCTTTTTTTAGTTGTTTTTTTTTTTTCACTTATACAGGAACAGAGGTGCAATCAATGTAGGGAAAACTGTCTCGTGAAGCTTCTCAGTTGTCCCATGGATATCTTGCACTTGGATTACATGCTTTGGCAGAACGTTATGTGGGTGCAGCTGACGCTTAGCTTTTACACTGTGGACTTCCCAAGATAAACTGTAAGTCTTGGGAGTTTCCGCAAGACTTTATCACTTCTTAAATGGCTCCACTCGTCTGAGAAGCTGCCTGAGCAGCTAAGCCCTGCAATTTCTACAATACACCCAGTTAGTAATAGCAGAAGGGGTGCTGTGTTTGTTGGGAATCAGGCTTATTTCCAAGGACATCACAAACTTCTGATAAGCACATGTGGCTCTCAAACATAACTTCTTAGCTGTAAACAGAATTCAAGAGGAAAGCAGGAAGTGTGGATATTTTGTATCTTCACAATGTGTTTAAAGAAGAAGTCAACACTGAAGAGTTGTTTATTTAAATGTAGTCTGTTGTTCTCAACTAGCTTTTTTATCAAAACTAGATATGACTTTGAGACTATGGGAATTACTCTGGGTGTTACTCATGTATTGCACATGGTTTAGTTAGTCTGTACACAATAAGCACAGAGACTAGAAGACAGCAACACTGTAAAAGAGAAGATGGACTGCTTTAAAATTTAGTCCTATAACTAGCTTTTCATAGCAAGCACCCCAGAGGCACTGGGGAATCTCCAACCTTAGAGATATTCAGAGCTTGACTGGAAAAGCCCAGAGCAGCCCGATCAAGGACTTAAGTTAGATGCGACATGAAAGTTGGCTCTGTTCTGAGCAGCATGGTCCAGATGATCTCCAGAGGTCCCTTCCAACCTAAATTCTTCTACGGTGCTATGAACAAGTCCGTATGTTCTATGCAGTATCTTGAGCAAAAAGTAAATCAGGCTTAGGGATCATATGGATGGAGGTAATTGCCCTGCTGGCATAAAAAGATGAACGCTGCATTCCAAGTGCCTTTGGATGTGTGTGACCTGAATTCAGCAGCGCTGCAGACTTGCAGCAAAAAAGGTTTTGAACTGTCTGGCAGGCAGAGCTATTTTCACTGTCCTTTATGAAGAAGAGGGATAGCAGCAGATAAAATTGGATGAAGATCCTTTGTATCTGTGTTTAGTGCTCTGTATACAAAATACCTTTTTTTATTTTTTCCTCCCCGCTACTTCTGTTTAGGAATTAAGCTGCAAACAAGGTTTTTCAGCTGGAAAATTAGAGCATCTTTGGGATTGTACAGGGTGTTAATATAATAGAGAATGATACAGTCACGGCAATGGAGCGGGATGATCAGACAGCGTATCAGGTGATAGGAAGAGAATGTGTCCAAAATATCAAGTCCAATAAACAGCAGTTTTTATTCAAAGTGACAGCTGTCAAATGCGTAGGACGTGAGGCAATCAAGCACTGACTTCACTGCAGCAGACAAAATAAAGGGGTCAGAGAGGGCTGTGATTCACCCTACTGTTAAACAGGACTGTCTTGAGTTCTTAAAAGCCTCTTAAGCGCGTTCTTTTCCTTTCCCTCAAGATGTAGAACTCCCTTTGAAAGCAACAGAAGAGTCTATTACCAGCAGAAATCAGAGCACCAGACCATCTCCAGAGAACTGAAGATGGTCATGGTGGGAGCCAGGCAGCAGTGACAGACCAGTGCACCAGAAGATGGTCAGTGTCAGACACACTCCTGTCTCCAAGGGTTAAAGAGGGGCCCTTGTCCTGCACCTCCCATTACTCTTAGTTTTAGGTGCAAAGCTTTCTGGATCTCTGCCTGTGAATCTTCACACACTTTGTTTCCCTTGTTTTAAAGCAGTATTTTTTCTTTCAGTTTAGCTCTGGTTTTTGGAACAGCCTCCTACTTTTATGAGGGCTACTTTATGCAGGTCATGAAAGAATTGTCGTTGTCACCCTTTATAACAGAAGAAACAAAAAGGAAAATAAAAAACGGAGTACAAAAATGAGAGGAAATATAATAGCAGCTCAAGAAATGCCACTAAGTGTTTAGTAAACATTTACTAAGGAGCTTTTCAGGGAGTCTGTGATTTTCACAACAGTTTTATTCCCAGTCCAGCTTTGAAGGACTGATATACTGTTGAATGGCTCTAGGACTATTGATTGCAACGTGGAGGGTGACAGTAATGCAGTGCACGCCCTACACGATGCTTTGTCTTTCTTAGTATGGGCACGATTGAGAATATGGAATTTAAACATGCAAAGCATAGAATCACAGAAGCATATGGGTTTGGAAGGGACATCTAGAGAACATCCAGTCCAATCCCCCTGCCAAAGCAGGTCCTCCTAGAGCAGGTTGCACAGGAACTTGTCCAGGAGGGTTTTGAATGTCTCCGGAGACAGAGACTCCACCACCTCTCTGGGCAGCCTGTTCCAGTGCTCTGCTGCCCTCAAAGTGAAGAAGTTCCTCCCCATGCTTAGATGGAACTTCTTATGTTCAAGTTTGTGCCTATTACCTCTTGTCCTGTCTTTGGGCACCACTGAAAAAAGACTGGCCCCATCTTGACACTCCCCTTAGAATCACTACTTAGAATCATAGAAGACACTACTTAGAATCATAGAAGTGTCTAGGTTGGAAGGGACCTTTGAGATCATCTAGTCCAACCGTCAAACTCTGATAAAAAGCAACAACCCATCACTAAAACATGTCACTGAGCACTATGTCAACCCACCTTTATTTCTAGGTGTTGATCAGATCCCCCCTCAGTCTTCTCTTCTAAAGACTAAAAAGATGCAAGTCCTTCAGCCTTTCCTCATAAGAGAAATGCTGCAGGCCCCTAATCATCTTTGTAGTCCTAAGAAAGACATATAGAAATACATTAGTTTCCTCACGATTTAAAGTACATTGAGTGAAGTTCTGTTTTTATTATACCAAAGAACATTAAACAAGCTTAACAGCTAGTACTCATTACTGGGGACAACATGGATTACTCAGGAAGAGAGAGAAGGACTGAAGTTTTTATTGAAGTTGTTTCAAAATCACGTCGATAGATGGGAACTATGTGAGTTGGCGCAGCAGTTGTGATAGAAAGTACAGAAAGTATTTTCAACCACCAACTTTTTTGATGAATACTTTCAACGATGAAGTGATTGTCTGACATGACAGTAAGATGACAAAAAAAGATAATTGGTAAAAATACAGTTTTAAGAATGTTAATGACCAATATCCTGTTCATAAAGACAAGTATCAAAATGAATCTTTTAGTTGTAAAGCAGTGAATTCCCTTTGGCATCTCAATTACGACCTTTGATGAATCAGTGTTACAAGGTGAGGTGCTTCCAGAGTGGAAATTTTTGGCATTACAGTTCGTCATAGAGATGATGGATTACAACAGTCCTTCAGTCTTGAAATTTCATGTTCTAAAAAGGCCGTTTACTTACAATGGATTGTAAGGACAAGGCTGCAATCATTCAGCCTGCACAGCTAAATTGTGATAAAGGGCCTGAGCCAAACTGTGCTGTTTCACTTGACAAATCAAGATTGTCAAATTTTAGTGTCTTAGTGATCACAAAGGGGAGCGTAATTATTTTTGGTGCTGTCTCTGTTGATGCTTAATTTCCTAATAGTTATCCCTGACCTTTTAGAATATTTTGCAATGTTCTTTTCTTTCCTAGTTTTCAACAACAACAACAACAACAAAAGGTAAACAATAAGAGAGTGAGTTACAAAACCTTTTTAAAGAGTTTTAAATAAACGTTTAAAGTGAAGGAATATTTCTGAGATTTGGCTGCTGCATCAGAAGCCAAAACTTCTTTGTTGACTTTGTCAAGAAGCTGGTCAACAATGCACTTTCTAAACATCGAATGACAAACACAGTGTACTGATAGTTATATACCTGATACATGTGATGGAGATGTCAGGTGAAAGAAAGTGAAAGGCAGAAAGGGAGAGTTTGAAATTACCAAAATTCTACAATGAAAAAATGCAGTGTTTACATCCTGTTAAAATAGTATTGAACTAAGTAGCGGGGAAAGCAATTATGTCTTTTTTCCACTCCATTAGTAGAAATATCCTATATTCAATTTGTAATATCGGTAAACAAGTAGTATGAATAATTCTTTTTTCATGAGTTGCAAATTAAAAAGTGCAGAGCATGCAGGATACGCCTCAGTGGAAGACTGTCAGCTTATGCTACATATCTAAGTTATATACAATAAAGTAAGCCATAGATGTGAAACCACTGGGTGGGGCTTAAAAAACAATCTTGATTTATAGCTGTGTAAATGCAAGAAAAAGCAGTTTTCTCTATTTTTTTTCACGTAATTCTGGTTGTTTTCACTGTTCAAAGACATAAGGAATTTTAAACTGACTCAATTTACTTGCAGCCTACGATGCATACTAAGGGACCTCACACTGACAGGCAAGTGGGGGAATATTTTAATCAGAGGACGTTAGGAACAGTTGTGAACACTAAAGCATTTCCACTTCAGAAAAATACAATAATTTGTTTTCCAGGAATGCTTCCTGGGTGCTTTTCCAATGCAGAGGAATGGCAAATGCAGTGGAGTAAGCACCACGGTGAACCTCTCTTACATGCTTTAAAATCCTATTTCTAGCTTACATTATGACCTTCGTTCTATCTAGTTTTTTTAAACATTTTAAAATGTGAATGTAATTTAATTGATTTCAGTCAGACTATTTATTGCTTAAAAATTAGAGCCGTATCTTGTTAGCTAAAGATTGATTCCATGAATAACATTTCCTAAGGATCAGAAAGCAGTTATTAGTGTCATTTATTTACAGAAGCAGAAATATCGGAAGAGAGAAGGTATTGTAAGGCTCAGTTCTACACAATTTCTGCATGTAACATTTACCACCAGAAGCAATGGATCTGGTGGGCATTGGCAGATTTGTTCACTGAAGTACGGATGATAAACCTTTAAAAAAAATAATGAAGTACATATTTGCAGCAACAGGCCCTAAGGATGTTTCTATTTTTATTGCCCAGCCTTAAAGGTATTAAAGCAACACTCTGCTTTAGCGCAAAATTTAAAAAAACAACCTTTTGGGAATGAAATTTCAGCTGTTGAAGAGGAAATACCTATTTCAAAAGGACAAAGCTGTATGAATACTGGTTATTTTTGGAATAAAGTCCTTGGCTGAATTCACGCTTCCTACTGAGACAAAAAATAAAGATAAGGGAGCAATGTCTGCTTTGCTATGTGTTAAGCAGAGGAGGGACTGTGGAAGAGGGTGGTGGACACAAGCATTTGCACGTGGAGGATGTCATCCTTTTGGATTTAGGCACTTTACAAAAATACATTCATTTTGTAGAAATAACGGCTTGGTTCTATTTGGGGGGTGACCTTCACTACTCAGCCACCCAAGAAAGGGGTTTCCATCCAAACTGCAGTTCCTACAGCATCCTGGCACCCACGTGCCACAAGCTACAGCTTTGGGCACACAAATCCCTTTCTCAGTGGATGCCGGGGAGAATCATAGAATGGTTAGAGTTGGAAGGGACCTTAAAGATCATCGAGTTCCAACCCCCCTGTCATGGGCAGGGACACCTCCCACCAGAGCAGGTTGCTCAAAGCCCCATCCAGCCTGGCCTTGAACACTTCCAGGGATGGTGCATCCACAGCTTCTCTGGGCAACCTGTTCCAGTGCCTCACCACCCTCACAGGAAAGAATTTCTTCCTAATATCCAATCTAAATCTCCCCTCTTCCAATTTAAAACCATTACCCCTTGTCCTATCACTAACCTTCCTGACAAAGGGTCCCTCTCCGGCTCTCCTGTAGGCTCCCTTCATATACTGGAAGGATGCTCTAAGGTCTCCCCGGAGCCTTCTCTTCTCCAGCCCCAGCTCTCTCAGCCCGTCCTCACAGGAGAGGTGCTCCATCCCTCTAATCATCTTTGTGGCCCTCCTCTGGACCTGTTCTAACAGTNGGGAGCGGGCAGCCCCCCGAAGAGGGCGGCTGGGGCGGGGCGGGGAGGTTGGCTGAGGGGGGTCCCTTCGTCTCTTGAGGGGAAGCACCTCAGGGCGGGAGCGGGGCCCTGAGGGAGAAGCGACCTCGCTGCGGGGAGCCCCCCCACCCTCAAAGCTCACAAGCCAGCTTCCCTCACGGTAGAACTTGACTGGAAGAGGAGGGAGGAGGGTGGCTGCCTGGCAGAGAGGGAAACCACCTCAGGGACAGGACAGAGGGGAGCTGTCACCTCCAGCAAGGGGGGAAGCCTCCTCAGGGAGGGGAAAAAGCCAGAATCAGGAGGATTCATTCTCTCTCTTCATTTCACAGGTACACCCTGCAGTTGCTGCAGTCTTCCTTGCCAAAACGGATTTTCCTTCGTTCTATTAAAGAAGCAAACCTGTCAAATTAGAGATGCTACTTGGTTCTTGAATCGTGCGGTCCTGGTTAAGAAATTAATTCTGTTGATTATATATTTCATGAAACACTTTGAACACATTCCTGTTGGCTCTCTGAGGTCAGCTCTGCACCGGGGCTGGATTGTTGAGTGATACTGGTGAACCAGTCTGTTACAAACACAACACATTCTCTCCATCAGTACGTGAAATTTCATGTTGTTCAAATTACGTTCCATGCACTAGGTAGATCCCTTCTATAGTGAAGCTGCTGAGTGCATTTAACTTCGAGACACGCATTTACACATCACCAGTATTTAACTGGTTTATTTTTGCCTGCACCTCCAGTTTCTTTGTAAATGAAGGCAAAATCTGATACAGTGTTTTGTCATACTTGACAATTTTTGATAAATTTGCCCACAGTTCCACGTTACAAATTATCACAAAGTGAAAAAACAAGACTGGCGATTTCTTTCAGCTTTACAGAGGTCCACTCCCCAGTTTCAGAAGAACTCATCAGTGGGCATTATTTTCTTGTTATTTGTTCTCAGTGTTTTTTGGAAAAAACATAAAGTGACAAGTGCATAAAGAATTTGATTAATCTCTAACTTGTTGACACAGTGAAATTACCACCTATTTTAATTATACATCTGCAACTTAGTAACTTCTGTCTTAAATCCCAAATCCTGGTTTTAAATACACTGTTGAGTGATCCTGCCTTTGTCTTAGGCCTGTAATGTATACAGAACAGATCTCGATGTGGTAATGTGTACATGATAGAACTACAGACTTTGTGTCCTCTACATTTTGGAAATCATTAAGAGATCATTTATGTGTAATACTTTAACATTATTTTTTTTTTAACTTTCAGGACTGTGTCAGCAAGCATAGAACTTATTTTTGTAAGCATGGAAGGTACACGTTCCGAAAGATATTTATTGGCATTGTCAGATGAAACCGAATGCTACTTATATCCAAAGCGAATTAAAATAGAAAGTAATCAAAAAAGCATAGAGACAGAGGAGCAGCAAAAGCTAGCACAAAGCATCCAGTCTCCAAACAGGTACCAAACATCACCACAGGAACCTATGTATTTATCAGAACGACAAAACAGATGGGCATTAGAAATGCAAAGTTGTGATACAGCAAAAAAAACTGGTATGAGGGAGTTTTTCCATTTGCAAGCTTACAGTAATGAAAGATTATCGTGCAGAGCATCAGAAAATAAACTACCCACCAAAAAATGGAGGAGTGAAAATGAAGATCAAAATGCTACAGAAGGTGACATTTCATTGAATGCACATGGACAGCCTCCTGAAACAGAGTCACTGGGTGTGTGGAGTGCTGCTAACATACGCGAAAATCTACAGATAATAAATCCAGCCCAAATGCAGCAGCAGAACATTATAGAAGGAAACAATAAAAAAAATGGTGATGATGAACTCAGACAAAATTCCTCAGTTACCTCCTTAAATGGAGACTTGTTTCAGATGGAATTGCTAAGTCATAAGTCTGTCTCTGATAAAAAGTGGGAACAATACCAGCTTTTGCAAGTTCCATTTTTATGCGGTACTAATACTGTGTTTTCACATGCAGAACATCAGAAAAACAATTTTCTGAAAAAAGTATGCCCTGCAAAACAGAAAGATTATCCCAATACTGATAACAAAACTACTGCAGAAAGAGATAATAAAGAAAGAAATAATTCTTCACATGTAATTCCAATGTTGAAACCTTTTAGAAGCATAAAAGCACTGGAAATCCCTAATTTCCAACTGTCTAGCATTTCAAATAAAGTAGATAGTAGAATACCGCCAACTAATCTGAAGGAGACAGATTGGAAGAATTTTAAAAGCCAGCCATCTTTGATGCACTCTAAACAAATCCATGCTGTGCAAAAATTGCCTGAGATAGGGAGACAAAAATTCCAAAATGGTAAAAGCAGTGTAACAGCTTCAACTGTTGGTTCTGAATTTAAAGGAACGAATTGCCCATCAATTAGCAAACAAGAGCACGGCGCTGCAGCAGAAAAAGGAAAAGTACCTGTAACTTATTTCAGAGCCAACAGCACTGACATTGCATGCAATCAAATAGTTGCTGAAAATTACTTCAAAGGGAAAATGCTGGAGAATTCAGATGGTGATGATGACGAGAAGGCAAGGATTCACATTTACTTTAGTGCTAGAAAAGTTCAGAATGAAAAATGTGTCAGCCATAATGGTCTTCTGAAGAGAATGAGAAAGAGGAGCAGTAAAGAGACCATGACAAGTTTTCCTTTACAGACAAGTTTCCCACTAATAATGGAAGCATTAGAGGAAAATCAGCTGGCCATACGCTGTGGCGTGCAGATTTCCAGCAGTGATAGTAATTTGTCTGAAGCAGAATCAAAACTCTCTACAAAAGCAATACTTGATTTCAGAAGATATTTAACTGAAAACATCATATTTGAAAGTAATTGTCCTCACATTATTGTACAGAATTTTCCAGATAAGAAAGTGAGTTGCAATATGTTTTGGGGAAAGGAAATGTTCAAATTAAAGTTTTCGTTTCAGAACATGTTGTTCGGATGGGTCAGGACACAGACTGAATTTTTATGTAAAGACATGTCCACGTGTCAGGGTGATGGTATTACACATCACTTTCATTTTTGTGAAACATTAAACGAGCAGTGTGATGCTGAAGAGTTAGTAAAGAGCAATACAAAGAGAAGCCACAACACTAAAATACACATTTTTGTGCTGACTATTATTTCAAACCATCTGAAGGTGGCACCACTAAAGACAATTCTCTCTTCCTTTTTCGATAGCGGGAATACTTTATTGCCAACTGAAGTAAAGTGTATGCAAGCGGAGAATCATCCTTTATATGGCAGAAAGCAAGTTTGCTTAAACCCTTGCACAGATAATACTTTAAGGGAAAACACAGTATTTCATAAAGAACCTGAATTTGTGGAAATCATTGGTTTTGTGTTGCATAATGAATGCCAGAGAAGACATTCTTCTAGATGTTTAGGTGAAGAAGAATCCACTTTCCTAAAAAGAGGAGCCTTCTTTCGTAGCCAGAAAACTGGATTATGTAAGGAAAGGCATGTCACAAAGCACCACCTCTTACCCAGAGGGAGTGACAGGTTTAACACCTATTTGAGGTCAGTCAGTCACAAAAACTATATGAAAAAGAAAATTTTAGTTGCTAAATGCCTAATCTTGCTGCAGGGCACTTCTGATTGTTCTCCAATCGAGAAGACGTATTCCTGCAATATCACAAAAATACAGTATCTCATAGGAGCAAATCTTAGATTTTGGAGTTACTTTCCTGGTCATTCATGGCTGAAATTTGAAAAGGTAAATAGTAAATGTACAAATCAAGAAACACCAGTAACTACAGTAACACCAGAGAAAAAGAAGCTAAATAAAATGGGTAATAGTTCTTTTCATAGGGAAACATTTAAAGGTTTTCCTTTTGTTTTATGTGAAAATCAGACCCATGAATCTATTGGATGTAGGAATTGTATAAAATCTACAAATGAAGTCTCAAATGAAGTCACATATGACATGAGAAAATATTTGTGTACTTGTAGTTATACAAGTACTGACAGAAAAGAACTTAAGTCAAAAGAGTTACAAATAAATCCTGATAATTTTCTTTCTGCAAATTATTTTCCTGTTTTTGACACATATGAGAAGATTCCCCTTACTGCTGATTCTGAAGACTTTGACCGGATTCCAGTTGTAAACCAAGAGAATTCTGTCAAAAAAATGTTGTCTGAAGAAAATACAGTCATTAGTTCAAAAGAGGCTCATGATTTGCCAGCTAAATCCAATGATGTCTTAATTGTACCTGAGCAGTCAAAAACTGCTCTGGAAAAATGTAACTCTCTCTTGTTACAAGACAGCCAAACAAACCAACTGGAATTTTGCGAAAAAATAGATACATTTAGCCCACGTTTAGCAAATGAAGAAGAAAAGCTAGAGGATCAAAATACATGTTTAGATTTTGAAAATGTGTTTTCTGGTTCCTCAGATGTTTATCGGTCTGTCACTTTGCCATCAGATAGCAGCTCTCTTGTCAATAAAGATGGAGCAGTGAGTGAAGATGGACACTGCAGGAGTCCCTCAAGTGCAGACAAACAAAACCAAAGTGAAAAAATTCCTGCCATTGGACAATATCCATCCGCAGGAAGCCCTGCCAGGGCAGGCACGTACTCACAGTTGCAGGCTAAAGAAACAGCGTGGTTTTCTTTACAAGGGCACACACAGACAAAGGAGACCGTCGGTTCAGAGCCAGCAACTTCAAAACAACATTTTGAATATGTAAAAGAACAGGAAGAGATAAGTGATGAACAAATGCATGCAACTAATGAAAGTCAGTGTGAGACTGTAATGAATGACTTGATTATGTCATATTCAGGAGATGCATCTAAAACAGTCATTGCTGCAGAAGAGAAATTAAAAATGCATTTGTCTGTAATGAACAATGGATGTCTTGAAGAAGAGAAGTATTTACCTTTAGAAAATAAAATCACATATGAATTCGAACTGAAGAGAAAATATGATTTAGTGCTAGAAGAGCTACATATGTTTCATGAAATTAGCATGGAAAATGAAAACAATTTATCTAGTTTGGAAACAAACTCACACAACAATTACTGTCAATTAAAGAATTCTGAGGGGACAGATGAAAATGTGACAAGTCTGTCTCAAAAGAAAATAGTTACTTCTTCCCCAGTCTGCAGTACTTTAGAAGGGCAAAACACAACTGACAGTAATGAAAGTTCATTAAACGAGAACATATCAAACGAAAATGAAGACCAAAACGTACCTAAGGAACGTAATATTTCAGTATTGTCAAGTGAAGAATTGCAGTGTTCACCTGGTGCAGAAGGTAAGCATATGCAATTATTGACTATTATGTGTTTGCTGTTAATAAGCAAATTTAAATTTTAGGCAATATTTGGTTTGCTTTAAAGATGTGTTTCTCAACTCAAATGATTCCATAACACCGTGTTTTTCATTGCATTGTACAAGACTTGTTGGACAAAAGTACTTGCCTTTTGGTATGCGTATGAATAGCCAAAAGCAGAAACCCAACCCTACTGCTGTGACCTTCACACTGTGCCACAGCAGCTGGAGCTCAGAATTCAGTGTCAGGGACTGTCTTACTGCAAATTCCATTACAGATTATTTCTTTTGTCTTGCATTTCATCATAACAAGCCCTAAAATCCTGAAGGAAGACTCAGTAAGACGCACATTTACAGAGTGAAAAGGCTCAATTAAAGCTTAATACAATGTTCAAGAAGGAGACAACTGTTTCCTTACAACCGATGTCTTAGAATCATGGAATCATCAAATAGTTGGCGTCGGAAGGGATCTTTATGGGTCATCTAGTCCAACCCACTGCAATGATCAGGGACATCTTCAACTAGGTCAGATTGGTCAGAGCCTCATCCAACCTGACCTGGAATTTTTCCAGCGATATGTTCCACTGGAAACATTTTTAGTGTCATGAAAATCAACTTCATCATTTCAAAATGGATTTTGAAATATTCAGGTGGCCATATTAATGAGAAGTTGAATAGTCACAAAAAATTCTTTTGGAGTTAAGTGATCAGTGGTGACAGCCACCTGTTAAATCTGTTTGTTTAAGACCTATAAGTGAACACAACAGCTGGTCATGCAACATTTACATGTTTTTGCATCTGATAAGGATACTAATATCTTCAATTTAGAGAACATTAGTTTGGGAAAATGGGCAGTTTAACACAAGTTCCTGTAGCAGATTAATAAAGATACATATGAGCGTGTTCATGAGTGGTAGGCACTACTTATCATGTGTGATTCCTGCATGTTTCTCTAAAGAGTGTGCTAGTTATCTGTCCTCAGTAGTTAATTCTGGGCCATAGATCCCCATTAGATGAAGGCAGTTTGCTGTACAAAGGATCTTAAGCTCAGTAGGTTTCTGAACATATTATGCACTTAATTTTATGTCATTGCCCTAAACAGTTCTTGCCTAATTCATTGCTTGTAGAGCATCCTATTTTGAAGGACCTAACTTGTTCCAGCCGCCATAAAGACAGAGTATGTACCTCACGTAAGGTTCTGGCATCCAGGCCAGGCACTCACAAAATTTAGGCACTGCTAAAATTATGGGGTTTTTTTAAAGTTTAGATGCTGCCTTTTTTAAATCTTATTTTTTCTTGAAGAAACCAAATCCTTGCTTCGAACAATATGTGGGAAATCTGCTTTGTAGACTCTAACACTCTTGCCCTTTTCGCCACAGAATCAAGACGTATTTAATGAGTAAGGGGAGGAGGACATCAAGAGGAAACTCAGTTGAATGCTGTACTTTATTTTACAAATAGCTTCTATGTGATAAGTAAATTATTGGGCCACTTTTCAAAATGTATATCAGATTTTGTACCTTAAATTCTGTTTGCAGAAGTGATGAGTTCTCACAGCTGCAAATAAACTCAGTAAGAGATATGCTTTGGTAATTTTTCTGATAAAATTTTAGCCATCTCAAATTTGGCATCTGAAATAAGTTTCTCAGCTTTAAATTTATGAAGTGAAGATTGCAGGGGTTTTGTGAAGGTAATTAGTGTTTGTGAAGCAATTAGAAAAGAGTCACAGAAAAACCCTGGAGGAATTCTGTTCAGTAGAGTTTGAATAGCATAATGTGTTGCAAGTTACACCTGGGTGCCTTACCCTAGAGAATGAAAACCTAACAGATACTGGACAAGTGGCTCAGTAAGTGGTTGCTTTTCTGCTGAAGTCTGGAATAAGAAGATCCAAGTGGGGAAAATGCTATGTCACCCGGTGATTGAAGACTGTATCATTGCATCTACGCAAAGGAAAACTTTATGAGGTGCATAGATAGCTTTTGATGAGCCTCTGAGAGTGAGGCTTCATAGCTTCATGAATATTGCCCATAATGTGCGTGTTTTATAGCAATAAGAAGCACAGATTAATAGCTAGATGAAACAAACTTAGTTATTTGTTTATAGAAGTTAGTTAAAATCTTAAATGTTGTGTTTATGCTTCTGCTTCAAGGCAATTTTGATTCAGCTTATAAAGAGCCATACACGTGGGACCCTGCTTTTTTATTCCGTACACTTCTTAAGGAGCAAAATTATAATTTACAGAAAGAGAAAGGTAAGAATAATATTTTTTCTGTTATTTATACCACAAACATCAGTGCTAATAAACATATTTCTCAAATACTTCAATTTGTTTCCTCCTTTTTTAGCTTTCTCTTTATAGCAATCACATTATGTTTAATTTTAGGCTAGTAGAAAGCTGTTTTATCTTTGGCCTGGGTCACAGAGCAAGTCATGCAGATGAGCCTTTCTGTTCTTTGGGCGGAAGAAAAGAGCTCTAACAATGTGAGGGTTCCTTTTCACTTGTTTTGGAGCCATTTGGAAGAAGCATCTCTGGGTCTCCAGTCATATAGCACAAGGAGACAATGATTTTATTTACTTTTCCTGGAAGAGTTGTAGCTTTGGACACGTTGTGGAAAGCCGTTCAGGAAAGATACTGCCAATTGATCTGTTAGGATTTCAAAAAGCATGTTTTTGCATTTGTCCTGACACTTGGAAACACTTAGTAAAACAAGATTATTGTTTTATTCTGAAATGAAATACTAAAACATTGTGAGAAAAAGGCTACAGATAACTTCTGTTTCACTAAGTCAAATCATATATGGATGTTTTCTCTCTTATTCCCCATTATACCTCTTAACACTGATGCACACTTTGCTGTTCTCAGAATTCAGGAAGTTGCTTCCTTCATTCAGGCCATTCCGTGAAATTATGGGACTGAAAATCTTGAACATTTACAAATGTCCTCTAATGTTCTTTTCACCTGCTTTTTGTTGAAGTTATGTCATTTTTTTTTACAATATTTCATGTACTAAGTGCAAAATGTTGCAGAGAGTACTTGGTCTACTTTTTTTAAACCGTTTCTCACTACTTACAAGGTGTTGGTTTGTTGGTAGTGTTCTTTTTTGTGGCAGGTGAAATCTAGTTTCTGACTTGTGTAGTAGATGTTATTATTGATTAGGGAAAATCCAAATTCCAGCATGCTGTATTGTGCATAACAGCACAAGGTGGTTGATGTTGACATCTTGGAAGTTTTGTAGATGGTGTTGAAGCTTGCTAGGTAGATTATTGTAGCTCCTGCAGAAAACCCAAAGATGACTGAACCTGGATCATCATCTCTTTGTTTCCTTGTTGTTTTGGGCCACAGGGCTGAGGGCAAAGAAAACCAGACATTTTCTCCATTGCCATTAGCATTAACTATTCCCTTTATGTTGTTTCCTAGTTTGTTTTTTTTTAAGTTCCCACTTGAGCTTCTCCAGAAACGTTTGGAAGGAAACCTTGGCAATGAGGGATCCTTTTTTTTCCCCGTGGTTGCTGAGAAATCGCTCGGATTTCTAGGGCAATGACAGAATTCTAAGGTATTCTACTGTTTTCAGATTTTTGTCAGAATCAACAGGCACCTAATACACACTTTCAGTAGAAGAGGAAAAGATTTAATGCTTTCCTCCTCAACATTCTCAGTTAACAGCAAACAGACAACTGCTGAATATGTTCTCTCCTCGAGGAGCTACATTGCTTCTGTGCTGTAATCTGTGGTTGGGCAGAGAATGTCCTCTTCCATTTACACTGAATATTTCCTTAGAGATTTTTCTGAAGCAAGGATTTTATCTGGTGTCGTTGGGGGGGAATACTGTTTATTGTACTGACAGGAGTTAATGTCAGTTTTCCGGATGTATGACTGTCTTCCTCTATTTTTCAATAAGATTCTGAAGCATTGTGTGTGCTCTCACATGACGTTCTGTGTCTTGGATAGGTTATTTATCTTGGATATGAACACTCTGTTTCTCCTACAGAATTAAGCCTATTAATTTAGCCAATTTAGTTGCCAGAACTCTGGCTTAATCCAGCATATTGCTCCCACAGTTCAAAGATTAGGAGGTTGCTAGTGAGTTCTTTGTTTTGCATCCCACTGTTTGGTCACATGAAGTGACTGTTGCCTCAGAAACTGTGACGGTTTTGGAAAGGAGATACCTAGGTGGGACAAGAAGATTTATACTTCAGCAGTTTCACAATTCAGCATGACTACATAGCATGATTTACTGGCTACAGCTAATCCCATAACACTTGATTGACTTTTAGTGCATGCTGTTCCTCTTCCGACTGACTATTATGGGTCTTATAAAAGACATAGCAGAAATACTGTCTCATCATTGACTTACGAATGGAGTTTTGGTTTTTTTTCTCATCGTTTAAAATTCTTGTGAAAGGCTTTGAGAGCTTTTTTTTCTCCTTTTAGTAGGATTCCAGCTGAGTGCCTAAGGCTCTGATGGGCTCGCTATTTGATATCTTTGTTAATTATTTGGTGCTTCATCATTTTATACAATAACGGAAAATAGAACTTAAAAGGATCTTGATAAATCTGACACCTTCTTGTGTGGTTATTACTGCTTCCAGAATACCGATTGTCCTGATCTCTAGTTTACAAGGTCATGATCTTCCATTTTTCCTCAGCAAGTGTATTTTTTATGCAAATAACCATTTCTAAAGGATGACTGAACCATGCTCCAATTTACTAGTTGGTGTATACCTTACCGGTATACATAGACCTAAATGTGTCTTCCGTAGACTACAGAGCAAGATCCACGTTCTTCTCTCCTCCTTTCTGTAACACGAGTGACACAAGAGGAGGCATCAGGATTATTATCACCAGTAGAGTGATGCCTGGCTCTGTCATTTGGATCTGTACACCTAACCCCCTCAGACTAATGGTTAGTATGAAGGTGTACCCCTCTCAGCATGTCCCCTCTCTCCCAGAATGGTAATTCCTGTCAGAATATGTGCCTTTGCCAGTCTGTTAGGAAAGTATGAAATGTTAGTTTGAGGATCTAATTAGAAGAAATCAAGGTGTGTCAAGCTGCTGGCATTTCAGTTTCAACCAAAAAGAATGGTAGATGCTCTGCAGCTGAACAAAATGGAGATGGGACAGGGTGTAGTAAAGGACTAGGATGCTGCAATTGATGTTCATCTAATTTATATATCTCAGCAGTATGTAATTCTAGTATATATCAGAACTCTGGCTTTGCTTTCACTTCTTATTTATCTTTTTTTTTTTTTTTCTTTTTTTTCCTTTTTTTTAATATAGGTTACTTTCTGTCCCATGAAGTTATAAGAGTACAGCCTCTTAAAACATGCAAAGGCCCCATTAGGATTGGGCTGTCAAGAAAAGCTCGGCCCAAGCAGCTTCACCCTTATCTGAAATGACTTACTGGATTCTTTTACCAGTCAACTGTTGAAATGTTTATATGTTAAGGTTTTGGGGTTTTTTTTTGTTAATAGTTTGATCTTTGTGGTCTATGGGGTTTTCTTAGATATTAATACTGCAATATTTGCTAGTTATTTATTTAGGAATACTCCTGTGAATATTTGACAGCACAGGGCTTTATAATGAATGTTTACTAGTAGGAGTTTTAATGGAAAGATGAGCCCCTTTTAACGTTTATGTAATATTAATAAAATCTGGCATGTATTTTTCGTCTATTAAAATATACAGTTGAAATTTTCTGTCATACTCAACCATTCTTAGAATCCTCTGTATGTCTATATAGTTCTAAAAACATTTATTATTTTTAAAGGGATTTGTTACAAATGTTTAAAGAGGTGTTTAGAGAATTTAGAGAAGCTAAATTGAGATTACTAATTAGGAAGATGATGTTTTAGGCTTCAGAGGATATTTTCCTCTGGTGTACTTTCAGTTCCATGTCCCGTTGGACAAAGAAAACTCATGAATTTCAGTGCAGAACTGGGAAAGGGGACAAGCACAAATGCTACAGAGAGAATCTTTTATTCTCAGGGTATTGATTCCATTGTGTACAACGTGGGGAAAAAAATACCAGTACGTAAATTGTGGAGACTGTATAGCTCAAAAATTGGGGAAACTTGGGCTGATCTACTTACGCGTAGGTAATTGGTTAGAGGGACATTGGTTAGTAATCATCAATACACTGATGTTTGTGTTGCCTAATACAGAATAGCAACAGTTTTAACTGAATAAGAGCAGAGCAAAGACTTCACCAAACAGGGGTGAAGTCTGGAAAAAAAATAAAAATCCCTGAAGTGCCAAAACAAGAGTAATCCAATAATAGACAGCAAGAGCGGAGCTTTAAACCCTCTATGCAATTGCACAACATTTTTTAGGAAAAACATCTCTTACATTGCAGTGGGTGAGGATGTCAGTATGAGAAGCATTACAGAATAGCGATGGAATTATGATAAATGGCAGTACAAATAATGCTTGGTTGCAGCTGACATAAGGAAAGCTGAGCAAGCTGAATTGATAGGGAAATGCATCTATAGATAAATTATTCTATAGAATCTATGGCAACAGAGCAAAGATTAAGTCACTACACAGTTTAACGCATTTAGCAACACCCCTCAGAATGCATTATAAATAGTAGTAAATATATCTGCATGCCTACCCTATAGGGGACTAAAAAAGAAAAAGAAATTCAGTACACGATGTTGAGAGAAATCAATGAGACAATAACCTTGAAGAAAATGGTTATAATTTGGTTTACAATTTCTATTCACGTATGAAAAAGCAAAAAAAAAAAAGTCATATGAACATTTGTTTCTAGGAAGTGCTGGTTCTAAAAAAAAGGGTTTCTAAACTTATCTGTGGACCATAGGCTGTCCAAAAGGTGCAGTAAATGCTATGCAGCTGGTCTAAAAACCAATTTCAGTCAAAATTGCCATTAAAAATCTGATAACGTGAGCAGAAGACATCCCATGCTGATGGAAAGCACATATCTGGAGGTCACGAAGGACAAGAAATGATCCTTCCTTTCACAGAATCATAGAATGGTTAGAGTTGGAAGGGACCTTGAAGATCATCGATTTCCAGCCCCCCTGCCATGGGCAGGGAAACCTCCCACTAGACAAGGTTGCTCAAAGCCCCAGCCAGCCTGGCCTTAAATACTTCAGCTACTTTATCAGTATACCTCACGTATGTAAAAGTTTAGAAGGATTACAGGAATGAGCAGCTAGAAAACAGAGTTGGGCAGGAGCCCCTGAGGCAATTGAAAAAATTGTAAAACAGAAAATTATTCATTTTACCTCAGAGCAGGACATGTAGGTATCCAAATGTGTCCCCTTCGTTTTTGTCCTCACAGCTGGTCAAAGAGTTTCCTGAGTGCTGCCCAACATGAACTGGCTTTCAGGAATGACGTCTTACCAATAGCTTCTCCAGATCATATTTCTAAATGTTTATGTTTACAATAGGATTTTGTACAATTTGGGAGTGAAGTATATACAGCTTTTGCATTTACAACAGGTTGTCTGATGTCTTTGGGAAAGCCTCTCTGTCCTTCCCTGTCCTATACCTCCAGAGGGAAAAGGCATCTTTACTCCACAGAGCCATTTTCCCCTGTTCTCCTCCTTTAGTGGCCTGTGATCATTAATGAAACTTGAGAATACAGCAAAAACAATGTGTTTGTAATAATTGCCGGGCACCTCCGATGGCCATGGCTTGGACATTCACATACCATTTCTGTCCTAGCACAACCGGGCACTCCCAGTGTGCAGAGCGTGGTGGTACTGGCTGTCAGCCACCTTGACAAAGCCGCCAACCACAGAACTTCACAGATCGGCAGAAGGATGACAACCGTAGCACTTGTGTTCCACACCACGGTGTGGTCAGATTTTGTAATGGCCGGGGGGAGAGCCTTAAATGTGTAGGGTGGAGGCTTCATAAGTCTGACGCTTTGTTATTAGCGTCTGTCATGGAATCTTGAAAATGGCTTTTGTCATTCTGGAATTGGTTGCATCGATAAAAGTTTTGAAGTCACATATGGAGACAAGTCACCCCTCCAAAGGGTAATTGTAACAAGCATTCACGTAGCTGAGCATGCCATTTCTTGCAATAGCAAGGCAATTTTCTGCCTTCTACTAAAATTTGGGGTTCCTAGAAACTCGTATTGTACTAAAATCTGCAAGAATCAATCTCACAGAAAGATTCCATTAAACTACTTCATCATTGTTTATGCAGTAAATTGTACTTCCACTGGAAAACTTTGCTGTCTGGTAAAAAGTTGAGATACAAAAAGTCAGATACAAGATAGGAAGTATCTTTAAAGTATCTATGAGTTAGGTGGTAACTGGCTACATAACATACAATTTTTAAAATTCAGAAGCCTGCTTATTTTTAAATCAGTGAACTGAGTAGAAGGAGGAGCCCAGCTGAGATATTATGTAAACTTTATGCTCCACTGGCCATTCAGCCAGAGATGGCTGCTAATAACGTGCCCTCCTCAGAAATCACAGTAGGGAAGGGCTGGCGCTGGGCAGGCTGGGGTGGCCTCCTGCCAGCTTCAGCCTCCCCGGCCACCCTCGGCTGGAGAAACTCAGGTACCTCCTTACACCGGGGAGAGAAGGACGTGAGCATCCAGCCGTGTCAACCCGTGTCACCAGCTGGCCTCCTTCCATCAACCTTTGTAGCCGTGTGGGTACGTGCCAAGCGAAGATCCCACCATATGTCTTGGTATATTTTATCAAAGCAAATATATGCGTGTATAGATTTTGAAGTTTTTGAGATGCAGACGCAGTTTCTGGGGATATGTTTTGAGTTAGTTAAACTTCGAAATGCTGACTGTAACAGAAATGCAGATGTTAAGTGCCATTATGCTTTAATAATTATGCAGAAAAGCTTGAATATATTTTTCTGAATCATTTTTTATCAGCTGCTAGAACAATAGGAATAGCTATGGCTTATTTAATACAAAAGGATTCAATTATAGCTGACTGAAAGCCTTGAATTCTGTTATATGTACCGATACATGTGTTTTTTTAATAAATAGTAATTGAATGTCTGCCTTTCAAATGACTGGATACAAAGCTAACACCGCTCTTCTCAGTGTATTTTGGATAAATGTGGGCAATTAATAAGTGAATGATTGCAAGACTTAAAATCCAGCTTAATAACAGCACCTGTGTAGTGGAAGGATAGCTGTGGTCTTTCAGGGAATTAAATGGAAACAGGGGACGAAGCCCTCTTAGTCCTTCGATGTTGGAAAACAGTTTCCAAACAAGAACAGACACCAAACGTTTGAGGACAGGCATCTGAGAAAGCCTGTACGTCATAAAAAGTTCTTCATCGAGTAAGATGTTGCCTGGGGATTTTGTGTATATGCTTTACTAAAAAGCTTCACGTGATTAAGGATGAGTTCAACTTTTGCTCTTCCAATTTCCATCCAGTTTTAATTGTTACACTTTGCTCCCAACGTGTACATCTACCATGTTATTCCCACATAGCATTGGGGAACTGTTGTCCCCAGCTACAGTTAATCCCAGGCCGAGCCACTGAGGTCTCTTTACCAGCTCTCTTCTTGCTGAGCCATTGGAAAAGCATTTCTAGAGAGTCTATCAGGTAAAGTCAAAACCATTTTAAAAATACCTGGGAAAATCATTATTTTTTTCAAAATTATTTCTGTTAAATATGATTCAGAGGAAAATGGTCAATGAGAAGCTGAGCATAAGTTGGCAATGTGTTCTGACAGCGTAGAAAGCCAATGGCATCCTGGGCTACATCTAAAGAAGTGTGACCAGCAAGGTCAGGGGAGGTGATTCTGCCCCTCTGCTCAGCACTGCTGAGACCCAGCCTGGAGTACTGCATCCAGCTTTAGAGTTCTCAACACAGGAAGGACACGGACCTGTTGGAATGAGTCCAGAGGAGGACCACAAAGATGATCATAGGGCTGGAGCACCCCTTCTATGAGGACAGGCTGAGAGAGTTGGGGTTGTTCAGCCCATAGAATAAAAGGGGAGACCATATAGCAGCCTTCTAGTACCTAAAGTGGTCCTACAGGAGAGACTGGGAGGGACCATTTATCAGGGAGTGTAGTGATAAGACAAGGTGTAACAGTTTTAAATTAAAAGAGGGGAGATTTAGATTCAGTACCAGAAAGAAATTCTTTACTGTGAGGGCGGTGAAACACTGAGCCAGGTTGCCCAGAGGAGCTATGGATGCTTCTTCCCTGGAAGTGTTTAAGGCCAGGCTGGATGGGGCTTTGAGCAACCCGGTCCTGTGTGAGGTGCCCCTGCCCATGGCAGCGGGGTTGGAACTCAATGATCTTTAAGGTTCCTTCCAACTCTAACCATTCTATGATTCTATGATTCTAAAATGGAAATATGGAGACTGGTTTCAACATTTGTCCATTGACAGTCTGGGTGATAAAAGGCTGACAGCTGTCTATAGGAAATGTAGCAATTTAACAAGTCTTTATTAAGTCTTGATTAGACTCATAAGCAAAATTAGTTCCTCCTGATTTGAAAAGGTAACCAAAGTAAAAATCATCTTACAAAATATACATGCTACCATCTGATATTTGATTGGAGTCAACACCAAGATAGAAGAGTCTATGTGTCTATAGCTGAAGTGTATGTTCCATTTTGCTAGTAAACATCTTCCCCTCATAAGACCCCTTGAATTATTGAAGTATTTTTAGCCGGGAGTCATAATGAAAATTCAATACAAATTATATTCAGTGCGTGCACCAAGAAAGATGCCCAGACTAATTCTCTGTTAAAATACATTCTGTCAAAGCTTAAATATGCAAAAATATGCAAAGCTTACCAAAGAAAGTTGAAAAATAAGTGCATCAGCATGAATATATATATCTCTCTATATGTACATACATGACCTACCATGTTTTAAAGTACAATCCAAATGTAGTCTCATTAACAATGACATTTTGAGGTCTCTAGTGCTATGTATTGCCAATGATATGTTTCCCAATTTTGCAGAGAGGTTATAGATGTGCATGGAGAGATGGGAAACGGATTGAAATGACTTGGGAAACCCCGGTCGATACCATAACGTTCTGAGGTGACCTGAGCTGCCTTGGGGACAGAACTTGCTTCTCTCCATTGATCAGTGAGGAAATGCAGGGAAAGCATGTGCCAGAGTCAGTGTTTCCAATTGTCTGCAAGAGTTGGAAAATCTTTTTTTATGTATTATTTGTGGCTAAGGGTGAAATAGAGAGCTATTTACAGTATTTTCCAGTATTGAATTCTGTTATTCTAAGGTTTGAATTCCAACAGCAACCAGGACCTCTGGTCAAAAAATCACTGTTTGCTGAAAAATCTTGCAACAAATATCTGCTTCCTGTCTCAAAGATCTTACAATTAACATTTTTCAGTCTGTCAATGTCCTTTAAGTGATTTATTGCTTATTGCTATGATATTTAACGAAGGCAAAATGACCAAACCCCCCCAGCTTTTCAAAAAAAGCAACCTTTGATTTACTCCTGCACTGTAAATCAAGGAATCTTTCCAGTTTTAAAATAATTTTGTTGATTTGGAGGAGTATGGTGATGAATGTATAAGTGAAGGGTTGGGTTGCTTGTACATAGCAGGCAGGGAGCTGACCATGGGAAAGGTCGTGTCCTGTAGATTAGCTCAAAGAGGATCTTAGGACTTATTCTTCTCATCCATTTCAAACATCTCCACCCTTTCTGGAGCAGTCTTTTCCTTGAGAAGATCAACGTTTTATGTACCGCTGGAGGCAGCTCATTGTGACCCTTACTCCATCCATCAACTCATTCAAGTGCACTCTCAGTAAGTTTGCAGATGACACCAAGTTGGGAGGGAGTGTTGACCTGCTTGAGGGTAGGATGGTTCTACAGGGGGATCTGGAGAGGTGGAATCGATGGACCAAAGCCAACGGGATGAGGTTCAACAAGACCAAGTGCCGGATCCTGCATTTGGGTCACACCAACCCCATGGAGCGCTACGGGCTTGGGGAAGAGCGGCTGGAGAGATGCCCAGCAGACAAGGACCTGGAAGCTGTTGGTGAACAGCTAGCTTAACATGAGCCAGCAGTGTGCCCAGGTGGCCAAGAAGGCCAGCGACATCCTGGCCTGTATCAGGAATAGTGTGGTCAGCAGGACTGGGGAAGTGATTGTCCCCCTGTACTCAGCACTGGTGAGGCCCCACCTTGAATACTGTGTCCAGTTTTGGGCCCCTCACTACAAGAAAGACATTTAGCTCCTGGAGCATGTCCAGAGAAGGGCAACAAGCTGGTGAGGGGTATGGAGAACAAGTCTAATGAGGAGCATCTGAAGCAACTGGGGTTGTTTAGCCTGGAGAAAAGGAGGCTGAGGGGGGACCTTACCACTCTCTACAACTACCTGAAAGGAGGTTGTAGCAAGGTGGGAGTCAGTATCTTCTTCCAAGTCACAGGCAATAGGATAAGCAGAAATGTCCTCAAATTGCACCAGGGGAGGTTTAAGGTGGATATTAGGAAAAAACTCTTCATGAAGCATGTTATCAAGCATTGAAACAGGCTGCCCAGGAAAGTGGTTGAGTCCCCATCCATGGAGGTATTTAGAAGATGGGTAGACGTGGTACATGGGGACATGATTTAGTGGTGGATTTGTCAGTGTTAGGTTAATGGTTGGACTCAATGATCTCAAAGGTCCCTTCCAACCTAGACAATCCTGTGATTCTTCTTTCTGCCTGACTTTCTTCCCTCTCCATAGCTGCTTTTCTCACAGAACTTGCTGAGGTTCTGGCAGTACAGTGGAAGGCAATGAGTTGGACTTTCCTATGATCAGACAAGCTACACCAAAACTTACCTTCTTGGGCTTGCTAAAGTTCACCTCTTATATGCTTGGGCCTCAGAAGTACATCATAACTGACCAATTGTGGTGAACTACTGGTCTTGTCCAGCGTTTTCATTGTGTGAGATGTTCCTTGGTGCTGAATTATCTCAGTGTGAATCTATCTCAGTACTCCTATGGTAACATTGGCACCTCTGAGTCGCCCACCTTTGGAATGATTACCAGGAATGGTGATAAAAACCTGGTAGTGTTCAAAATCTGCAGTCTCCAAGAACTTATGGAGTGTGATGGTCAAGGGAACTTGAACATGATCTTGAACTGGTGCCATAAGGAGAATGCCTTAATAAGAATTAAAGTCTAATTCTTCTTTTGCTACCTATGAAATAAGTATTTGTGCATAGTCCTATGCTCACTGTGCATCATTCTATTCTACATGTATATATATATA
>VZRU01018754.1:606206-667451 GCA_013398155.1 Pedionomus torquatus | reverse complement strand
TGAGGCTCAATGAGGCCCTGGGGAACCTGGTCTAGTTGAGGGTGTCCCTGCAACTGCGGGGAGGTCAGACTAGATGACCTTTAGAGGTCCCTTCTGGCCTGGAGGATTCTATGATTCTATGATTTTTGGACACTTTTACAGAATCACAGAACCATACTAGGTTGGAAGGGACTTCTGGAGATCAAGTCCACCCCCCTGCCAAAGTAGGTCCACCTGGAGCAGGTTGCACGGGAATATGTCCAGGGGAGGGTTGAATGTCTCCAAAGATGGAGACTCCACCACCTCTCTGGGCAGCCTGTTCCAGTGCTCTGCCACCCTCAAAGTGAAGAAGTTCCTCCTTGTGTTTAGATGGTGCTTCCAATGTTCAAGTTTGTGTCCATTGTGTCCATTTTGGACAATCCCAGGATAGAAATCTGTCAGAAATACTAACAACTCATTCAGAGTAGTACAAAGATGTGGAATCAGAGATTTTTTTATCATCGTCAATTATTCCGGACTACCAAATGCTCTCACTGTGTTTTGAGGTGGTGACATGGGGCTTCCCAATTTGATAACAATTCATATTGTTTCATTGGCACTGAACCATCTGAGATCTGGGGAGGTGGTAACTTTACAAACTTCCCTCTTGCTTCCCTCGTTGCCGTGCAACTCTCTGTCTGGGCTTTACTGTTCTGAAGAAGTACTGCGGTTTCTAAAAGTTTAAAGTATTATATTCTTCTGCCTTTTTCTCACTCTTCTCTCATTGCTGTGCCTCCTGCTGCTGCTGCTGGGCTGCTAAGGGCTTTTCAAGCCAACCCTGTGATGGCCTGTGGCCATTACTGGGCTCTCTGTTGTGGTTCTGACTTCGTATCCATGGCAAGACGCTGCATCTGTTGTCATCTTGTCCTACTCTATACTGTGGCAGTTCTTACTGTGCTCCTGTGAATTACTGACAATTTAGGTCATGCCGGTTCCTTATAAGAAGGGTGATCTCTCCTAAGACTGTGCAATAGATTATGCTTTATTCACTGACTGAGCCAAACTTGAAAAATAATGCCTGGAGTATTTTATTTTCAAGATTTTATTTTTGGAGCATTTTTTTTTTTAAATGAAATGAAAAGCTGAAAAATACTCATTCTGGATCAAGGAAACATTTAGTTCCATATCAAACATAGCATTTTGTTTCCAGTGTAGGTACTTCTAACACAAGTAAACAATAGAAATGCAGCACTACCTTTTAAGCATCAGTTAAACACTATCTTGGAGCCCTCAGTGAATAATCAGGACACTTAAACAATATGTGGGAGGCTTAAATTCAAATCCTCCCTCCAGAAACATCACTTCTTCACTTTCTGCCTGCCTGGTGTATGTTCTAGGTGTCGTACTGTGAGGGTGTACCTTTACTCAGTCATTCAACTGCAGAGGTTCTACTTTGTGTCATTATTTTAACAGGAACTGAGATCTGCTTGTTCCACCTTCTCATAGAATCACAGAATAGTTTGTGTTGGAAGGGACTTTTAGAGATCATTTAGTCCAGCCCCTCTTCAATGACCAAGGACATCTTCAACTAGATCAGGTTGCTCAGAGCCCCATCCAACCTGTTTCCAGGGAGTGGGCATCTTCCACTCCTTTGGAAAAAAAAACATTTCTTCCTTCTGTCTAGTCTAAATCTACCCTCTTTTAGTTTAAAATCATTACCCCTTGTCTTATTACAACAGGCCCTACTAAAAAGTTTGTCCCTGCCTTTCCTTAGGCCCCCTTCAAGTACTGGAAGGCCACAGTTAGGTCTCCCTGCAGCCTTTTCTTCTCCAGGCTGAACAACCCCGACTCGCTGAGCCTGTCTTCATAGGAGGGGTGCTCCAGCCCTCTGAATATTGCTGAGGCCCTTCTTTGCACCTGCTCCAGCAGGTCTGTGTCTTTCCCGTACTGAGGACTCCAGAGCTGGATGCAGGACTCCAAGTGGGGTCTCACCAGTGCAGAGTAGAGGACCAGAATCACCTCCCTTGGCCTGCTGGCCACGCTCACCCTGGTTTTTGTGCAGCCTAGTATGTAGTTGGTTTTGTGGCCTGCAAGTGTACATTGTTGACTGATGTCTGGCTTTTCATCCACTAGTGGCCCCAAGTCCGTCTTGGCAGGCCTGCTCTCAATCCCTTCATTCCCCAGCCTGTCTCCTTCTTCATTTTGAGCCTATCTAACACTTCCTTATCATCCACACTGGCCTTCTGGCTATTTTGCCCAATAACTTCCTTTTTGGGATGCTCCTCTCCTGAGCTTGGAGGAGGTGATCCTTGAACACTAGCCAGCTTTTGTGGGCCCCTTTCCACTCCAGCTCTTTTTCCCACAATACCCTGCCAATCAGATCTCTCAGGAGCCCAAAGTCTGCTCTCCTGAAATCCAGGGTAGCGAGCTTGCTGCNTTTTTGGGATGCGTCTCTCCTGAGCTTGGAGGAGGTGATCCTTGAACACTAGCCAGCTTTTGTGGGCCCCTTTCCACTCCAGCTCTTTTTCCCACAATACCCTGCCAATCAGATCTCTCAGGAGCCCAAAGTCTGCTCTCCTGAAATCCAGGGTAGCGAGCTTGCTGCACACCCTCCTCCTGACCTATTCCATACAAAACATCCATCTCTGGGTGTATGGGGCAGCTGCAGAGTGGCAGAGGGCAGCATAAGCAGGACCTGTCTTGGGGGGAGATACTGGAGGGGCAGAGGGAAACTGTCATGCGCCAAGGGACCGTGGATCCGCTTACTTGGTCCAAAAGGGCCTTAAAGGTTCCGCGGGGACAAAGTCTGCAGACAGAGGAGAGAGAGTGGGTGGAGGGGACATCCCCCGTTGGGGCAGTGGGCACATGGGGATAGGTGGGGTCTTTGCAGGACACCTGCCCTTGCCCAGGTGCTGCTCAGCTCTGGCATTCCCTTTCTTACTTCTCTGTTGGCGCTTCTTCCCTCTCCGTTCCTGCACAAGTTGGAAAGCAAGTTCCTCTCCGTTCCCTCACAAGTTGGGTGAGAGGGGAATGTTCCCTGCCACCGCAGCAGCACCAGCAAAATCTCTGAGCCTGCCTGGGCCAGACTTGTGTTTGCTCTCAGCCTCCTGGGCCAGGCTGGCCGGGTCCTGTCTAGGAACTGGCCTCCCCAGGCATTTCCAGTGAAAAGAAATATCTGGGCATAGTTCTATACACTGCTAAGGTCTTTCATGATTATTTAGTAGTCCAGTTTACATGCATACTTGGACTTTTAAACTGTAAAAGTATTTGTGGCCAAGGTTTCCAGTTTTGGTTTAGAATTCCGAAATGCACACATCAAAATCTTGCTCCTCAACAAGGTAACCATTTTGCAGTACACCAACTTGCACTTGGAGTACTGGTCCATCCAATAAACAGGGAATTTGAAAGTTTGAACCTCAGTCCATGATTCCTGAAATCAGAAGATCAGTTTGGATCTTCCTTAAGTTAGGGATTCTGCTGATACTTTCAGCCACACCAGCTTTGTGTGATTGTATGTGCCAAAGCATTCTTGGAATGGTTCTCATCCTGGAGCTAAGTTTGATCTTTTGGTCACAAACAAGCTTCACAAACTTACTTTCTCACTTCTTCCACCTACAAGTCCTATGTTGGGCAACAGCTAGTGCAACATTTGACAAGAATTGTTGTGTTTCAAGACTTTTTTTTGGCCTTGTCATTCAATATACAATACAATATATTGTATATGTTGTTTCTTTGTCTTTATTTTTTTTTAATTATTGTTTTAATACTTTCACTCAAGTAGTTTAGTTCCTCTTGTAACCTCCTAAGTCTCATTCTCTCCTGCTCCTTGGAGAGAGAGGTTGTGGAGAGCATCTGTTGTTCCTTTCAGTGACCAGTCCAGCCCAAGCCAGCAACAGGTTCCCATGGTGGAAGGGCACTAGAGCAGCCACGGGCATTCCTCCTCCGGAGGGATAATCGCAGAGACTTCTTTCGAAAGGATGTAGTCAATGCTCTGCTCACTCTCCAGGATCCTCTTGTGCAGCCCATAGCGCCTCTGTATTTTCAGCCTTGAAATGTGGGCCTCTAGCTCCATTCTTGTAGCCTCATCGAGGTAGGGTGGATCCTCCCCCGTGGGAACCACCTGGTCACAGTTTTCTGCTTGGGAGGGGTGTTGGAGGAGGTGAGGCTGCAACATTCTTCAGAGTCTCCTCATACCAGCCCTCTTCACTGGCCACGATGGAAGGCAACGGGTTGTCGCTGCTCTCAGGCACCTCACAGCTGGACCTGTGTGAGAAGGAGGAAGAGTAGGGGGAGTCTGAGCCCAGCTCTGCAAAGCAGCCTGAGTCTGAGTCCTTCGTGGCAGGTGGCACCATTGCTGTGAGATCCCACTCAGCGGTTGCCCTAGATCCCCTCCCTGCCTGCTGGGCACAGCATCCCCGTCTGTCCCAGGGAAAAGGGGGATGACATTGCCAGCTCTGTGCCATGGGCCCATGGATTTCCCCATGCTCTCCCCAAGCCATGCCCTCCATGCCTGTCCTCACGCCCTCCTCGGTGGCCTTACGTTTCCTGGTGTCCTCTTAGGTCCCCAGTAGTCCTGTAGAACTTCTGGACTGCTTCATAGAATGCATCCATCTCTGTGTAGGTGGAGTAGCTGCAGAGAGGCAGAGGGCAGGACTAGCAGGAGCTGTCTGGGTGGATAGATACTGGAGGGAGAGGGGGAGACTATCATGCCCCAGAGGAGCGTGGATCCACTTACTTTGTCCTTGTGAACTCTAAAGGCTCCATGGGGACGAAGTCTGCCAACATGGGAGAGCAAGTGAGCAGAGGGGACATCTCCGGTTGGGGCAGTGGGCACATGGGGACAGGTGGCGTCTCTGCAGGACTCCTGCCCTTGCCCAGGCGCTGCTCAGCTCCAGAATTCCCTTTGTTCCTTCTGTGTTGGCACTTCTTCCCTCTCTGTTCCTACAGAAGATGGAAAGCAGTGGGTGGGAGGGGGATGTTTGCTCTCAGCCTCCTGGCCCAGCCTGGCCAGGGCCCAGATGGGAACGTGGCACCCCTGCCAGGCGTGCCCCCCCCAGACCTCTCCCTGGGAGGGCTGCTCCCAGGCCCTGCTGACCCCCACCCACCCTGCTGTCCGGGGCTCTGCTCTGCCCCAGCTATGACTCCTACCTGGGGCCATCCCACGCTGGCTAGGAAGAAGTACAGGCTCAGGGCAGTCAGCGACCCCACAAGAGAGGCCAAGGGCATGAAGCCCTCTGGGTTCAGTTCCCTGAGCGTGACAGACATGTCTGCAACGTGCTGGAGAAACAGAGCTTGAGGAGGAGTGGTCAGACCCAGACAGCAGTCCACCTGCTCTTCCTTCCCAGCTCAGGCGTATCTCCCTTCACCGGGCGGCTCACGGAGAAAGTGCCGCCTGGCCTGGCTCAGCCCCGTGCAGAAATTCCACCCGTGCTTGTGATGCGGGTGTGACATGCGGCCGTCACCCTCTCAGCAGCTCTGGTGTCTCCAGCACTCAGCTATGGCAACCTTTGTGATGATGCAAGTGACCTGAGCTGAGCCCAGAGGGAGGTGACAGTCACCTGAACGCTGGCCATGGCCAGGAGCTGACCTGCACTGTGCCTTGGGGAGCCATGAATGGTCTGCTCTGCTGGCCCTCTGGAGTCCCAACCAGCCTGGCCCCGGCCCCCATGCGGTGCCCAGTGACCATAGCTGGGGCCGTCCCCACACGCTCCCCGCCTGCTCTGCTCCCTGGTAGTCACATCTGCCCTGGTAGGGCTGTCTATTACGTGGCTTAAGATGCATTCCATGAGTATCCTTATCTACCTTCAGCTCGCTGTGATACTTTTTCAGCAAGTGTCAGGGTGGTTCAAGTTTCCCAGAGCCTGTGAGCAGGATGCCTCCTGCAGCTGGAGTAAGAAGACTTCGTCAGTAGGTTCCCCTTGATCAGGCAGCCTGTGTTCGATACCAATAAATGTATAATCTTTTGACCTGTTACACCATTCTCATCTCCTCCCTCATGAATTTTTAAGTGTTTTGACAACAGGGAAGAGCTTCAGCAGCAGAAGAGATTGGGACTTCTGCTAGAAGACATTACAGTCACTGCAGCGATCATCTATATACTCATTCTGAGATATTGTCTCTGAGATCCCAGTTCTTAAATGCACACTGTAAAAACTGCTGTCATCTCCATGAGGCCCTGCTGAACATATTTCCAAATGGTTTTGTTTGTACATAAAGAGGTTTTATCACTCTCATGTCACTTAGGTGTGAATTTGGCAGAGGGTGCAGAGCTCCTCTTGGAGGTGAAACTATGCATGTACCAAGAGCATTTGTTCTCCATCTCGATCTCAGGTTAGTATCAGTTCTTGAAGGAGAATTAGTCTCTTAGATGATGACATTAGTAATGAGTTGTGATTCTTGAAGAACAAATTAACTTCTCACTGACTGTTTCACCACTTCGGTTCCTAAGCTACTGTAAATGTTGAAGTACATGAAACTAAGTACTTAGTCTCAGTTTCACTGAAGTCCACTCCACAGAGGAACCAAATCCAAATATATCTGCTTAGAAAAGATCTGATTCTGCTGTCACAACAGTATGTTACTGTTGGAAAAAGCTGGCAATAGACTCTTACCTAGGAGAGAGTCTCCAAAACTTTCTCCTTGTTTTTGTCTGATAGTACAAAAATAAAAGCTGCTAAGCTTAAATATAACTAGACCGCAAATGGTGTTCTGAGCCATGCTATTTCTGCTAGCTGTCACAATGCCAATATCTTTGTTGTTTTGTAGTCATCTGCCCAAAGTTCTCTTGTCATCTCTAGCTGTGGGATACATCTCAGTCTGACCCACTGGCTTGGGCCACACTTGTTCACTGCTCAAACCACAGCTTGCTTTGTTCCAGCACCATCTTGCCCATCTAAATGGTCGATGACTAATGGTCAGTTCAGCCAACCTAATTATGAAGCATTATTATTCTCTTCTAGCAACAGATAAGACCTGAGTTGAAAGGCAAGTCCTCTTGTCAATGAGTGTTTTGAAGCAGAAGTTCCACTCTCCTTTATGCTGGTTCTCTGATGAGCTGAGATGTCTAGAGGCATGAAGATCCTCTTTAATCCAACAGTATCAGGTGATAAAATGCAACATTTGGGGTTACATCTGTCTATGACATTGTACTAACTGAATCTATTAGAAGCTTTCTTCCTCACACTGTCTTCATATTTAATTCTTTTAGAAAAACGGCTTCAACTTCTTTTCTCCTGTCCTTGTATTTTTTACTTCACATTATAATCTTTGCACACAAGGGTGTTATTTTATTTCACTTTTACTGCAAGATTTTTTACATTTTTATTCTTTTGCCTGTGTCAAGTGCTTTTGTATCCACAACTGAATGCTGTGCTAAATTTGTACGGGTCTTGTGGAAACTGCTGAAAGTACTGTAATTTGTTTATTAGAAGATGGAACATCATGCCTCAGACCATTCTTTTTATTATGAAGACTGGGATTAAACAGATTTGATTGTCAAGCTCCCTACTGTTTATCTTATCAACCACTAGTAACCTTGTCTGTCATTTTTTTGATTTAGTAAACCAGTTGTAGGAAAGCTGCCAGATTACAATCCAGGTGAAAGGGGCAGCAAGCGCAGTCCCTGCAATGCATCCTCACCATGCAGCCATGCCTTTATAAGCACTTTCAGAGCCTAGATGCTTTTGCATCTTCCTTAGAAAATGAGGGAGATGGACTGTTTTGTTTATTTTCTCATCTATTTGTCATATAGAGCATATACTAATGCAATTTTTTCCTGATTATTTATCTGGGTCAAATCTAAGACACTTCAGCAGAAAACATTCTTTTCTATGAAAGAAAAAATTCATGATGTCCATTTAATGGTCTCCAAGTCATTGGCAATGGAGTATCTGGACTGATGTCCTCAGACTCTCGTTGAAGCAGGCTGAGACAGACAATGCACCTGAATGTGTGCTGGCAGCATCAAACACCTTCCAAGGCCCTTTTCTGAAGGATCATTATCCTTCCTCGGGGAGAAGCCTAAGCAAATATGATTTGAAACCTTATTTTTTATTGATAACCTTTACTTAACATTATCTCAGACACCCACGCTGATGTGAACTTTCAGAAGATGCACTTGAACGTGTGCTTTCTCTGAATCCCTGTATTACTGTCTGGTTCCTCCCATCAGCTACAGGATTGCTACTCTGAGTAATGCCATTGTATAAAAATTATGAGTAATGAGACGCTAAGATTGTACAATGCAGATCTGGGAATCACACAAGCAATGTGAAAGAAGGAAAGGAGGCAAAATAAATATCGGCAAATAAGTTTTCAAAAAACTGGCTCTTCTTAATCTTTCCTGAAGAGTAAAACCTTCTTGCACAACCTTCTGAAAAATATGAACTTTTTGGGAGTGTACTACTTAGACAAAGAGAGCAGCAAAGCATTGAGTTTGTGCTGTACTTTCTGAGTCGGGGCAGATGCGAATGCAGCTTATGCTGTTTGGAACGTTTTTTGCGTAACACCGAAATCCAGTAAACCAGATAAATATTCCGTTGTTATTATTAATCTCTTCACAGATCTACAATTTCACAAAGTCAGCCACATGAGCCTACATATTTCTAATAAGAAAATATCAGTATTTAGCAGGTGAAGGTAACCGGTAAAATCCAGCAGTTTATCTTACCGAAATTAAGTATCGTCTTGGATGTAGCACTTGTCAGCTGTAATAAACTATTCTGGAGTTTAAGATGAAAATATCTTTTTTTTTGATACAGTTTCATGTAGTTTCATGAGTGGCTTATATGTTATTTTACAGCAGATTAAAAAGACTGCTTTTAAATTATACCACTATAATACAATCTACTTGCTAAGAATAAATTTGGTTTTGATCCTGCAAAGTAATATGAAGATTGAGAACCTGAAATTGTTGTGAGAGGAGATGAGGATATACAAACAAAAAAATGCCATGAAAAAGGATATTATCAGTACAGTCAATATAAATTATTTTCTCTGGAGACCCACTGTTCTGCACCTATGTCTCTACTATTTTCAAACACACAGCAATTTCAGCACTTTTCTTGTAACAAGGCTTTAGATCCTACACTTTTTCTGTGACATAGGCAATTTAATTGTGATTTTAAAGATTTTTTTTTCCCCTAAAATTAACAAAAAAAAACAAACAATCAAAATTGTTTTGTTAGCACAGAAATCTGACTCATCAAACTGCTAATTTACCAAATTCCTTGGCATTTTTCAACTGGTTTTGTAACCACCTAAACATTTTTAAAATGTGATCTTTTGATTAACCAACTGATATGGCTATTCATTCCCAATTGCGATTGATGCTATTGATTGGCTTCTCAAAGGGTCTAATTCAAAGTCCTTTGAAGGCAGTAGGACATCAATAATTTAGTCTGTGAGCTTTGGATCAGGCGCGATGTGTAGTCAGAATAGCTGATCTTTTCTCTGAGGGTACTCTTCACTATGACCGGTTTTGTAACAGAGTGAAACCAGCATTAGCTGGAATTAAGCTGTGAACTCATAGTTCTTCTTGTAATTAAAACATAAAGCCTATATAATGAAAACATTGCAAAAGTTACTACTAATGGTAGTTCCTACTTAAGTAACAGTAACATAAAACTGTCTAATAATATCTTGAAGGGGGAAGCATTTTGGTTTAATGATTGAGAAAATAAAACTAATATTAGAAACTATGAAGATCACAGGAAATAGTATTTGTAAACCAAATGAAGTCTAATTGTGATCTGAATGAAATAATTTTAATCTCTCTTAAAAGAAGCATATTCCAACTTGGAACTCCCAATTTAGCATGACCTGTAACAAAAATCCCATTATAATATGTTAACATTAAATTTACATTTGTGTTTATACTCCGAAATTTAGCAAATAGGTTTGTTAGGTGACTAGGAAACAGATTTCTTAAAGCCAAAATACTGTGTTATGTAAGTTTCTCTCATTAAATTACTTTTGTGTTGGAAAGTCATTAATATTCATTCTCTAAAATCTAGTAAAGGTCAGCCAAAAGGTAATTGTGTGAGAACTGAATACCTTTCCTTGGAACTTTCTGTACATTTTAAATGAAGGTTTTTACTTCCACTTCTGTAAAACTAATTTGAAAGAGGACTTACTGGCTCTATGGGACCTCTGTTACTCCAAGACAACCTTGTAGATGTTGTATCTCCTGCAGCACCCGTATACATCCCGTAAGGTTCCCAGCCCAGCAGTGTTGTGAATTCATATAGGTGTGGGGAATCCCCAGCCTCACTGAAGAGCAGCTGGCTGTGAACTGCACAGCAGGGTGAGACAGCGAATAATCAAGTTGTAGAACGTACAAACTCCAGTTGAGTTAGGCAAAATTTCCCAAGCGCCAAATTGGTGTTCGGCCAGGGCACTGCAGCAAAATCCTTTACTTTTAAAGAAGTAGTACTTGAGCATTAAGGAATTAATGAATGAACATTAAGGAACAGAAGAGCATTAAGGGATAGAAGTGTGCTGACTTAACATTTCAGCCACAAAGTAAAACCTCTGGATGTGGAGGGCATCTCAGCATTGTGTAATGAGGAAGGGCCTCAACTTGGGCTCAAAATAATAGTAAACCATTGTTTATTATAAAGAGCTAACTGTTTTTAAGCTTGTCTCAGAAGTTCAAGTTTAACCCTAGGGGCAATTGCAAATGGCTTTCATGCTGCTAACTCAAGCTGGTGTATCCTCACTACTTCAGCCCAGGAGAAATGGATGATGTTTCACATTTGGTTGACGTTTTATGGAAGGTACAGCGTGTGAGCTAGTCTGGCATCATGGCAGCATCTGGGCAGTCAGGAAGGCTCCTGCTTACTTGAGACTGCTACCCTCAGGAGGAGCTCCCTAGGCAGAGGTGGAGTTGCTTTTTCCTGGAGAGACGTTGTTAGAGCTGATGGAAAGAGGAAACTTCTGGAGCTGAGGGAGGAAGAGGCAGAGCCCACAGTGCAGGCAGTTCTGCTGCAGGAGAAGAAGCTGTGACATTTCTTAGAGGAGCAGGAACATGATCAGGCTTCAAGGTGATGGCAAGAAGACTTCCATGGGACTGCACAGAGCTTTTTCATACCAAGTACACTGAAAACAAGGATAAGAAAGACAAGAACAGGAATAAAGTTTGCTTTTATTTTTAATCAGTCTTACTGAGCAGAGCTGTGTCCTGAAATTCAGACCTTCCTGCTATCTTTGGTGATCACTTTAAGGAAAATGTGAGACGATCCTATAAGTCTGGCTGACCTGAAGCTTACAAATCAGCTTATTCAGACTTACCCTTTTTTCTGTAAGTGCTATGAAAATGCCAACTAAACCAGTCAACTGCTGGGAGCCACCTGACTAAACTTGCTTGAATTCCTAACACCACAGTGTGCCACAGGGACACTGGGGGCACCTGAATCCATTCTCCCTCTGTAAATCACAGTGGAAGAAATTTAAGGCAGATAGGTAAAAGTTTACAACTTATCAGTTACAGAGAACTATCACATCCTTCTGTTAAAGCAACTTTTTGGACTTGCAAAGGCACAGGTTAAACAGTAAAACTCCTCCCAAAAGAGGATTTTTTTCTGTTTTTCAAAGAAAGTCTAATTTCCTATCAAATGTTACATCAGAATAGGCCCAAACCAGTTATAGTACTGAGCAAAACCGCCTAGAGCTGGTGAGAAAAAACTGACAAAAAGGGCACCTCTTCGGTTTGGGTCCTCTTCTTTGGTCTCAGATATCTCACATATGTTGACGGGACACCTTTGTCTTTTTTTGCTCCACAGCCTGGGACAGCATGCTCACAATTTCTTTCTGGAAGCAACCGTTCAGGAAATATTTTATCTGCAAGAAGGTAGTCAGCTGCAGGAGGCAAGGTGCAGCTTGTGACTGTTGACAGAGTCCCAGAGACTAAGTCTTACCTTTATCCCTGCTCAAAAAATGTACATTCGAATGTGGTGACACATACTTTACATATATACTCTCACATAAATACGGAACTCAGACAATTAGAACATTTCAGGATGTTGTTTTTTGCCTTACCTTTAAACTAACTTTGCCTGTCTCACTTAAAGGTACATTAAGAGCGAGGATTTCCCAGCCCTTTTTACATGTAGGAAGACAGGTTCCTCACAAAGCTCACAGGGACAAAAAGGGCCAGTGGGTTTAAAAGGAATTTTAAAAAAAATGATTTGGCCAGTAGACTCTCAGCTCAAATGGACCCATAATGGTTTAGGGTCTGGGTCCTATTCCTAGAATTGTTTTTACATTTAGTAAGTGTGCAAATAGTTTTCTGGAAGTGCATCAGGACACACCTCTGCGCTCCCAAGTGAACTCACTCATCATAATTTTACCTACCAATATTGTGGTCTAAAGAAATTTGAGCTAGTTTTTCATGGTAAGACCATTTCAGTGGGGAGGAGTAGGAAATTGTTCCTCCATCCTCATTCTATCTTCAAGAAGAGCTACCTGTTCTGCTTAGGAGATGGAGATTTGACCTTGTAAGGCTGAGAAAATAACTCATCCCTTAGCAGGGAAAAAGTAGATAGTGCTGTCATAAATGCATCCTGCAGGGTGTTTGCTACTGTCAGCATCCGATATGGCCTGAGAGACTTTACGGACCAAATCCAAAAGGCACCTCAGGGAGATGTTTGTTCATTCTGGGACCTTGGGCCTTATATTCACTTACTCATAGTAAGGTAGCTTGGCATGCACAAAGGTATTTTTTTAGCGTGTTAAACCTTGGGGTTGGGGGGAAGCTAAACAGTCCAGGAGATAAGTTTTAGGCAGCTGATTAAACTGGATTTTGAAACCTGTGTTCTGCCCCATACATCTGACATGAATCAGGTGCTACTTACATTGAGTGTGGCAGAGATTTTTGTGGTCACTGAAGAGTTAGATGTATCTGAAGAAAAATAATGCATTCTGCATGGTCTGTTGGAAAAGAAAATTAAAATGTATGTGTCTACTCTTACAGAAAGACTTATAAAATTAGGCTGATCGTTCTGGTTCGGTCTCACATTCAGAGAGATAATACATTTCCCTTGTTGCTCATTACTTCAAGGATAAACAGCACCTAAAATGAAGACTGTGAATAAATAAAACTGTTCAAGTTTAATTCAAGGTGAAGCAAATGTCCAGCATAAGAATATGTAATGCCTCTACCTTGTAAATTAATTTCACTGTTTTTTTTTTTTTAAAATGTACTTTCCTATAGCTTCTACCAGTGATTTCCCTGATAGAAGATATGACTAATTTCAGCAGACCTCCAAGAAAATTGCTAAAACTAGGCTGATCAGCCCCAAAGGCTGTAGGTGTTGACATTTTAAATAACAAACCTACTAAAATGCAGACTCTTTCATCACTAGGCATGGCTTATCCTATTAAGAAACTGTTTCATGTGAAACTCGGTAAGAATGCTGAAAACGGAGGCAACTACAATAAATACTATAAAGAAGAAAAAAATGTTTTCTGATATTACTGCTCATATAAATATTGTTCTTCCTGTATTTATGTATGTAGAAATGTAACACCAAATATTTTACAGGTTGTGGATGACATTTCTGTAATTTATACTGGGAACCAAGGCAAACCAATCCACCAGCATCAGTTAAAATCAATACATTCTACAGCAACTGTCTGCAATGCAGAGGATACAGGGGCAGACATTTAAAACCAGCCAGAATGTGAAGAAGCTGACAAAAAAGAAAATTATACACTGATGCCTGAATGCAGATTTATAGAAAAGCAAACCAAAACAAAGCAAAACCCATAAAACCTGTGCAGGCTAAATCTCTCCTTAGAGAGTTAGCATTTTTTAACTTGCAGCAGGTAGCGGTGACCTAACTGTCATTCCAGCAATAATAGTGACAGAAGAATGAGCTGCTATTAGACAAGCTTTGGACAGTAACAAGTAATTCTACATGAAGTCATCAAGTTATCTTGTTTCTCCTGCAGTTAATATATTAAGAGGTTATTTAAAATGAAGATCCCACTCTACCAGTCATAATGGAGTTTATTTCATCTGTTTCACATTCGTGCTAGGGAGAATTAAATATTAAACACGTACTAAACTCACATTTGTCTCAGGGCCCATCACTGCAATGAGGAATACCTTCCCTTGTGAACTGAAATCCAACAATTTAGCATCATTCATCATATTGATATAAGACAGACTCTTTTGCCTAGAGGACACTTTAATGATACAGTCTCTGTAGTTAAAGTTGCAAATGATTTCCCTTTAAGCCTGGATTTGACTCTTGCCAATTTAAATGGCCAAACTGAAATTGATCTCGCTGATACATTTGTTTGTTCTAGAAAATGAAAAGCTTGGTGAAAAGCTGATAAGCGAATTGCATTAGTGAGATATGACAGTTTTAATAAACTTCCTTCAGTAAACTTCTGACTTCCTTTTTTAATGAATGTTATGTCTCAAAAGCTTCTGGGCTATTGTGGCACTAACCATAGATAACTTTTATTGATCTTAGAATTAAAAACTTTAAGATTGTAAAGTGGGTAGTATTTAAATCATCCTAAAGGCATTTAGAGAACATAAATGAATTTTATAATGTATGGAATTTAAGTTTCATGTTTTTATGGAATCTGCAGACTTGTAATATATTATTCCTGACATGAAAGAGGAGATCTTGAGCTAACATACTTCTCATATAGTCCCAGCCTTTATTAATATTCTTATTAAGTCTACATGTCATGTCTAGGAATCCACAACTATTAAATTCCCAGGAACTCTTTCACAGAGATGGAGCTGTGGTCCAAGGAAGGTTCCAGGTAACACCGTGGTAAAGAAAATCAGATTAGGCTGCACTAGAGTGGTTGGGTTGCCTGCAGGTGGTAGAATTAGAATAAAACAGTCTTACTGATCATCATTCATATACTGACAAGTCTGAAAGGAAAAACAATTAAAAATGAGACCAATACCTTGATCTATGATTCCTGACTTACGAGCTGTAAGTAATAACTCCTACCTCTTCCCAGCAAAGTTTTTATAATATGTATTTTTGAGACTTCCATTGATGACCTATGGACTGAAGACCCCCAGATGAAGCTAGGAACTACTAAGATTCAGAATGATTCTGATATGATTAAGGTATATAATTTTTTCTTTCATTATCTCAAAACTAGTCAGAAACCTCACTCTTCAGGCCAGGCAACAGCATCTTCATATCTGTCAAAACGTCTAAGCCCAGATTCCTTGTTACTGTATGGTCTCACTGCAGATTTGCTGAGTTTTCTCATACTTTCTGTTGGTTCTAAAATCAGACATAAATTAGACTGACTTCCTTCTCTTAAACTATCGCCATTCTTATGACTCTAATAACTTTCCAAAATAATGAGACAAAGACCAACATGCGGTAGCAAAACTTTGCTTAGTGCAGAAAAATTAACTGAATATTTCTAACCTTTCCAGGATTTAGGATATTTAGATGGAGTTTGATTCTGACTTAAAACCCAAGTCAAGAACAAATGCAAATGCCTTTATGGAAAAATAGGGCAATTCATACCTATCTATTTGGTAGGCATAGACAAGCATACAGAAACCCTTCTGCCTGTATGTTAATTGGAAATTGAAAGTTGAAAAGGAAACTACTCCTATTTTACTTAGTGATTGTTTCTGCAAATTCAGAAATTCAGTGAGTCTGCCCTTTAAAACTTCAGACTGATTTTGTAATGAATATTCTGATTGAGGTGGGCATTTTGGAGCTGCAGATATCGGCTACATGTATTGAAAGTGCTACCATGTACAAAAGCAATCGTAGTCTAATAACGTGACGAGGCTGAAGCTCACAAGTCATTTGGCATCCTGTGTAAATTCAGTGACATATTTCAGACACACGTTATGTTATGTAACAGACTTGAAATGCCTGGTATTAGACTTCAAGACTGCTGCAAATAATACCACAGGCAGTCATCTCCAGTTTGTCTGGGCTTAGTAAGTGATCCAGAAGTCCCTTTAAAAAGATATTTTAAGCCCATTTTAAATCAATAGACCTAATGACTGCTAGGAACATTACTGACTTCATTGGGCTCAGCCTTTGTATCACTACTTTTCTGATGCCAAAGAGATAAGTGGTATGACATTACTCCTTTCTTGCACTGGTCTGAAAGCTGAATCAGGGCAGGAGCACCCCTCAGCTGACTGCAAGAAAACTTGTTAATTTTTGTTAATATAATCAAAATACCTTTGTAAATGCAAAAATTTTATGTGAACAAGGACTGTTGTTCTTTTACTTTTGTATGGAGTATTTCTCCAGGTAAATCTGAAAGAAGTGCTGTGCAGAAGATAGCTGCACCTTTGGCTGAGCAGCCGGCTGCTGGATCTGGGAGGGAGTTATTACACTCCTATTGCCAGGCTGCATGTGCAGGATTTTTCACTCAGTTCTCCAGAGACCTACACATTTCACTGCCTGATTAGAAAGGAAGCTGTTAGCACATGTCAGATTCCAACCAGGTGTAAGTCACCAGAGAAAGCTTTGAGCAGTTATGGGAAGGAGTTCATTACAGGCATAAATTAGACAGAAGAAGAAAGAGGCATATAGCAAAAGGACCCAAAACTACTGCCACATTTGGCATTTAATAGTGACTTTGCCCCACTGTGAAGGTCGAATTTAAAAAATATTTCAATGGATACTACTTATAACCTTTGAGGCAGTTTTGGTAGGATGGAGAAGCACCAAGTCAAAGGATCTGCTGGATGTGTGTGTTTCGTCAGTACTTTCATTCTACAAGGTATGCTGCAGCAAGAGGAGCAGAGAACAAGCTCATCCATTTGGTTTGGGTTGAAAAGGACCTTTAAGTCATCTAGATCATCTAGTCCAATGCCCCTGCCTTGGACGAGTATATCTTTCACTAGACCAGGTTGCTCATAGCCCCATCCAACCTGACCTCGAACAATTCCAGGGATGGGACATCCATACCTTCTCTGGATAACCTCTTCCAGTGTCACACCATCCTCATCATCAAAAATTTATTCCTTATGTCCAATCTAAATCTCCCCTCTTTCGGTTTAGAACCATTACCCCTTGTCCTGTCACTACTGACTGTGTTAAAAAGTCTCTGTCTGTCTTTGTATATTGAATGGCTCCACTAAAGTCTCTCCAGTCACTGCTCTTCTGCATGCTGAGCCACCCCAACTCTCTCAGCCTGTCTTCACAGGAGAGGCGTTCTAGCCCTCTGATAATTTTCATGGCCCTCCTCTGAACCCACTCCAACAGGAATTGTCTTTGAGTTGAGGCTGTCCTGTGGGCTGGAGCATAATACTTTATATAAAAGGACATGGTGAAGACAGTTGTTTCCCATCATCACCAAAAAAATGTATCCTCTCATACAGGAAGTTACAAATTAAGATTAATGAACTTGTGAGAAGAGAGAATAAACTGCTGGTTGCATTCTTCCTGTGACAGTAATAAAAGACCTTGAATTCCTCGTTATTATACATGGCTCATAAAGATATAGTCATCTTCTTTTTAAATCTCATGGTGATACGTATCACAGGTATATTCAACTTTTTAGCTGACCCAGTTAACTTCTTTAAAGTATTTAGAACCATTAAACTTAATTTTGTGATGACTGGAAATGCTATCTTGCAACTGGGGACCTTCTTAGATGTTGGCACAGTAAATATCAAGGTATGCATTTATTCTGACATTAAATTAAAACTGGCTCAGAAGGATTAATTGCTCTCAGGTGTACTCAGTTCTTCCACATTATGGAAGCTTCAGTTCCAAACTGCAACTTCATCCATTAAACTCTCTGGTCTAAATTCAATCATGTCATCACCCTCCACTGGATTTTGTAAGTGCCTTTACAATAGGCAGTGGTGTTTAGGATAGAACCAACATAGAGTTTTGTTGCCTTAGGACAAGTTATCTTTGTGTTGACATATGTATAAACTATATATATATGTATTTTTAAGCACACAGCACATCTTTCTAGCTGCTAGCCATCAGCCCCAAGGGACACTTACATTGTAGGTTTCCCTGGGTTCAAGTAGGATGATATAACTTGTCATGCACTAGCACCCCAAACTTGTAAAACAGTGTCCCTGTATAGGCAGGGTGTTGAAACTGTAACTGGATACAACTGGACTCAATGCTGGACTTCTGTTTTGTTTCATTATGGCTTCAAATAGCTGACTTACACTAATCAGTTCAACTTGCCTCAGAATAGGGGAGAAAAAGCACTCATGCTGCCACACCAGTACCAGCTGGGCAGTGGCAACAGAGATGAGTCCTCTTTCCTCTCAGGAGAGACCTGCTCACTGGGTTTCTCTTTCTTCTCTCTTCTGCAGCTGAAACCTGTTTGACTTTCCACCACTAGAACAAAGACGTGTTTGCAGAACAAACTCTCTTGGGAAGGTCAACTATTGGTGCTGCTTCTCTAGTGAAACCACTGTGACTTTAAGTTAAACCAGTTGCATTTTAAAATAGCAGAAAAAAAGAAAAACTAGTCTCAGATGGGAAATTAGGAGCTCACTTGAGAAATGTATCCTTGTTTGGGCTTGGAGCCAAATCACACTCTATGTTGGGAGTGCTGTGATACTGCTGCTTACACACACTCTTCTTCGGTGCAGGCGCTTCTGCATAGTGTCACATTCTTGACTTCAGAAATGAGCAGAGCCTGAGCTGTGTGAGAGGGTCGTATTTCTAGGATGAGGTGGCAACTGAGCTTGTCTTACATGAGTTCTGTGACTATAATGATGTTGTTATAAAAAAGGATGGATGCCATCTTTTTCTTTGGATTTTGTTTGCTTAAGTGGCCATACAGGCATTTTTTTGTTTGTTTGGTTGGTTTTTTTTGAGACCCTAAGTGTTGAGGATATGAGTTAAATATGCTCTAAACAAGGCATATTCATGTCTGCTGCACTACAGCAGAGGAAGATTAAATTCTAAATCAGTCCTGGCAGGACTTGCCAGGAGTACTGAGGTTCTGAATATGTGCAGTAGAACTGTAAATAACTAACAAAAAAGGGAGATGGCAAGTATATTTTGTGTCTATGTTTGGGATAGGCTGCAGCTGACAAAGTCTGATAAAACATTTTAATTAAATACAATTTATTCTGAATGCAAAATGTGTTACAAATATTACTGCCCCATTGAATTTGCTAGGCGTAACCCCCATTTCTGTCTCTGGAATTAGCAGTCCAATAGGGTATAGATCTATTATTTATACAAACATTTCAGTGAGTGTTATGTCCTTGCAGGTTATTTGTCACAGCAATTAGCTGATAATTTGTGCTAATTTTTTTTTTGTTTGTTTGTTTGTGAATTGTGCCTCTTGCTTAGTTAGCCTGTGGAGTTTCTATTGAGGCATTGGGACTGACTCAGAGGGCTTGCTCACCCCCTTCAGAAACAGTGAAGTGGTTCAAGAACTGAGGTACATGAACTCTAATCTTTCACTTATTTATTTCACCAACAAACTTGCCAATTAGGGTATCAAACAGCTTCATAAATCCAGATTCATCCTACCTTATTGTGGTATTAAATCAGGCATGGGTCTCCAGAGGACAATTCAAACTGCAGTCCATCTTCCCCTGTTGACTTGAGGAAGTACATAAGGCAATCAAACTCCTAACTAAAACACTTTGAGTATCTACGGCCAGCTGAAATGGATATAGCGTCTAATACATACATGTTATCAATTATTTGGATTTCAGTGTGCTATATAACACTATGGTGATGTGCATACACATTCATTGTCTATACGAAATAGCAGACAAGCTCTCAGAAGATTTATAGGGTTTAGTTGAAAACCTTGTCAGCGATGAGGTAATATTTGTATGAATTAGGGTTTGGCAAGCTTTGGCATAGATGCAACTTTATTGCTAGGGTTTGGAGAGCCTGTCTCCCCACCATTGATGGTTATTCCCAGGATTGGAGCACAGCATGGGAGAAGTCATGGCAGAAGAGGCAAGAAGAAAATAAAAGCTGTAGGGCTACTGCCATTAACTAGAGAGCAAAACTGGTCCAAGAGAGAAGAGTAAGAGATTCTGTAAAGAAAGACAGCAGATATAATGGGATGTTAAGTGAAGTTTAAGTTATTAGAGGCAAGGATTAAAGCAAAGAGGTCACAGGATTATTTTAAGGATGGGAAACGTCTGAATGCTGAGATGGGAAGTGGTTCAGGAAATTTGTGTCTTTGCATTATGCACTTTCACTAAGTTGCAGTAATTAATCCCTCTCATTTTGTGTGATCTCCTTGGTATCCATACATAACCTTTTACCATGAATTTGGTACCAGACAAAATCACATGGATATTAAAGGAATTACTTAAAAAGCAGATTCTTGACTAGATCATTAATAACTTTTCCTTTTGAGAAATGAATTAGGTTTTAGTTCTGAATGCTCTGGTTTCAAACACAGAAACCTGCTTTTATTTCTAAAATAGTATTCTGGAAGGGTAACTTAAAATTGAGATGGAAAAACATCCCAGTTATCACCAAAGAAAAGGTAAGATGACAATCCTGTCTTCCTAGAAATGCTCTGATGCCTTGGGTGACAAAGAGAAAAATATCCAAGTTGGTGAATGTACAGCATAGCATTTCCTGGCTGGACAGGATTAAAAGTAGGTAGCGCCCTTACTTTTACTTTTGTCCTTGGAGGTGACAGAAAACAGCAAATCCATCTTATTGTGTTTGTGGATAAATGAAGCTCAAACACTTGAAACAAAAAGAAAGATTCTAGGCATGCACTGCTGTCTTTTTCAGATTCTATTAGCTGTATTCATGCTGCTGTCCTTCATTTCCTTGTATTGTAATCTTGGGACTTCAGGAAAATTGCAAAGGGAGGAATGAACATTATTTTGACAAAAAGGTGAAAAGCATATCTATCATAACCTGTTTGGTTTGGGGTATTTTGTGTTTGTTGTTTGTGGTTTTTTGGTTTTATTTTTTTTGGTGGGTTTGTGTTTGGTTTTTTTTTTTGTTTTTGTTTTTAATCAGATAATTTGTGAAGAGGGTGCATAGTTCTAGGTAGATAGATTTTTTTTTTAAATTATTTTTTATTTTGAAGCTAAGAACAACCTGTTTCTATGTATTTAAGTGTAAATGGCAAAAAACCCAATTAAGGCATTGATAATTGGAACTGTAATGTAGTCAGGTTGGCACGGAATGAGGTCCTTAAGACACAGACGCCTAAAAGAAGTACTTCTGCTCAGCCTCTGTTTCCAAGAACTTCTCTGACATTTTCATCCAATAAAGGAATCTTAGAATATAAGAAATCAGCTATCATTGGGTCAGGTGAAAGTTCTAACAAGGTTAATGCGTGCCTAGGTGGCAGAACTCTTCCGGCTGTTTCCTCTCCTGGTTTCTGCTCAAATTGGTTTCTGTTCTGTTCTGTTTCTGCTTCAGAATTTTGGAGGAGAATTGTTCTAAATAAAAGTAATATTGACTGACAGAGCACCCATTGGCGTGGAACATCATCCACTGGAACGTTTTCACCATCAACAGAGATCCTGAGAACGATTGGGACCCAGAAGTTACATCTACATGAACAGATCAAATAATGCCCTGGATCTGGGCGTTGGTGTTGGGAAACTATTGTCTGTATGGCCTAATAACCATTGCATAGTAATTATTCATCCAATTTAGTAAACAAAATGCACACCAAATATGTGTACTGGCACCGTTAGGATGAAAAGTGGTCCCAAAATAAAGCTGTATTGTCCCATTTGATTCAGCTGTACATTGACTTTGTGTAGTGAGGCAGCACAGTTGCACAAAAAGTCGATCAAATAATTATTCAGTTGTCTATCTACTAGAATCACTTCCATGTAGACTCCACCTACAAACTTTTTGTTCCCAAGGTACTTTTTAAACTTCTACTAAAAGAGGAAATATCTCTGGAGTCAGCAGGAACTAGAAGTTGCCAATTATCTTACTATCTTCCATGGGCAAACATGGGTGAAGGGAATGAGAAATTTACTCTTCCCTGATATACATATTCTCCATGTTGATATGTGTGTTTTCATAGTACTGTTAATTTCCTCTTAAAAACTTTTCATGTTTCTTGTTGATCTCTGTGGAAAACAGTCCTGTAATGTCTCATTATTTGAAAAAAGAGTCCTATTTTGAACCGTGATTAAATCAAGGTTATTTTCATTTTGGGGCATAAGGGAAAAAAGAAAGTGTGCCAAAATCCTCGCGCATGTAGGTGTAACATCAGTTGACTTAAGGGAATCTAGGTGGATTTTCTCACGTCTCCAAAAAGTGTTCCAAAAATGCAAGTGATGGATTGATTTTTTATGTTGTGAAACTTGTAAAAATTGTCTCAATGAAAGGATTGAGAAAGACCACACACTGGCAAAAACTTTCTGTTCCAGTAAATGGGTATTTCTGGAAAAAAAAATGCAAACATTTAAAAAATGCTTTGTGTTTCAGCATATCTTAAGATGCAAAAACAACTACGAAATTTATTTGCACACTTTGACAAATTGTGCATGATATAAGTCCATGTATCCACACTAATCTAGCATTTGACGATGCAAAACAAATTGAACTTTGGTGCGCTTTTGGTGAAATCAGTTAAATTAGAGCAGGCTTCAATTTGATCCTTAATATCTGCTGAAATTTAATATTTCACAGAAAAAATGTTACATATGATTTTTGAAATTGATTTATAACAATGGAATGACTGTTCTAGTGTATGACAAATTACTCACTCCAACAGATTATAGGAATTAATGAGCCTGGCTTTGGGCTAACTTTACAGCAACCCAGAAATCACTTTCTAGATGCCAGAGAGAGAAACTAGTCCAGAACCAGTGAGAGTTGAAATAAAAAAAAAAACCTTGGGGATCCTCTAAAAAGAGAAAATGGAAAAAGCAGTAGAGCTGTGTGGATAGACATTATTATTCCACTTTTTGCAGAAGCAAATGAGGAGCTGGCACCACAGCCTCTGTCCTTGGATCTTACAGTCTGGTAGGAGTGAACTGGGGAAAGACTGATTCAGATAAAGCATAGAATCAGAAAATGGTTTACATTGAAAGCAACATTAAAGATCATCGAGTTCCAACCCCCCTGCCATTGGCAGGGACACCTCCCACTAGACCAGGTGGCTCAGAGCCCCATCCCACTTGAAAAGGTGTATTTTAATAATTAATATATTTTTCTTCCTGAAAGTTTTCTATCTTCAGCTCCACTGTTACTTACACATCATAAGTTCCCTCCTCCTGAATTCACATGAAAAGATGCCAGACCAGTCAGATTTTTTGAAAGCTGATGTTTTATATGCATTCTTAACTTCTATAGTGTTACCATTTGATGCTTCTGGAGTACATCATCACTCCAGTTTTGCAGGAAGTAGTGGTTTTCTGCTCTAGAACTTCAGTCCATACTGACCATGTATTTGCAGTTATATTAAACCAGAAAGGGTGCGTTGATTATTTTATGTTAAAAAAAAAAAAAACAAAAAACCAAAAAACCAACATGTGTTTATTTTTCATCCATGATGTAAACCCAGAAGAGAACATGCTCATCCTGTCTTATCAAATACAGCATTTGCAAGAACTCCACCAGTTTAATGTCAGGGAAAGGGCTGAGAACATCAAAACTTCTTAGCTTATTATTATTAATTTTTGGACTCTTGTTTACTGAAGCGATAATACTATCATTCAGGGGTTTTGTTTGCTTTTAAGGTTTTGTTTTGAGTCACCATCTCTGGAGCTATTTAAAAGACAGGTAGACATATATGCTTAGAGATATGGTTTAGTGATGGTATTTGTCAGTGTTAGGTTGATGGTTGGACTAGATGTTCTGAAAGGTCCCTTCCAACCTAAGCAATTCTCTGATTCTATGATTTAGGAAGCCCGTAAAGGAGCTGCAGCATTGCTTAGTTTGCATCCATGATGGTCTGAGATCCAGGTGCTCAGCACTGACAGTCCTTTGCCTGATTCTTTTCTATTCTCTCTCCTCTCCCACTCCCCCTTCCCATTTTCACTGTCTTGTAGCAGAGTGAAAAGGGTGAAGCAGGTTAACCTGTCAGCTTTATCTCTAGTTTTGATTATTTCTTGGAAATTGGTTTTCCCTCTCTATGCTAGCAGGATATGAAGCTCTCTGCATTTTCTGATAAATTTCTTCATTTTTATTTTCTGCACTGGAATTACAAAATTATTATCTAGCAAGATTGGCAGAGAAATGTGGAAAATACTATGGTATTCCTACTTTTTAATATATCTTTAAAATGGTCATTATTTGTCCATGAGCGGGTCATAGCAAGAAGCTCTTTACCTAGAATTGTACAGATTTTTCAGACTTTCAGAGAAAGGAACAGGAGAAAATCTGTACTTGGCTACCAAGAATTATTTTCTGTTTATCATTTACCATTTCACAGAATCATAGAATTGTCAGGTTGGAAGGAACCCTTGAGATCATCTAGCCCAACCATGAACCTAACTCAGATAAAAAACCAACAACCCATCACCAAACCAAGTCAATGAGCACTATGGCAACCTGTCTCTTAAATACCTCCAAGGGTGCTGCCTCAACCACTTCCCTGGGCAGCCCATTCTGATGCTTAATAACACTTTCAGTATAAAAATTTTTACTGATATCCAATCTGAACCTCCCCTGCTGCAGCTTGAGGCCATTTCTTCTTGTCCTATCAGCTGTGACTTGGGAGAAGAGACCAACCCCTGCATCTCTACACCCTCCTTTCAGGTAATTTTAGAGATCGATAACCTCAGCCTCCTTTTCTCTAGGCTGAACAACCCCAGCTCCCTCAGCCTCTCCACATATGACTCATTCTCCAGACCCCTCACTAGCATTGTTGCCCTTCTCTGGACCCGCTCCAGCACCTCAATGACTTTTTTTATGGTAAGGGGAGATGCAATCAATTGCAAGATTTTTATCTCTACTAAGATCATATTTCTAATTCCAATATTAGCATCCTAAAATTAAAGTAATTTTTATTTTAGTAAAAGATGATGCAAACTCCACCACATTTAAGATTTTTTTAGCCTTCTGGATTGTTTAAACAGGTAAGACACACTTCGACAACTTTCTGGAGAGGTTTCGAAAGGAGGGCTTTAAAAGGAAAGGGAAATGACTATCTAGCTGGCTAGCTGTGGAGGGGGACCAGACCAGCAGACCTTGTCTGTACCAGGAAATGACATAAATGTGGGACTGTTCTGTAGCACAAGATAGCTCATATCTGTACTGTTAATTAATTTTAGCCTCAAAACCATGAAGATTGTATGTTAGAAGTTCTGCTTGGCCTCTTCTAACTTCTGAGCAGTGCCCAAGATGGGCAGGGAACAGCCTAACAGTTTACTAGCACGGATGATCGAGTTCCAGCACCGTTTCATTTATTAGCAGAGACTTGCCTGTGGTTCTGGATGAGGTGTTACTCTCCACAGCAAGGCAAAATAACTTTGTATGTTGTCAGGGCAGTGTTGTCTGTTGAGATTTAACACAGTGAAACACGTGAGAAGCTTAGCACGTTAGTGGAGCATTCATGATTTAATTAATATGGACCAAATCACTTCCATTTTTTAGCAGAGGTTAAGGTAACTGCATCAATGGAGTAGGAATCCGTTGTGGCTACTGGAGGTTAAAGCGTTTCCTTTACATAATCTAACACCAGCACGTGGTTGGTTTGTTGTTGTGTGGGGCTTTTTTCTCCTTTTATTTTTTTTTTTCCTAGATTATAAAACCCTAGTTGTTAAGTAACAACTGTCAGTGCTCACTAATCCAATGCTCCAGCTCTGTGCTAGAGTGTGACATCCCAAAGTGACCCCAGCTCCAGCTGGATGTGACCGCCTTTTCACACCCAATTACCCCCATAGCATGTAGCTGTGTTCCAATGTATTTGCTTGAGGATACCTAGGCTACCAAATTTTTCCAGTGAGCTTGAAAGGCAGGTTTCTTTATATGGTCTGTTATAGCTGATTGGAAAGCTGTGTACACCTGGGTCTGGCCGGTTTGAGAAGGAAATACAGTATCCTTCCAGACATTTTTGTTCATACTGGTTCTTGTTCTCTTGCACTTTCTCCTTCTTCTCTTCAATTGTACTTATTTTAAAGTGTATCAAAGATTAGGCTGCTGAGATGAGGCAATTATAATTTTATTTTTGGACCAATATGAAAAGTGAATGCTGTTTTTTACACTGATAGACTTAAATGACCCTCAATAACTAAGCATAAAAGAAACAAGATAACAGCTACAGTTAAGAGAATATTTCCCCATTTCAAACTCAGAGAGAACTAAAATCAATCACCAAAACATCTATGTTTCTTTGAATACTTTCATTCCAATTTAATTTAGAGTAAAAAGAGATAATCTTTAATATGAGAATCGTTGAATACCAGAGGAATGTTTTTTTTCTATATATGTATGCAAGGTTCAAATTTCATGTGTGCCTGTCATGAAATTTTAGTCTGGTTCTCAGCCAGCCTAATTCTGATGTAATTTTGATCTTACATCATAGATTGATGTCATCCAGAAGTAAAAAGAAATAAATTAATAAATACAAGGACACCTCCCCCCCCTATTCTCCATGAATTAAATGAAAATGTTTCAACAAGGGAAGCCTCTGGGTTGATGTGTCTTTAATATTGAAGTTGGTGAACAAGGTCCTACCTGTATTTGTACAGAAATGAGCAAGAGTGGCAGCACTCAAAGGGCTGCCAAAGCCATGTTCATCTCTTTACTCATCTCCTTGAGAAAGAAAATGAACATTGATCTTTTGAATGAACAAGTGAATGAAAGCATCCGTCAGTGCAGAAGCTTTCAGGAAGGTGTGACACTTGAGGAAACAGTCTGGTTATCAGGTAGTCCAGAACATCAAAGTAGATATTTCAGGTTCAGCTTTCACAAAAGTATTCCTGAGCTATATACACTAATCTTTAATTATAAAACAAGAAAAAGAATATGCCATAGAATTCAAGAACATGTAATTAAATTATTTTAGTGATGACCCTTCCAAATAACCCTAAAATAACATAAAAGATGAAAGCATACAATTATAGAACACCACCAAACGCCATCTGAAATTTTTTTACAACTTTTTGTTAATTTAATTGCTTAGACTGCTCTGAAATGCAGGTAAAATAGAATGCTTTTAAACATTTAAACGTAACTGCAACACAGTGCCCTTGCTCACTGACTTTTTCTAAATGACTTTTTTTTTCACAATCAAAAAATTGAGATTTAGAAATTAATTCTAGCACTTTGTTAATTCCTAGTAGCAAGAATCTTCTGTGTTGTCTTTTGTTGTGGTGTTAGTGATACTTCATAAAATTATCTTAATTGTCAAGAAAATTATTCTGAAAGCAGCTGTTGTTCAAGGCTCATCTCTAAATAGCATCATCAAAACATCATAGCATCCCAATATGTTTCTCCTGGTTAGCATTTATCACGGAACTCTTTGAATACATATTTTTCATCTGTGGTGCGATTATTTTAATGACAACCCCTAATTAGGGTTGACATTTCACTAGCCTTATTTTATAATTCAGTTCATTCTGACCTCAGACAAGTTATTTAAAGCTGTTGAGGTTCAATTTTTATCAAAACCAGTGTGCACATTTTTCCTTTTCCATAGTGACTAGCCTGTTTAGAGTCTGTCTTCATTTACAGTATTAGTGTCCCATTGAACTCCATGTGTTAGGGCAGCATCCTGCATCACTGCCTCTGTCATAATAACGTGCCAGGATCCCTGCAACGATCCACAGAAGGAATTTATAATGCTGATAGGCAGACCATGCCAGACTTTGACCAGCAACTGGCCCATGGCGATGTTTACTAAAAGAAAACCACCAGGAGAGCAGGGTTGGCTCAGCCTGGAGAAGGGAAAGCTGATTGGGGATCTGTCCTTCTTGTCTGCTGCTACTGATGGCCAAGAGATATTTCTGGGCTTGTAAGGAGCAGAGCTGGGAAGGGAACAAGTAGCAAGAGAATTGCCTTGATTTCAGCCTTACATCCTGTGTCCATGTTGAAAAAATATGGGAAGTATAGGAAAAAGACCCTCCTGCACATGTTTCTGAAGGAAAAAAAAACAAAAACTTTTTTGCATGGGGCATGTAGCAGACCATACAGTTAGAGAGATGGGGATCGCTTCCACTTAACATTGTCATAATAGGGAGTGAGGTCGACTGGAGGCAAGAACACAGCGAGATTTTCCTCAAATACCCGTTTTTGGAGCCATTATCATGTCCTGAGAGAGGACTGTCATTTCAGAGGGAAGATGCAGGAGAGGGAGGCATATTCTGATGTGCATGGAACTATCCTATCCTCATCTACATGATTTAAGAAAACGGGTGCAAAATATAAAGAAAAGGATGGCTCAGGCTTGTGTTTTGGCACCAAAATCTCTTGATCTGGTGTGATGAAAATGTTGCACTTCAATAGACAGCATCAAAGTAATAAAAATTACGAAATATATCTGTCTGGTATTTGTTACACGGCTTTTGTTACACAAAATAGTGAAATTCTGAAAGGGCTCAATCTGTCGTTGACATGGATGGAAGGTAACAGAAACCTAGAGGATTAAACATAGTGGAAATGCTGAGGGTAAATATGTTGTTTATGGTTCTGCCTTTTGTTGTTGCACTGAGCTGTAGCAGCTTAAACAGCTTATGGACAAATGTCTGCAAAGAAGCTTCAAAGGTTAATTTAAACAGTTTAATTCTCTGAAAAGTGTAACAACTTCTCTACAGTGAAAATATGGTGCCTTCAATGTGTTCCTCAGGTCAGGGGTGATGGTTTTCCCTTTCTGTCAATGTGGCATAACATATCAACCCACCTGGCAAGCCTATTGAAGAGAATTGTGCTGAAAATCTCTATTAAAATGATGATGCGCTTGCTTACTTCTCATGGTATTTGACGAGATTTTTATTGTATAAGTTTCTTTGTTTATATGCAATTTGTATTCATAAGTTTGACACCAAATCAAAGGATTAGCTTTAGAAATTTGAATATTGTGACTACTCTTGGTAGTAAAGAGCTATTTCTGTGTTTCTGTGGCAGAAATAGATAAAATTGAATGTAAAAAAGACCAAGTGGCATTCCTTTCTGAAAATGTGTCACACATACGTGTTTGTGAGACATAAGCCCTCAGCTACAACTGTCTTTCCAATAAAATCCCAGCTGTTATATAAGTTTTCTTGAGGATAAATGAATTTTATTTTGCCTTATTTCTCTTTCTCTGTTTTTTTTTGTCCTTTTTATTTCTTTAAGAAACCGAGTTTCTTTTGGCATCTCTATTACGATCATATTTGAAAGAAAAGGGTGTCCTTACTCTTCAGAACAATCCCAGAGAGGTTAATGGGAAGGTGCAAGATGCCTTCAGCTAGTAAAAAAGAAAAGAGCATTGAAGGGATGTGTTTAAGATGGCAGGACTTCAGGAAAATTTCTTTTCTGATTCTCCTTCCATTCCACTAAACCATTGTTCTTTTTAACTCCATATTTCCTCCTGGCTTTGGAAGTAGCCACACTGACCATCTGTTCCTTACTGCATATGTGTACTTCTGCTGAGCTCCTGAAACTCTGGCTTGAGTCTGGGTTTTAGCAGGCAAAGCTTGTAGGAAGTCACTGCTTTCTTCAAGCACTGGAAGCAGACTTCCAAGGAAGAAAGACTTCTTCTTTCCTCTGTTTAGGGCTTGTGTGCCTGAAACCTTTTTCTGACCAAATCTGTTGCTCTAATAAAAACTATTAGCTCTGCCTATAATATTTATTTTACCCTGAAGCATCACAGATCGAGCGACAGAACCTCTGTAATGTAGCTATAACATACCTGTAGCTATCCACAAGGGCAGGTGTGCACACTTACCAAAGTATTTTCTCTTCACCTATGAAGCATATTTTTTCACTATTTTTCTTTTTCAAATATAGTATGCCTTTGTGCTTTGCTTCTGCTTTTAGAATTATCTCAGAAATATGGAAAGTTGAAGAATGATATAATAACCTGTCAGCAATAATGGTACATGATTTCCAGTTTCCTGTATATTTTGGTGTGGCTCCATCACACAAAAGGATGCTGCGTAATATAAGCTTAATGTAGCACTTTTATGATCCCTGTTGCCTAAATATTGGATTTTTATATAAAAGAAATATGCAAAGAACTATATATCCATTTTACTCCTACTCAGAAATAAAATAGGTATCTTCTAAGTATTGCAAAACTGAGAACTAAAGTAATGAAATAAAGAAAGACTATTAAGCATCCCTTTCTACACTGATTGACTCTTTAGATCGGTCTCAACTGTATAATATTTCAGTCCAAAAGACTAAGTTCCTTTTTGGGATCAAACTCATCCAGGAAGAGAGAGTAAACAGCTAATTCATCTCCACTGTCTCTATGTCACATACAGCTTGTACATCTCTGGTGTACACTCCTAAGCAATCTCTTTTTCAGGTTTGAAGCCCCTCAGCCTACTCAATCATTCCACATATGGAAACTCTTCCACACCATTGATCCTCCTTTTCTAAAACTTTTCTAACTTGAATATGCCCTTCCTTAGACAAACAATCCAGAAATGCACAGAGTGTTCCCACATAGGAGAATAAAAAATTTGTATAGTGGCACAGTCATATTTGTTCTTGTATTTTTTATTGTTCTACTAATAATTCTTAAGAACTGGCTCTGAGTTTGATTTATTTTTTTTTTTTTGGTTACCAAGTAGTTAGCCAATGTTTTCAAGGAACTATCTATTATAATCTCAAGGTTCCACTGCTAAGTGCTAATATTCAGCTCAAAGCCCATAATTTTTTATGTGAAACTAGGATTTTTTTTTTCACTATGTGCATTACTTACTTTTAGGTACATGGAATTTCATTTGCTGTTTAATTGAGAAGTTACTGAATCTCGTGAAGACCTCTGTAATTCTTCACAATTAGGCCCTGTTCTTCCTAGCATGACTAACTGCAACATTGTGAAACTTTGTCATAGAACAGATCACTTGCTTTTCTATTTTTTTTAAAATAAAACTATTAAGCAGCACAGCCCTCAATTACTGTTAACCTCTTTCCAGCATTAGGAAACCTTAACTGTTTCTTATCTTTCTCCAGGTTATTCAGCTGTATTAAATAGCTAGCACTTTTTCTCTTCTGCTAGCAAATGTTCACTTCTGTTGTGACAATTTAATTTCTTTAAAAACTCATGATGAAAGAGTTTATCAAAAGGATTGGGGAAATTCAGATAATTCATCTTTATGTGCCAGTTGTCTCATTCAAAAACTGCAAGAGGTTTGCAAGGCACATATACCCTTTCCAGGTGATTCTTTTCAGATTATTTTTCACATCTGCTTTTTATTATTGCTTCTGCTGCTTTGTCATATTGAGCTATCATCTTCTATGCCTGTAAGTTCTCTTGACCTTCCCCGGAATTCCTTTTAAAAATTGGTGTCATGTTGCCTTGCCTCCACTCTTCAGGTATCAAGGAAGGTTTCAGTGAGATGTTTCACACTGCTTTTAGAAGTTCAGCTGTTGCATCCTTCAGATCTTTTGGAATAAGATCTTTTGGTACAATTTGATGAATTCTCTTTGGTTTTGGTGATTTATTTGAGTTCATTTGGTCTGTTTGTAGCATCCTCACTTCCTCTGGTTCTTCAGTTTCAGAGAAATTCACTACTCAGTCACACCATCCCCTACAAGTGTTCTCATGTGGGAATCTACCCTATCACTTCTACAGCTAAGGCTAATGAAATAAATTAATTTAATTTCTTTGCATTGCTTGTGTCATCTCTGAGTGTTCCTTTTACGCCTCGGATGTCAGCACTATTCACTTAAACAAAGGAACTAGATCACATTAGGCTGTTAGAACAGTCTTTGACAGCCAGGCAACTAGCAAGTCCCACAATTTCAGGACAATGGGAAGTAACACACGACAGGAACTATTGTCCTCAGTTTGGCTGCAGTTACCCTGATATAAAAGGTAAGATAACGTATAAGTATGATCATGCTATACTAGTAAGGTAAAGGATCATGGAATGTGTCCTGGTGCAATTTTGTTTAGCAGAAGAAACGCAGACTGGTTCTGTGCTCCGTGGTCCCATGGCAGTCAGAACACATCTGGCCAGAGTTTGCATTTCATCTCCAACATTAAGCTTTTCTCCTTTCTCTTATTCTGAATAACTGGCTAGAGACAGCTGTCTCTTGTTTTCATCGTGGCAAGGCTTTTTCTTCTTGCCCTTTTCAGTTAACTCTTGATGTTACTAATGTGAAGGGCTTCCTAATTTTAAAATCTGTAAGAAATTAAATTAGGATAACAAATATGGTTTAAAAAATATATTTCACAGATAGACACTCATAGCAGGATACAGGTGCCTAGATGTTGGCATCTAGGTCTATCTGAGATGCTTTATGGTATCTTAGCTGGTTTCCATCTACTGCTCAAGGATGAAAGAGGTGTCTTGTAGATATTTTGTTGTATCTGACAGCTGAATGACAATGTGTCTCGGGTTCCTTACAGCAGCTGAAATAGCACTCAGTACCTACATTTTAGTCAACTGAATTAAGCTTCTTGTTAGCTGAATTTCTCTCTAGGCTCCACTGACTGTACTAATTCAATTCATTGTCTATAATAGAAGCTTAAACACCTCCCTTATACTTTGCCTCAGAAACAGATATTTAGGCAACTTCTACTGACAAGAATAATTTGATTTAAATGTTATTGGAATAAGGTGAATTGGGGAGACACTGCGATGAAACAAAGAAAAAGGACTGCAGGTATTTATACTGTGTTTAGGAAGTTTACAGGTGAAAGGGAAAAGGCAGGCACCTGGAAAGGCAAACATAGCAAAATGTGCCAGAGTTTTCTTAAATATGTCAGTTCTATGAGAAGGAATGCACTGATTTAAAAATAATAGCTGGATTAACATTCACTCTGTGATGCCTTTAACACCTCTATACCTCCAGCTGTGTAAAGGGACCCAGGGCAGTTATGATACCTGTACCTTATTGCAGTAATATGAAAAGAAATTCACTGTCACTAAGAATTCAATCCCAGTAACTAGCACTAGTGAGTTTATGTTTATTCTCTCTCAAGAGAAGTTACCTGTCAAAGAAAAAAAAAAACAAAACACCCCCACAAAGCCCTCAAACTCTTTACAGGAGCCATTAATAAAAGCTTCATCTGTGATACAAGAGTTATTTTGGTTATGTACGAGCTTGTTCAATGTCCATGGTAATCAACATTTTGCAGAATGATTTCTGCATGCCTGTCCTACCATGTGTAGCAGAAGAAATAATGAAGATCCTCATTAATGTCTGTTCACAGCCCATTCCTGCAGTCACCTCAGTCAGTATCTAAAGGTCAGCTTCTGCCTTTGATCTCACATATGCATGACAGTAAAAATGTGAAGAAACAGTCTTCTGGTAAAGAAAATATATTGTCAGCTTACAAATTGGAGGTATGTGGAAGTAATTTTACCATTAAGAATTGCTTTATTTAAATTCAGCTCATGGAAATAATAGGGTGAGTTCTGTGGGGAAGGGTTTGAAGCCTGCTGTGCCCCTCTGGCCTTGTGGCTGTGCTGTATTTTCTCATATCTCACTGACACTCACATTAGTACCAGAGAGCATCCCACTCACAGCACAGAGTTTGCGGTACATAATCGTATCTGTTTGACTACCAAGTGTGTTGTGGTGATCAGAAGGACACCGGTGTGATTGGAGAAGCAATTGGAACAGAAGCAGAGGCTAAGAAAGAAGCGACAGTTTAAAAGTGTATGACACAAACTCCTGATAGCTTCTCTATTGCAAACAGTCTACAGTCATCACAAGTCCTTCTGCTATAATAACCTGAATCCATTGAACATTTTCTCCCAGCTACATTAAGCACCAATATATTCATTTCAGACCTTCTGACTCTGACCTTTTTTATTCTAGCTTTGGTAAAATGCAACTCCATTCCCCTTGAGTTATTCCTGTATCACATCAAAGGAAATGGGAGGAGAAGCAAGCACTGAAATACTCACTTTGAATCCTCCATTTTAGTTCAAAATGTTTTTTTCTAGGACCTAAAGTATAGCTTTTAATGCATAAAAAGCAAGGTGTAGCTTGAATGAAAAATCACTTCAGAAAGATTACATCAGATGATGTACTTAAAAAGATGCAAAAATCTGGAATCCAAGAAAACAGAGGGAGGAAGGCAAGCTGGAAAGATTTTAGTGTGATTCACCTCTTTTAAAGGAAGAATTGTTCACAGAGTAGAGTTCTGCAGAGGGGTGAATGAGTGCACACGCAGATCACAGCCTCTTTTTGCCTATAAAAATTGAGTGGGATCAGAGGGATGTCTGCATCAAGCTGTAACAACACAGAAGCTAAATGCTTTGAAAAGCCATTTTGGCTGTACATTGTCTTGTACATTGTCTGTCTGTCCAGTGCTGCTTGAAAATAAAACGTATTGCTGCTTTGCTCATAGTAGGAAATAAAGGAAATACTTAAAGGAAATACTTAAAGTTTTGGGAATGTCTTTTGGAAAGTCACCAAAACTCAGTTCAAAGCGATTTTGAGAGCCTGCTTACTAATAAGTGTTTTGTTTTGAAACGATAGTGGCTGGGATTCCTTCTGAGGAAGGAACAGTTCCTTGCTTCCACCTGGAAGCCAAATCAGCAAAGCTGCATGGCAGCATGGGCTCCTTGCTCAGAAGCTGGGAGCGGTGCTTTTGTGTCACATCAGCTAAAATCGTTATGCAGTCCCATCTGTTATATCTCATCACAGAGCTTGCTGGAAAATTTTTTTGTTTACTGTTATCTCCAAAGAATTGTTTAAGGAGGTACATTTAAAGGCACCACTACCTAAACCAGAGTCCCAATATTTTGGGACTCGTTTTCAGCTCATCAGAGACCAACTGATTTTGGAGGCATTCCTTTCTCAAATTTGCTTACAGAAGACCATGAGCAAGTGAATAACACTTTTAGTTTTGAAAAAGATATTTTATTTGTGTTAAGGGAATGTATATCTAAGCATTATAGAACTGTTTGGGTTTTGTCTTAGATTTATTTTTTAACTGTGTTCCCAGAGGCTCACATTTCAGCATGGCTCAGATTTAAGTACACAGCTTTCCTTGTTTATCAGGATCTCACAAGCTACATTTCCTTTATAGCCTTTTATGAAAGGCTATAGGGGACTCAAGTTCACAGTACGCCTGAAGATAAATCTGCAAAGGAACTTCAGCATTACAAAGCTCAGTGCTGAAATGCTTAACTCTTGGGTGTTCTGCTCTGTCTTGATGTATATCATCTAATGTCTCATATCTACAGGGAAAATTCTAGACAAAATAAAAACAACAAAATGAGCGATAATTTGCCAGAATTGCTTAGTGCTGCTCTTTAATTTTTATTTTTTTTTTTTTTCTGGGGCTCAGTGTTCAAAGAAGGAAAAAAAACCAACAAAACCAAACATAAAGAAACCCCACAAAATCAAATCTCCACCCAAGCAAAATCTGTATACAGACACAGTGATTCATGAGGGAATACAGCTCTGATTTGAGTGTTTAATTAATCCCTGGAACAAGGACTTGAATTTGATTCTGCCTCAGTACTCATAGTACTTCTAGACCAAAAGCCCAAAAAGTCACAACCTGTCTCTCTGGCTCTGTCAGTAACGAAGGAAATAAGTGAAAGAAGGTCAAAATGAAAGATGCAGGGTAATTTTCCGAGAAAAAAACCCCAAGAATCTGGAGGAATAGAAGCCTGTCCTGGTGTGTGTGGCCAAGTCTCTGCCTTGAAACCAGCAGCAAGAAAAGGAATAAAAACCTATCTGTCTGCCAGGTAAATGCTCTGGCAATTGATAAAACGGACACAGATGTGATCCTGGTAGGTCAATCATCTTTCTGCAGAAAGTTTAATCTGAGGAATATTTTAAAACCTAATTGACCTGGTTTCACGTGGGATTGGAGGAGGATGAACCCAGAATGAGGATTAAGAACTTCTATGATTATAGCATGAACATGGGCACCAGCAGGACTTGGGGAAGTTGCAAGTGGAAGATTACACTGGGGTGTAAATGTTGGAAGTACATTTTATTCTATGTCAGATATACACCTAAAGCTCTTGTTGAACTTAATCTTTTGAGACTAATCCTGGTTATCCTACAGGTGTATTCTACTGACTTAAAAAAGCTGGCCTTACTGAAGAATCCTCTGATAACATCAGGCTCCAGTTTAAAAGCTGCTTTGTTCCTGAGGGCAGGTGAATTTACTTGGTGAGGAATTAGACACAATTTCTATCACTAGCAATTCCCATCAGACCAAAGCAGGTACTTGTGTTTCTGATGGTGCTGTGATATTATCTGTGTAGGGAACCTTCATTCAACAGTACTTCAGTTTGACTTGGTGATCTGAAAGGTCTTTTCCAACCTAAATGATTCTGTGATTCTATGACTAGCTCTTGTAACATGGGTCAAAAGGAGAAGTGGCAGGTGCCACCACAGTTTGCTATTCTTGTATATGTACCCTTAAATGACCACATTTCTCATACCTCAGCATTCAAGCATAGACAGAATTTCTCAAGGATATATGTAAGGTGTGCAAATCAAAGCTACATGCTGAAAACAAATAGACAAAAAACCAAACAAAACCCCAAACAAAACAAGAACAAATATGCCATGCCTGTACTTAAACTTCAGAGAGAAGAATTGCATCCAGAAGGATCTCCCCAACTCTGAAAATAGCTGATTAAAGGATAGGCAGTTGATGTGGCACAAATGAAGCATATGTTCCTGCTGAGATGTATTTCTGGAATATTCAAGTAATATGGCCTAAATTAATCTTATCTAATGTTAGACACGGTGAGGCACTACTTAGGCTGGAAGTGTAATTATCTGTGTTTCCCTCTATAGTTAGCAGGAAGGAAAAAGCCCTTCAGGATGACACTTCACACCACATACGTTCTGATGCTGCATGTGCATTTTGATTAGGTGCAATGAACCTGGACATCTGTGGAAATGCTTGTAGAGCATGAGGTGAGGATATTGAAATCCTGGGAAAAACTGGGAACAGATTGCCAGCTTCTGCAGTGTCAGGGTTGTCCCTGCTGAACAAGAGTTTGGATGTCCGCTCTGCAGAGGGAATAAATAACTTCTGGTGTTCAGCGTGGGGTGGGAAGTCGGGGTGGACTATATAAGAAAATAGACTTGAAGCACAAACAGAGAACAGGGAACTTTTGAGAAGATCTGGGAGTGGCCATAGCTAGATCACAGGGATTTTCCAAAGGCTGCAGAAGAGACTGTGTTGAATTTATTGCAGTTTAGGAAGCCTCAAAAAGCTGCTGCACACAAGACTAGAGAAACAGGCACAATTTTCAAGGACATAGTAGGCAGGGAAGAGATTTATTTTCAAACTCCTTTTTTATTTATTTATTTTTATTTCAGTCTGTCTCACTTCGGTTTTCTCTCTTTTAAAAGCCATAAATCATGAGCTAGCAATTCATAGACCTCTTGGTATTTTTGGTGCGTTCACTAAAAGAGAACAGTATATCTCTTCAAAGCTCTGGCTGGGTTGAATGTCCTGGCTCCCTGTGGTAGAGAGTTGTGGAATGCTTTTTCCTGGTTACAGAAATTGAAGCTTCTGAAGAAGACATGTTATCTTGCTCATTTGCCTCTGGGCTCCTAAATTTCACTCCACTGAACAAAGAATAAGATTCTTGTTACCCAGTTTTTTTACAGCAGTGAATTTTCTTCTTGTGCTCTTTTGCAGCAAAGCTAAGGGACAGTTTGAGGAAACACCGTCCTCTCCTTCTTCCCCTTCCCTGCTCAACCCCAGACCCTCAGTTTCTAGCAGGCAGAGGCACAGGGTCCCTCATACACGCTGTCTTTCTAAGTCGCAGTGCTCATATGTTGCCTCTGAGCCCCTGCAGTAGCTCACAAAGGCTGCCATTAGTTGTGTCACAAGCTATACCAGTGGGCAATGATGTCCTTGGAGGTTAAGCACCTGCTCAGACTGGCAGGAAATCCGTGTAGCGGAGATGGGGGATAGCCAGTTTTTATTCCTTTGACGTATGGCCTTGGTCATGAGAGAGAATCCACTGATAATTGAGAAAGACTTTGAAATCATAAATTCTACATGAGCACAATTCATAGCCTTCTCCAGAGCAGAAACTGTTACTCATTTTAAAATTCTGCCAGAACAAATTTGCAGAGAGTGTTTCATATCTGGCTTTAATTAATTGCTGGGTCTTAAGAGAGCAATATAAAAGTTGCAACTGGGCTTGCTTAACTCTTTTTTTCATGTTTACTTTCATTGTCTGTTCTGTGACTAACTTTTGAGAATGATTTTTAACACCATTTTTGTGGCTAATGCAATAAATATGTTCATTTTGCATATCAATAAACTTTTCATGTTTTTATAAATGTCTCTTGAAAAGAGGTTAATTTATTTTTTCCTAGACACAGCCTTTGCAGAGGGAAATTTCTTTTTTTCCTTTCCTTAGGTCTGCTATGAAATGTAGCTTGCTCAAGTAGAATTTTCTGCCAAGTAAATTGCAGTCATATGCTTGCAAATGAACGCAGACCCTGAATTGCAAATTAAGGCTGAGTTCAAGAGCTCTTTGAAAATACCTTTCTGAAATTTAAGGCACGGATTCTCTTCACTTAATTTTAGGTCCACTGGGGCCTAGTCTATACTCATCTTCTCTCCCGCTCCAGTCGGTGGGAGAAGCGGGTACCAGGAGATATGCAGGAGGGTTTGTGTGGGCTGGGTTGTCCTCTTGAGGGACACGTTTCTCTGAGTGTGGGAGGCTGCTGGGGCTCCCAGGGCTCTGCACAGCTCTGACACCTCAGCTGGCTGTGCCTACAGAGAAGTAAAGATGTGGCATGTGCGAGGGAGGAGAAAAAGCTGCTTTTATTTTATTTTTTTCATCGATTATGTGAACTAGCTAAAACCTAAGGAAGGTGATAATCTCACTGCACAGCTTCCTTAGCTTCCATTAGCTGGTACTGAACTCTAGAATTGCTTCCACTGTAATGCACAGAAATGTTTACAGAATAACTGCTTATTGACTTAGAAATATCAGGAATCCAAACAGAACTTCTAGATGAAAAAACATCTGTGATATGGTAAAAACCACAGGCTCCTCAAGTCAATATATTTTTGCCTATCTTGGGAGAAGAAAAAAGCTTCAGTAGTTCTTACATTTAATGAATGACCTTTTGTGTTGGGACAGAGATCAAAGAGAACAAAAATCAAAGGGGATCACAGCCAGAGTTGGACATAATATGTCCCTTTCTTCCACCAGAACATTAAAAATCCAAATAAATAAATGTCATCCAGTTCTCAGATAACAGTTTTAGCAAGTTATGAGAAGCTTTATCATTATTCCCCAAGTTCTAGGTAGGTGGTAAAGAGGATCAGAAGGCAACTACCATAGAAGCATCACTCACTGAACAGCTGCACTAGCTTATAGTTACTATTTGAGTTTTGTTCAAACTGTATTTCATAGAGCTGTAGGATACACATTACTGAATAAGAACAGTTGGTCAAAGTAGAAACTGCAGTGTGAGAGGCAGAAGAGGAGATTAGATCAAGTAACATCGACATTGCATAGCTATGAAAGCGCACACTCCGGCTTTGTGAGGCTGAGCCAAAAGAATAAAAAGAGGACTCAAAACATGGATATCATGGGGGAAAAAATGCCTCCAACCCCACATCATTATGCTGACCCAAAAAGACTGTCACTGAGCAGCATGTGAAATAGGATTTAAACCATGACAGAATTCCAGAGGGCACCTTCAGCTGCACAGGGCTTGCTGAAAGCTTACCGGAGCAGGCTGGCTTAGCACTGGGGAAAGCACATCTTCTCACTCGATCTGTGACAAAGCTTTCCTGCAGAAATAGCCTCCTCTTTCTTTCACTGCAGTGGCTGATAATGCCTCACTGCTTAGCTGGACCAAGGGGGCTTTTTGGCAGGCTAGCTCCTTAGCACCAAAAAGTAATAGACATGCATTTTAGCCACCTTGATGATGTACATCATCATACCAAAGTGAACCACAGCAGTTGCCTTTCTCAGAGTCTTCAATGTTACTAACCTAAGTGACATGAATCTAATATTCTGATCTTTTAAGGGGGATCAAGCCAACAGAATTTATGGGCTGTAGTCAAAAAAGAGATGTAAGCATTATTACAAGGATGTTTGCAGTCTTGACGGCTAATAACCCTGGGGACAGGATTCATACTGCTGAAGTAGGTACTGAAGCTTAAAGCAGGCAACAGGCACTGCAGGACAGAAGGTTGTGGCCAGACACCCCCTGCCTGGAGGGCTTGGACACCGGCGGGCAGCCAGTCAGCAGGTGCCTAGTAAAAGTGGTATTCACAGTTTGAACTTCCCCAGATACCTGTAAGGTGGTGACAGCCACCTAGGGGTTGTGCAACCTTTTTGCTGAAACCACTTCCCAGAATGTGAGACCTCCATTTTAGGCCTGTCTGAGACAGACAACTCACAGGATTGAAATGCAAAGTGCTCCTTTCAGAGAGGAGTGCACTAACCACCAGGATAAGGATGGGCTGTTCTCTCTCCATCTGTTGAAAGTAGGTCACCGGCAACCCAAATGCAAACTAATGTAAGCAACGGGAGCGGGATTCTCTCCTCCAGTAAGGCGGGCAGAACAAGTGAAGGACTGAAAAGGGAAAGAAGAGATCCTAACATTCAGGGAATGTTCATCTATTTTGTGTGCTGAGGAGTGTATGTGTCCAGTGATGCCTTTGAAGATACGCATCAAGAGACTGCTGGGCAGTAGGTGGATGTTCCCCTGGTCAAACACACAAGTTCTGTTTTATTAGCCAGTAATTCAACTTAACTTCTCATCATAAAAATATTTATTATTACTTAGATATCTCTTTTAACTGTACTGATTATATGTAATATAATATAATAATATAACATTATATGTACTGATTATGTCATATCATGTGTACTCTCTCACATCCACAAAGTAATGGTGACCTCAACTCATCTGACACAATCTGGGAAAAAAACCCATAAAATTTCCATTGCACTATTGAGAATTTCTGTAAGATTTATCCTTTCATTGTTTTTTTCCCCATATGTAATTGAAATAAGTTTTCATTGCTTCAAAGAAAGAAAACATGAAATTCCTAAAGAAGTTAAAAGTCTTCAGTATTATCTCTGTGTGAAATATTTTTCATGAGTTGCCTAGGAAATTGTTTATCCACATGTAGGAAAGATATCATTTTTAGTTTGAGACACAGAACATTTATCACAGCTTTTTAAATATTTTTCTGCAAGAAGACAAGAAATAGGCTCTTTAATCTTATCAATCAAGATGTAAGTCAATGCATATCCAAAAGGCGAAGCATAGACTGTATCCAAAAGAAGCAGTTCTGTTTTATATACGTAAATTGAAATGATGAGATCTCACTGAATGTTCTGGAAAACTAATTTTCAAGATATTATTTTGGAAATAACAGGAAATGGCAATCTTTGCAGGAGAGCCATTCACTTTTCATTTAGGATTAGAATCTGCCAGGTACTTAAGCATGTTACAGAAATAGCAAAGCTGGGATGAATGTCCTTTCATAACTTACATAAGACAGAGAGACATTGTGCATCCTGCAACTGAGAGCACAGGATTACATCATCTCAGCCTCATGGCTTTTGGTGCCCTGAACAATGCAGCGAAAGGACATGGACCTGTGATAATACAGTCCCATTTGAGTCTTTTCTGTTTCTAAAGCTCTAGGATAAATAGTGATTCAGACATATATAGTTCATGGCAGGCAAAAAAAAAAAAAAGAAAAAGAAAAAGAAAAAGAAAAAAAAAGGTTATGATTCTGTTTTGCACACAAGCTCTTCAGCAGAGCTGTTCAGCAGTTCAAGAGAGCACAGGAATATAAGGAATTACTTATAATAATATAAGGAATACCTATAATAATATCAGGAGTTATCTATTACTCGATTGCTCCATCTATCCTGTTCCCAAGAGTGGCATTGGAGATGCTGTTTGGGAAGAGAATGTGAGCATCCGCAGTCTCTACAGGCCATTGCCCTTGCTGTTTCCCAAAATTACATTAGGGTTGTTACAGGGTCCATCCCTGCATATGTCTTTTGCAATCTGACTATGCACCTGTTGTACATGAATTTATCTAGCAGCTTTTTGAACATGCTTAACGTATCAACCTGCATAATGCATCTCAAGAGAAGTTTTCATTGCTCTCTATGTAAAAAGAACTCTCTTCTGCCTGTTATAAGCTTGTTGCTAATCAGTTTCAGGACTCCCTCTTTGCAATATTACTGGACTTGGTGAATGCTAGTTCCATACTCACTTAATTTAACCTTCTAAATCTGAAGTTTCCCTGCTTTGTGTAGGAGACAGGACTTAATGACTTTTTGAAGCCTGAAGATGACCTCCTGACCTTTTCTATAGAGTGGGACTTCTAGCCTAATTTATTCTACAATTTATGGGTTTTGTAAATCCGGATCTTATCACTCTCAATTCTTCCCTTTGGCAAACTGAAGTTTCAGCATTTCTTGTCTCTTCTTATAAGGCAGCTGCTTAATCATTTTACATGCCCTTCTCTGTAGTTTCTTTAACTCCACTTTGTCTTTCTTGAGATGCGGAAACTAGAACTACACAGCATAATCAAGTTATGGATGTTCTATACAATATTTATTTTCATCTCAATATCCTTCCTTTTGTTACTCACTGCTCTGTTGTCTTACCTCAGCCATTGCTGCACACAGGTCCAACGGTTTCCAAGACCTATTACCAATGACTCTTAAGATCTCTTTTCCTGAATTGTAAATGTTACATTCCCTAGAGCTATATGACATCGCTTTCTGTGGTTCATGTCTATAAGACACAATCCAATTTTTACCTCTTGCCTTTGACTACTGTCCTTGATAAACTTCACATTTCTTCCTTTGCATTTGTAATACAGCATGGAGACAGGAACAATGTGTAACTGTGGTGATTTAATGTTTCCTTTTTTCAGCAAAAAAGACAAAGAATGGATTAAGACAATACCAGCTCCAGGGCTTCAAAATGATTGAACAATATGAAGCGACAGCTTTGCCGTGTTTCAGCAGTTGTAATGCTGTTGGATGGTAGCACACATCTATTTATCTGATCAAATGTTATGCAATCTCTGTGATGTGTTTATTATTATGGTGACTTTGCTTCTCCATATACAGGGATGCTCTGATTTTTGATCCAAGAGCAGGATTAATTGTCTTTGCTATCCACGTAGAGAGCAATAACAACCTCCAAATTACTGCTTTTATCCTTTGAACACACAATAGACTTTTAGATATTGTGTTAGTATGTTTGCTAATTAGTTCATGAATCCAATCTAATTAAAAATACCTTCTTAAAAGAATGTCATGCACAGGATTCCTTTTATCTCGAATGCTCTTGATAATTGGTGAACACGGATTCTTCAAACATTCTTGAGTTTAAGTTAAGAGTTTCAATTAAATATGCTCACGACTTTGTATACAATTGTTGTTACTGGTGACTAATAGTTGAAACCAAGTCAGCAACTCACATTTTCCAGGATATGACCTGACATGTAGGTATCATCTTTTACATCATCCTGATATCAGGGATGACACAATGCTCATTATCCTTTCTCACCACCTCATTTGTATTCTGCAGCTCTCTTTCTGAAATAAATCCTCACTGAAAGTTACTTCCCGAGTCAAAAATTCATAACAATATCAGTAAATTAACTCATTTCAGTCGCATCACTGTTTCACCAACAGCATTTCCCTTCCTGATCTAAACCATCTTTAGTCTATTTTGATCTTTCAGAGAACAAAAAGAACAGTGAAGCATTGGTGAGTTTGGAAGAGCTATCTAATATCACTAAGCAAGTGGGTGGTAAAGCATTCACAGCTTCTCCAGAGAGGGATGCGCTGCTGAAGGACTGGACCTCACAGGCTTTTACTTGCGGACTCAGAAGGATGCTGCTTGGTGAGTGCTGATACAGGTTCCAGGAACAGATGGCTTTTCTAAGCCTGAGCCTCACCTGCTGCCAGCTATTGCTTGCTGTTCAGGGTGGTCATTGTACAACATGTGCCACTGTCTTCTTAAAATAGTACCCTTCAAAGAACATAGTGAACACACATCCTATAGCATAACAAATCATGTTACCAAGTTGTAGAAATAATTTCTTACAAGGAGTAAGTCTTTTCTAAGGAGTTACTTTTATCCATAGTTCTGCCAGTTTCACTGTTATTATTTCTGTGGCCTGATTCTGATATCCTAGCTCTGCAATCTTTCTTGCTGAGTTCAGTGAAGCTGCTTGGAGAACCTCAGCCAGAAAACCACAGGACCTCAGATCAAGCCAACAACAAAACAGTGCTCAGGATGAGGATGTATTAAATGAATGCCTACCAGCACAGGTGAACAAGAAGATCAATGGCAAGTTTTACTAAGCATGAGTCTGGTAATTTATTAAATTGAAAGTAGTATCATCATTGAAGTTTCCCAGCAGTTTACAACTCAGATTTGACCACATGACTGAGAGAAAAAAATTGTTCTAACTGGCCCTGCACCTTCTCCACACTGTTTTGTCAAATTAGTTATGTTGTCTGACAATAACTGGTTATTGTCTAAGATCAGGATACTTTAGTAGATGTTTAGATGTCCATACTAGGCAATGTAATGATAATCAACACTGTATTCTTAATGACATGTGATTATGAAGTTACATTTATCAGGTTGTAAGAACTGACCAATTTTCTTTCTGATGTGAGAAAACAAAAAGGAATTGAACCAATAGTATAAAGTAGTAATAAAACCATGAAATCTAGAAAATTGAAACAGAAATCTAGAAATAGAAAAACTGACTCTGGGAGACTCCATGCTACTCCATGTAGAAGCATCAGTTTAAAAGGATTTATTATTATTTTTATTTGTACATTGGAAGACAATGATATTGTCTAAAAAAGTTTGGTCTTTGTATAGAGTTCTTTACTGTTGTCCTGCTCAGAGTGCTGTTCTTAATCATAGAATCATAGAACCCTCCAGGCCAGAAGGGACCTCCAAAAGGTCATCTAGTCTGACCTCCCCGCAGTCGCAGGGACACCCCCAACCAGACCAGGTTGCCCAGGGCCTCATCGAGCTTCTCCTTGAATATCTCCAGGGAAGAGGCGTCAACCACCTCCCTGGGCAACCTGTTCCAGTGTTCTACCACCCTTCTTCTCTCCTGCAAGACTACTCAGGTCACAATTACTCACCATTAGAACTAATTCTCTAACCAAAAATTACTTAACTAGGGTATTATGAATTTTAGGGTTTGAAAAGATAAAAACTATGCAGCATAAAACTTACACAGAGAGTTGTGTTGTCTTGTATAGCCCATGTTGACCACGTCCCAATACATGGCAGTTCTTGTACCCTCTTCTTACCACAATTTCTACAATTTAACACTTTGATTCTTCATGGTAGAAGATATTAGGGGTTTTATCATTGATGTAGAATATTGTCTCTGAATTTAAATAGTAAAAGGCAAAATCTGAAGCGTCATTTTGTTTTACTTTATTTTTGCTTAAGTCAGGTCAAAACATTCACACTTGCAGCTGCTGTACTAAATGACATATGTCCTCACAGCAGATAATCTCACAGGTCAACTGAAGAGATATTTATATCATAGAAATGATGCAGAACGGTACAAAAATATTGCTCAGAAATCAGAAGTGGTAAAATAAGCAGCAGTGTTGTGGAAGGTCCTCTTTCATTGGACTGCTTCCTCACAACTTCCAATGCCATCACAATCATTGTTTATTATTTTTATCTTTCTAATGTTGTGCATTCCCATTCTGAGTATGAGAACTCACTTTATGCTGTATGAAGTGAGATTTTGCAGGAACAGGCACTTCATTACCTTAGTCCTGTTGAGTTTTTGTGAATTTGACTTTTACTACATTAGTTTGACCGCAGAGAATGATTTTATCCCTTAGTGTTATTTCTCAACAAATTTAAGAAGCCTGGTTGAGAAAAGCTTTACACATCGGCTTAAGCACATCTAGCTGAACTGTGCCCTGAGTTTGTGCTATGGCATTACCTGAAGCCCTGGACACTTTCTCATCCAACTGTATCCTTCCTGGATGAACTTCCTCTGGCTAACACACTGAGCTTTCTTCCCAGGGCATCAGGAGGAGAAAGAAAAGGACGTTACAGAAGTTGGTAGTCAGGACTTAGCCTGGAACAGCCATGAATGGAAATACTTCAGAGTTTAGGCATAGCCATTTTGGAGCTACTCGCACCCTGGCACACAATTCTTTAAACTGCTGTATGCCATGTATTTAACCTTTTTCTGAGAGTTATTAACTGGTGCATGGTGTGCATTTAACCTATTTCTGAGTCATTATTACTTGGAAACAGGACAATCAGGAGTTCCAATAATCATTTCCCAGGAGGCAATAAACAAAAGTGAAAGAGCATCCATGCTAAGTGACGTTGCTCTCACCTAAAGTGAGATCCCTGATTATTTTCTTTCAGCATCCCAGAGGCTTTTCCCTGCTCTGCCCCTTGCATCATGGAGGCAACTTAGGAGATCATAGAATCATAGAATGATTAGAGTTGGAAGGGATCTTAAAGATCATCGAGTTCCAACCCCCCTGCCATGGTCAGGGACACCTCCCACTAGATACTGACTAGGTTTTTTTCATAACTAGCACGGAGTTGCATTGGACCAGATCAAGTAGTGGGACTTGACAAGGGGGACCTGCACTCATATTTTTCATAACACTTTTAAGGAACAGCATAATGTTATTGTGAAAGTGATGATCTTTATGGGAAATTATTGATGAGCAAGTAGAGTTAATGAACTTTCTGTTCTGAGAAGAAATTCAGCTGGACTTGACCTGGACAAGATAGCTTAGCCTGGAATTTAATTAACTTGGTTTTGAAAGAATAAGCAGTTTCTGTTGAGCCATTCAGGTCCCTTGGGCAAATATGCAATAAAATATTTTTCTCATATAATTCATTATTTAGCTGAGAAATCAGAACGAAGGAAACAAATTATTAAAAAGTTACAGCCTTTTAAAAATCTTTTCCATTTTATTACAGAAAAAATTCCGTAATTAATTCACATTATCTACTTAGAATTCATAAAAATGCATAATTTAGATATGCTAATAAGTAAGCTGTTTTAAAATTACAATGTATTTAAAATGTATATTATGCAATTAGTGTTTTTTAATGTGCACTGTTTACCCCAAAGATTTAACCAGCTCTAAAATATTTAAGGTAATTACAGTACCACACAAGTCTTCTGTGAGAAACTCTCGCGAGTCACATCCTCACCACCTTTAATGAGCACTGCATGGGTGGGGTGAGAGTAAACCAAATTCCTTGGCCTTCTATGTGGAGGAATGAAATGCATCCTACTAATGATGATGAATATATATCCATGCTTTGCTCAGTCTCTGTAAGTTCTTATATTGTGCTTCAGCCCTGTAGTATCCAGGCCCTGGCTAGTGCTGCTTTAAAGGACTTGACTAACACCTGATATTCTTTGTTACTCACCCCTCCAGGGAGCCAGGGCCAGTGGCAGCTGGTGAAAGCAAAGACTTGAGAGGTTAAACAACAAATTTGAGCTTTTATACATGGTATAAGCTAAGGAGAAATTGTGCTAAGGACCAGCACTGAGCACAGATGCAGGGTAAATAAACGGGCTTTTGTAGCCTGTAGCTTGTGAGCTGTAGCAGGCAGCAAGGCAGGGAAATGAAGATGCCAGAAGAAAGTGGAAGAGGGGAAAAGAGATGGACTGATGTGCAGCTTAAGACAGCCTGCCTAATTGGCTTTAGATTTACAGGGAAATGAATGCTATCAGAGCTGTGCAATATGAACATACCTGGAATAAAAAGTCATTTAATAAAACAAACAAGCAGTCTTCCAAATGCTGCAGAGAAGCAGATTGAAGATTCCTGTTCACTCTGAGGGAAATTACATACATTTCTTTATGTGTGGGACTGAGCATAGTTATATGTATAATGCTCCTGTATTTGTTTTTCTGTTTTCTACAAAATCGGTGCAATTAGCAGCATCTGGAGGATTCCAGGCAGAAATCACACATCCTAGTACGAAAAGAGAGAGAGCTGTTGGTATAAGACCTGCAGTGTGGGGGTTCATTTCTTGTGCAATAGCTTGCTTTCTCAGTTATGTGCTGGTGATTCTGGACCTCTGGCAGATTCTCTATGTGTCTGCTTTTCTGCAGATCCCTGCTGATTTCCACCAGCAGCTACAGCCGCAGCACCCACCGCAGGCTGGCACTCCCGCAGCAGCAGCCACAGTGCAGCTTCAGGATGAGGGAAAGCAGCACCCTCATCGGTAGCATCTGCATCTGTCTTAGGTGTCCTTGAAACCACTGGGGCTGTGAAAGTAGAGTTTTCTGCATTTCCCTGGGATCACACGGAGTGGATACTTCTGTCACTATACTGGCAGGAAGCTTTGTAGAGAATTGCACAGATTAGAGGTGCTGTTGTTCATAGAATCATAGAATGGTTTGGGTTGGAAGGGATCTTAAAGATCATCTAGTTCCAAACCCTCATGTCACTAGATCAGGTTGCTCAAAGCCCCATCCAGCCTGGCCTTGAACACTCCCAGAGATGGAGCATCCACAGCTTCTCTGGGCAGCCTGTTCCAGTGTCTCACTTCTGATTTATTTTCTTTTGCTATAGACACATTTGTTGCTATCAATTACCCGCACTTTTTCACATTAGATAGCAATCTTTTGTCTTTGAAGCAAAGATGAATATTCACATGGATGGCTAATTTACATATAGTGGGAGCTGTGATCTGAAGCAGAACATTTCAAGACAGGATATATATGAGATACCCCCTGAAGATAATTTTTATGGGGAATTTGGAAATAATTTTCTAAAAGATCAATGTTCTCTAAAACTGAATTTTGCATTCATGGCTAGTATCTGCAGATACAATTACTATGATTTTTACTCTTCAGAACAACTCTTGTTCTGCTGTACTGAAAAACAAAAAGGGAAACAATTATCATTCTGGCTGTGAAATTTTGTAAGAAAATTGTATTTATCATATATTATCAACATTGTATAATGTAAAACATAGCCACAGTTAGGAGCAGCTACTGAAAAACGTTCAGCTAAGTGGAACTTCATGATTAAAAAAATATGTTATAGAAAGATCAAATAGAATATAAAGCATTTGTGACATTATAGGGGCATGAAAAAGTATTTGCAATCCTGTTGCAAAGGTAGACTGTTAAGTAGTGGCATATTACCATTCATGAAGACACATCGATCTGATGTTATTAAATGTAGTTCCCTCTGTGTTACAATTTTCTGTTTAAAACAGAATTAGATATTATTGTTCTTTTCTTATTCAACTCGTCTACCTCAAATCTGAAGATTTGTGTCAATTTTTCTTACTTCATTTCCCCTTCCCCCCACCCAATCACAATAACAGGAGAGGACGTGGGTTGTGGCCCCCCATACTCACACACACAACTGTTACAGCAGAAGGATATTTAAACTGGCAAACAGTAAATGGGGTAAGTGTTCCTGAAAACCCTCCTCTCTCCTACACTTCACAGGCACTAAAGGCAGTACAGAATCCGGAGTTTAGGTCTTAGCTTCAAAGGACTCAAACTTATTTTTATTTAGAAAAACAAAACCAGCCCCCTACATAGGGCCACAGACAAAGCTATGGAGCTGTAGGCCAAGCTGGAATGTGGATTTTCTCCACCTGTCCTGTGACTCTGGGCTCCTCTGCAGGGAGGAGGACAAAGTGGAAAGTTATCTGACTTCATAGCCAATTGGAAGAAATAGCAGGGAAGTTTAGCTATGGGACTATAAGAGCATTTGATAACATAAAGTAGATGGAAGCTGAAGTGCTTGGAGACAAATGATCAAAGATAACTAAGACTGTGTGAACCCAAAACTCAGAAGAAATTAAGAATGTTTTAAACAACTGATTCACAAACACGGTCAAACGTATCAAGATACCAGAAAACAATTTCCTTAGTATAAAGGCATACTCATTCAATAAGGGCAAAATCTTTGCGCAGACCAGCAAAACTTTCTTCAAAACAGATCCGCTTGACGAATGAAAACTTTACTACAAATGCAGTGGGAGAAGCTTGCAGAAGAATTATACAACTTTTGCTGAGCTTTGAAGCAGGGATTGTAAGTAGAGAAAAATGGAGTGGAATTTACATTTCAAGAACCTTTTTCACAGATGTTTTTAGCCTTAGGCAGCTCAACAGCTGCTTCAGTTCTTCCCTGCTTTCACTTTACATAGCCATTTGGGGCTCTTAAATTTCTCCTATGTTTAAGCCAAGAGAGATTAAGCAAAAAGTTGCAAATTTATGGAAAAAAAATCGCACCTAAGTATTTAATTAAACTCAACCCTCTATACACAAGAATACGATTTTTTCAGAAGTATTAAGCTGTACTGTATTGGTGCCTTCCCCCTTTCCAGCTCATGGGTATTGTTTTTAGTGTTTTTTACTATTTGAAGAGCCATAAATATGTATCTGGCAGTTTTGCACGTGTTGTGAGTTCTATGATGATTCCCAGTGCCAGTAGCACCAAAGGTATAGGAAGAGGTGGCAGCTGTTTCATGGTCATGACCAAATCACTTCTACTTTTTACTCACAAATGTTGTAAACGAGTAACCATCTGTGAGTGAGCTGGACAAATGTTTGTGTAGTGGTTGTTATCACTTACGATAGATATCACTTAGAGCAACTTATTGACTTACTTCTTAAATAGATATTTATTGAGACATTCAAATTTTAAATGTAAGTTGTTCATTAATAATAAATAATAATAAACCCCATACCTATTTCCAGCACAGTATCTTCAGATCTCAAGGCACTTTATATTGGATGGTAATACTTTGGTCTGTTTTCCTCTCATAGACATAGCATGGAAGTGAAAAAGTGAGTCACAGGGTGGGAAATGCCAGCAGAGTGGCAGACCAGGGCTTTGTCTGGAGGAGTTTCTATCACTCAGGTGAGGAGGAGTGTGCTGCCTCCCACAGAAGCAGATCAGTCTGAATGAATGTTTTCTTTCTTCAGGCAGAATGTCTCCTGAAGATACTTGTGCTGATTGCCTCTTGTCCTGGCACCATGGAGCCATATGAAAAGCCCACNCTTCTTTTTTTTTTTTTTTTATTTTTATTTTAGTAGAGTGTGATTAGATCACCCTGAATTTTGTCTTCTCCAGGGTGAACAACTCTATTCCTTCAGCCAGTACTCACGTGCCAAGTTCTACAGCACCCTGATGATTTTGGTAGTCTTCCCCTGTTTCAGTTTCTCTATGTTATTTTGGAACTGGGAGGGGACCAAAGGTGTGGCCTGAAGAGTGCTGATAATCACATCCCTTGGTCTGTTGGCTGTACTTTTGATGATGCAACTTGGGACACATTTTGCCAGGGGATGCAGCTGGTTTGTGTTGAGTTTATTGTCACCCAGGACCCCAAGGGCCTTTTGAGCAGAGCTGCTCCCAAGCTAGTCGGATCGCATCCTGATCCCATTTGGTGATTTTTCTGTCCAAGATGTAGAACTTCCCATTTATCTTTGTTAAACCTTATGCAATTCTTTTGGCCCAGTCCTCCTATTAGATGTATATTACACACCGAACGTAACATACATTTAACAGACTGGCTATCCCAATTTCACGTTTCATGCTAGCGTGGACATTTCTGGTTTGGTTGTCCCTGTGCTGAGTGCATTGTAGGTTCCAGTCTAGCTGTCTGTATCTATTACTAGTGCACTTTCACAAAGCTACGCTAGACCTAGCTTCAAATTAGCTTGCTCAGATACCATTCAGTGGAAGCTGGCTGGCTGACAGGTAAACACTGAGCTACCCTACCGCCGATACCTGAGCCAACTCCAGCACTGTGAAAATGTTTTGCAGTCACAGAAACAAATGTGGTTGTTGTTGTGTTGCCATGCCTGGCAGAAAGCGCTGAAATCCTCAAACATACCAGTCTGTCCTAAAACATACCAGTATCAATTTGACCTCCACACGATGTCCTCTTGAGGCCAGTGACTTTGTACCAGTTGTGTAAGGCAAGCTCACCCACAGCAAGACTATTTCCCTTGTGCAAGAATTCAAATACATTTCCCACTTGGTGTTAATCAGTAACAAAACTGTGGAAGACATTGCATTACTTGGCAAGCACTCAAAAGCAGATGACCTTCATGGATGAGGGAAAAGAGTGAGGAAAGAAGGAAGCTTCCTCAGTCGAGTCTAGAGGGACAGAAACCTCTTCTATTCAACAGCTGGGGTGAAGGAGCAAGGAGATTTGAGCACACTGGAGTGCAGGAGCAAGGAGATCTTAGCACTGGGAAACAAAAATTCCACAGTAGCTTCTTGATTTCTAAATAAAGTTTATTTCTCTTGTGCTTCCTCTGGCATGTTAAATTAGTCCCAGTTGCAATGGAGAGATTAAAAGATCCTTGCTGGCTCACTGTCAAGGTAGAGGATTTGCTGCCAAAAGAAGAGAATAAAATAAAACCATACCTGCTTAATTTTCAGTTCCAAAACTTGCTGATTTTTACTGAAATGGGGAAATCCTTCCAGCTTTTACACAACCCGTGGATATCATTAAAACTGTGTTCCATACATAACAAAATAGGTCAACCAAGACCTTCTCATATATTTTGTGCTGTTATCTTCTTGCTAGAACAGTAATCACAGGTGGTTTTTTTTTTTTTCTTACCTTTCTTTCCAAATCTGTTATTCACACATTTCTGTTGTATTTCACACTGGCATACGGCTTGGCAGCCACTCAGCCGTTGCTAGAGGTGTGGTGTTGTGCAGTTGATTTGGTTTTGGCTATCCTAGTCTACCTCCCAAGATGCCTTTTAATTGACTTAGTTTTATTATTGAAAATTAATTGGAACATAATAGGCACAACCTTGAGAACCTTTTGCTCACATTTGCCAAGGCTCTTTCATGTTTCAAAGTAAGGCATCATAATTGTTTATCTGGCATAGCTCCGCTTTCTGATTTGTCAAATTGTTTTGCTCTACTTACAGTTTGTATGTATATAATATAAATGGATGCTAGTATGTATAAATAACTGCTATCCATATGTGTACATATTTATGTATGTGTATAATTAAGAAAAATTACCTTTTTTGACAAAGTAAAAAGTGTGTATTTGTTTTCAGCTGAATAAAAAGTTGTTATTTTTCTCTGTGGCTGTATATCATACTGTGATTAAGAGTATTGGATTCAAGAAACATAAATTCAGTTATTAACTGTATCATGACATTTTCACAGAATCTTTTAATGTTGTTCCCTGACTCAGTTTTCCAGCTGTAAAATGAAGAGTATGTTATCTCCTTTGCTTGTCTAACATGATAATTTTCTAGGTATTTAAGGTGGAATAATCTGTTGATGTACACATAAAGTGTATATTATGATGGTTTATGTCTTTGCTTGAATCTGACAAAATGTCTGTACAGGCACTGAAATGAGGAGCAAAGGAGCAGAATAGAGTTTTCAGGTGTGTCCACTGGAAGCTTATTTATTGTATTTGGCTTTATGAAAGTAGAAAATGCTATTGATTTATCTTCTGACTGTTTCTTCATGGAAGCTTTCCAAAACATAATGTGTTTTACATAAGTATTGTATAATTTAAAATGAAATGGAAATGGTAATTTGAGACTGCTGAAATGCAACTTATTTCTTTATTCTGAAGGAAAATTAATCAGTAGTTGACAAAACAGTGTAGTATCTCCGTCGATACAGCCTGGCGAAACTACGTAAGTACGTAGAGCTGCATTAAAAACTTTATTCAAAGGAAAATGGGAAAACCTATGGTCTTTGAACTTTAAAATCTATGGCTTTTGGAGTCTTTGCTGTAAATAAAGATGTAGGACCCAAAGGAACAAAAGTTCTTTTGTACAGCCCAAACTGCTGCTTTAAACACCTGTGCAGAACATTTAAACCCTGATTTAGTCTTTAAAACCCATTTACAGTGGCTTCCTGTTCTCGACAGTGTCGAAAAACTACATGAAGCTTGACCTTAAACCTCAGTCAAGGTCTTCTGCTTTCATTCTGCCTGTGGGGCTCTGTATAATAGTCATCTTCAGGCCCCAGCCAGCAAACAGCAAACAAAACAAGTGAAAATAAGATTTTGGAGATTTTCTGGGTCTGTGTCATATTGGAAGTACAAAGGTTGAAAGGCTGAGACTTTTGGTTTGGGAAGCTGTTTTTTACATCCCTGTGATTGGGTTTGAATTTTATTTCACAAGCTGCTGCTGCTGCAATGGCTTAAGAGTGCCTTTCTTCCTATTTTCAGGAAAAATATCTGATTTAACTCAGGCAACTAAAAACTAACTCCAGGAGAACGTCAGTGGTTGAGGCAGTCCACCTCAGTGCTGCATTCCTGTCTGACAGGAATTAAACCTCAACACATACACTAGAAAATTGACCCAGCTTTCTTTGGCAGCAGATCTTCAGCACAGCTTTAAAAGTGCATTCATTTTTGTATTTATCACACTCTTCAAGGGAGACTATGAATGAAACCCACTGGGCTACTCTTCTCTCTTGTAGCATCTAATGAAATTCTTCAACATTAATGATAATACAGAGGACTGCAAAGGTTACCTCCAAAGATAGATTCCAACTGGCTCACCTTCCTGACTTTCATATAAGCATGGAGTCTGATCCCCATCCTTGTCTGACTTGAAAGCCCAAAGCTTTAAAGCGGTCCCTTGCTCCAAGCTGTACTTACTGTTCTACCACCAGCAGAGAGAAACATCAAACCCTTGCACTTGGGTTGTCTTCATCTCCTGACTGCAGAGATTTCTGCTGTTTAAAAGTATTTCGTAAGTTTGCTCGTTGAACCCCCTTCTCAATTCTTACAGAGTTTTTTGGAAGAACTTGCAATTCCAACATATTCAAGAGTGAGCATCACACCAATACCCAGCTATATTATTTGAACTATGGCTCACACCATCATCTGAACAGCAGCCATATCTCAGGTAGGCCTGGGATGAAAGTCCCAGTAAAGTACATCCACACTTTAACTGCTGTCTTCAGAAAGCTCTGTCAAACAGAGTGCCTCATGATATAGAAGAATTGTAAACTTACTAGTTTCTTCTACTTTCTCTTCCCACAGAAGTAAGGCAGAACTCATTATTAGGAAGAGATTGCTTTTCTTAAGTGACATTTTAAAATCTAGCTTTAAGTACATATAACTGAGGCACAATAACATAGGTATGTATGTACAAGACATTGTCAATCACTTCATGATACACAAGTGGTGTGTTCTTTTGATTCTTTATTGTCATCTAGGATGTCTTTTAGGATATATTGTATTTATATCTAAATCTCTTCCAAGGCTGTGGGTTAGATACCACCTGAAGTAATCTGATCCCGGGCCATCTGGCCAACTCACCACATAACAAAATTAAAGGCATCTGGAAATGAAACACAAGTTAAGAGTAATTCCTCTTGACTGATTCCCTCTGGTGACACAACAGACATCAATGCAACAACTTTATAGTGCTAAAAGACATGAATATGGGGCACACTTGAGCCAGGCAGATGATGAGTGCTGGGTGTGTTGTAAGTCTTGATTTAGTCATTAATGACATATAGGTAATATACTGTACCTTCTCCCATTTGCAGTATTTGTTGAAAAGTGGTCTGTCAGCTGGCAATTCATTTAAGGAGGAAGATGACCTCATGAGAAATTAATGAGGTTGCTATATTTTATATTAGTTCTATCGTATTACACAAAATCACCAAACTCATGCATACTGAAAATACTACTACAGCAGCTCTTCTACACCCCGATCCCACAATGCATTGCTGGAAAAGTTAAATCATTCTGCAGAGATGTAGCAAAATGGGACTGTCATTCAGTGCACCAAAGTTCACAGATGTCTGTGGCCAATGTAAGTGTTTAACAGATACAACACCGTGCCCCAAGCAGATATGCCTCTACTTAACTTCCCATTCAGAGCTGAAAGAGCTGATTTTGTGAGTCAGGAGACTGACAATGTGAGGTCGGAGCAGAAGGAGGGGTGGAGAGGTAAGGAAGAAGATATGAAAAGTCCTAGTAAATTGAAGCTATTTTTGAAGAAGATTAAAGGCAAAATGTATAATCTAGGAGCATTTATTTAATATCTAGGAAATTTAAAAAAGCAAAGTGAATTTTCTTTTTAATAGCTTGTCTTGTGATTTTATCTGTGAGATCTGGCTTGGAGCTAATTTTATGCTCAACATGCAGGAATAACATCAGCTTGACTCCAGTAGTAGGTCTGCCATAACGACTTTAGAAGAAAGATAGAAATCCTTTTGGCTTTCAGACGGATGAGAATTTTGCTGTGTAGAAAAGTCCAGTCTACCCTTCAGCTTTGCCTATCAAAACAGTCATAGACTTCATATATTAAGCCACATAACCTATTCACTCCTTCTATCATGTTCATGATATTAATAGGTTATATTCTCTTTGTCTTTCTCTGTTTAGGATAAAATCTCTTCCCTCCTCTTGCAAACCTGTAACTTACTTTTCAAATAGGTGCATATGCTATATTTCATAGGAAAACAAGAATATGGCTGTCACTGAAAGCTGAATTCCTATGCACTGTAAAATTGAGTAAGAAAAGGCTGAAAAATGTAAGTAGAATATGTAAGAATGATAAAATGCATTAAGCACTTGGTAGTCTGTACCAGGGTGAATTTTGAAAGTTGTCTTCCTTTCCCCCAGGTAAAATTGATATCTTGAAAACAACACCCCTCCCTCCCCCCCCTCCTTTTTGACTTTGAGCAAACGCCTTATTTTTAGACATTTTTAATATTTGACAGAAATTCTGGGAAGTTACAATTCTGGAAATAAACTGTTTCATTACTGTATTAATAGAAGCTGATCTTATTCTCAAAGTATTTGTTTTCACACAGGGAATTACAATGCTAATGTTGGGTTACATGATGCTCAAACCCAAACTGTAAGTTTGCTTCAAGCCTACATTACCTAGAAGACACATATCTGCCCAAGATAATTAACTTTGACTAGAAGTTTAACTTCTGTAAAGTTAAAACTACAAGAAATAAGTCCTCTCTAAACTGTTTTGATATTATGAGATGAAATCAGAATGTTGAAATACATCCATTGAAAAAATTAGAAAAGTGATTATAGGTCTAAAACATCTTTTATTTTTGTTAAACATATTTCTTAGAGCAAAATTGTTCTATTGATTTTTTAACTAATATTGCTGTCTTTTAACATTGATAAAAGGGTGGTGCATTAAAAAGAGCATGGACAACAGGTTGAGGGAGGTCATTCTCCCTCTCTACTCTGTCCTGATGAGGCCATATCTGGGGTGCTGTGTTCAGTTCTGGCCTCCTCCGTTCAAGAAAAACAGGGAACTACTGGACACCATCCAGCAGAGGGCTACAAAAATGATCAAGGGAATGGAGCACCTCTCTTATGAGGAAAGGCTGAGAGACCTGGGTCTGTTTAGCCCAGAGAAGTCAAGACTGAGAGGGGATCTTATCAATGCTTATAGATATCTAAAGGGCAGCTGTCAAGAGGACAGGCCACCCTTCTTAGTGGTGCCCGGTGACAGGACAAGGGGCAACGGGCACAGGATGGAACACAGGAAATTCTTACTGAACATATGAAAGGGTGTCAGAGCAGAAAGGGCATCCCTTCTCTGAAGATATTCAAAACCCACCTGGATGCATTCCTGTCTAGCATGCTCTGGGTGACCCTACTTTGGTGTGTGTGTGGGGGAAGTGGACTAGATGATCTACCTTCCTTCTACAATTCTGTGATTCTGTGAGGACCACAGAACATAAGCTAATATAAATGAGAGTTTCAGTTAGTACTGAGTAAAATCAGTTTTCTCTTCTTAGATTTTGAGTATGCAGTTGGATATTTAGGGAAGCTTCTCTCCAACCACCCATTCCTTTACGAATGAAACTGTTAAATATTGACCATAGAAAATTTTGCCTTTTATGTCTGAACATTTTCTCTACAAAAATGACAAGCAAACAAAAAAGAGTCAAGGCAAACATTTTGAAACATTCTCAATGAGTGAGTTCAGAGTGAGGGATAACAATTTGCAAACAGTGAAATCAAAGTATCTGTAATTACTATTCTCATTCCTGAGAACCACTTACAGGTTTTGTCACTTTAAAATTAGTGTCTTACTTTAGAAATGTCCCTTTCTCTTTTTTTCTAGAGTGAAAGATCTCTCACATCAAAATAAATTATTTCAGTGGTATAAATGACCTTAAATACATAGGAAGTGCTCTGAAGTGGAGCGTAACAAAATGTGAAAACAGAAAACAATTCTCTTTACTTCCAGTAATTCTGTTATGAAATTTTTTTGGTAACAACTGACAGCTAATGGTACTCTAGACTTTGGCAGCTATCACAGACCTCATGAGTTCCTCTAAACCCGTCTCCACAATGAAGGAATACTGAGGCTGTTCTTACTCGATGTTTATCAAAACTCTACTTAAAAATTAATCATGGTAATGCTTTGTAACTGGACTCATTAATCTGTTCCACATCTTAATTATGCTTAGCACCATGACAAATTGCAAGTGAAATTCATACCTTCCTGCTGAAGAAAGGGAAAGAACCTTTGTTCATGGTAACAATCTATACATGTTTAGGGACATGATAAAGACATGATCTTTACCCAATAAAGATGGGTATTGAATAGGTAGAAAAAATTCTTTTCTTCCATTGAGACTGATGAGCTGCAGACTGATGAGCTATCTGGGTACAAAATAAAATGCAGTGCAGACCTATTTATATAACAGGAAGCTGATGGGTGAAAGACCTGTTGTTGAGAGACATCATAAAGAAAAATGTATAATGTTTTTATACAATTATTTCAGCAGCTAATTAATATAAGATCAACCTTACAGATCTATTAGAAAAGAGAGGAAATGAAAATGAACAAAAATCAGTGCCTATATTGGAAATCTTTTCTGTGGAACTTTAACTTCATTGAAATGTTCAGGAAAGTTTTTATTAAAAATCAATTTTTGAAAAAATTCAATCAACTCTAACCATCTGTTATCTTACTGGAAAGTCTATGTGCAACTTGCAGTTATCCATGATGAGTAGCTGGATTCATTGGAGAACATGATGATTCAAACCATTTAATTCTTCAAACCTTGAGCAATTCTATATAATTTTTGACTTATGCAAAAGTGGATAGTGCTGTAGGCCAGGCACTCGGAATTCTCTCCTTTGTTGTAATCCACCCTCTGCCTTACTCAGTTTCCTCTGCCCAGGGAGGCAGGGGACATGAGTAGTGAGCTTTCCTAACAATGGGGATGGATTTTACCAGCTTGTCCTCCCAGCATCATTTCTTAATGCTGCACTGCCAATCCCACCGTCTTGCATTGGTGAGTAAGCACTCAGAAGAATTATAGTAGGCTTTTAAAAAATTGTATTCAAAAAGAATATTTGTGTTTGCCTGTTTTTGAGTTCAAATCATTCATTTGCTCTGCCTGTACAAGTCTTGTCCATTAAGCCTCAATGGAAAAGACACTTGGCTGTCTCTTGGGATCTCCTGGTAGGGGTCCAGCAGTTGGTGCTACGAGAAACACGATGAGTATTGTGATGTGCACAAGAGAGTCTTCTGAATGGTAACACAATGTGGAATGTCTTTTCTAGGGGTTTCCAATCTGATTTGTGGATAAAGTATTCTGGCCTAACACTTCTCAGCTTGCAACTCATTATCTTATGTAGACAGGGAAAGTCTCTTCAGGGAAAGCTAATCTTGGGAAAGAGACTATTCCTATCTTCCAAAAGATTAACTTCCCTTCATTGACTGCCAGGGGACACTCACTTTAGTGAGGCTGTTAAAAAGATACCTGACCCTGAAGTGTAAGATATGGTTTTGGTGAATTTGGCTGAAACCACGACATATGGGCAGAGGGAATCCCATCTCCTGTGTTTCTCTGGAGGAGTTTCAAAAGAATTCTCTCTGGGAATGGATTTGCCATGCTGAACTATGTGTAAGAAGAACAAAAGAAAAATCAAACTATTTCCAAAATGCCATGAAGGAACCTACCTCAGGATGTCATAGATAAAAAACATGTAAAAGTGAGATTCTTATATGGAATTATAAAGAACTTCTTATTCTTTATTATAAATACCTTCAATAACTACAAAAAAGAAAAGAAATATTTAGCCTGGATCTTTTGAAACCAAAGAATCGTTTTTAGTCTATAGTATAAAGTAAACTTTTTTCAAAAGAGACCTTGAGACATGCAAAGTAATGCAGATTAACAATTGTAAATTCACATTAAACACCACTTCACTGCTATTTCCTTCTATTTATCATGATTAATCTGTGTCCTCTTTCCAGGAACACAGAAACCACCCAATCTGCTGCTAACGAGGAAAGCTGTTGGTATTTTAAATGTCAGAACCATTACAATAATTCATGAATATTATTGCAAAGAAAACTGAAATCCAGACTGCTCATGGCACTTTTGCAAAATCTGATTACCAAAGTGCTGAGATGTACCACATCTTTGTATCTGGCTTTATAGCTTGTTCTTGCTGCTTTGTTGCTGATGATACCTGGTTTTGCCATGTTATTGGATTTTTCTTAGTAGAGGTGGCAGGAGCACAGGCTGAGCTGGCTGGTTGCTGCTGCTCCTAGTTCTTTGCTCAAAGAGTGTCATTTGTCTCTCTGTCATCACACTGATTACAGGGACAGTTGTCTTTCAGTTTGGTTTGAAATACTGACTGCTCTCAACTGTAATAGAATAAGCACCTTCGTGGGATGTTCTTCTGTGTATGTATGGTCTGAATATCCAATTTTCTAATGTATATAGAGCAGAGTTGTATTTGCTTTTGCCCTCATGATGGAAAATCCTCCACAAATATCTTCAAGGTTGGTCTTAACTCTTTTTTTATGCACCCTTTTTCTCAATTGTCTTCCTAGTTCTTGGAGGGAGAAGTAGGAATCAAAATTTTGTTTTATATGTGATTAATAAGTCAAAGAACAAAATGTGTTGAGAAAAAAGAAAGCTTGTTTTGTGATCAAAATGTCTAAGTATTTAGGAAAATATCTTCAGTGGCACCTGAGTGAAAATTTATTATATGATTGAAATATCTCATTCTTCAAATATCAATATTATTACATGAAATTTTGAGTATTTATTCAATTTGTTAATATACAAAGGCACATTTCTAATATCTTTAATAACTTATTATATATAGCATATAACATATAATTGTTAATATATTTTTGTAGCAACATTCTCAACTCTATCCCCTACAGAAAGCAGATGTGCAGAGGTGGAAAATATAAGCAAAGAATATTTTGCTTCTAGCCAGGTGAAATATGGTCTTAACAGAACTCAGCATTCATGGGGTTCTTATATGATATGTG
>VZRU01018754.1:551857-602536 GCA_013398155.1 Pedionomus torquatus | reverse complement strand
TACCTGTATGGTGAAGAAAGGTCTCTGGAAGGCAAATCAGGGTGCCTAAATTTGAAAGTAGTTGTTTTCAAATTTAGGAGCTCCAATTGCAGTGTGGAAGTGCACACACACACACACACACACTTCTCCCTACTGACTGTAGAGGGAACCTGGGCACCAAAGGTAGGTGCCTGCAGAGGTGGTGTCGGTATTCTCCATTGACAGTAAACTGTATGGAATAGCACTTAAAGCATATGGTATGTTTGTTTCCTGGGTTATTCTGAAGTGTGAAGCAATAAAATCTTTTCTGTACCCTTTCCTGTCAATTTACTTTGGAAGTAGAACTGGCATTGCAGACAGATACACATGTGCTCATCATTTGCAAAATTTAATGTGAAACATTAACCTTTGAAGATAATTATTACTTTTATTTTTTAATATTAGAAATTAGTATAGCTTCTCTGTCTGCAAGTCTGCTTGGAAGGTTTAGTCCTTATTGTAAGTGGTAATAGAAAGCACATTTTTCCTAATTTATGTTTCTAATATTCCTGTACAGAGTAAATATGTGTACAAACTAAAAAAAAAATAATGAATTAAATGGATCAATAAGATTGGCCTGACACTACCTATTTAGTGTTAGTGCTACAAAATCTTTCCACAATATAGATATGCCATTAATATGACTGCTGTGAATGATCAGAGAAACACTTTTTCTTTTACCACTGAATAGGAAATTTATTAAAAAATAGTTTTCCTTTACAAATATTGCTTCCCTTTCATTTGCTGCATATGAATGTGGAGTTGCCTGGATTTTTGCTATTTATTTTTTTAAAAAATGTACACATTTTTCTTTCTCTCTTCCACTTTTTTTTATGCACACAACATTTCATGGAAATGTCTGAATTAAAGTCCCATTCCCCGAGATTTATTTAGATTCATGCCTTGAGGACAGCTCTTCCCAGCTTATTCTCTTTGGCTCTAGAAGTATTTTCCAGGTCAAAGTTGGCTTGTTTCGCTCATTTTTTGAGCCCATCAGTGTCTGTGAAATAGCAATAATGCTGTGCTGAACTGGAGCTAACAAACCCCATGTTTCAGCAAGATTTTTTTTTTTTTGTCTGAGGGGTTTTACTCCCCACTAATGCAGCCACAGGCTTTGACTAGTCATCAGGTGGTAAACAGAAGAAGAATAAGCCCCTGAACCTTAAGAGATTCTTGCCGAGTCTTGCTCAGCAATGTGCAAACTGGTGGAGTGTCTTTGCCCCTTGATTAGCTGAGTGAAACTCCCTCCTTAGAGATATTAAAACATATCTAGACATGGTTCTGTGCAACTGGCTATAGGTGTCCCTGCTTGAGCAAGGGGGTAGGACAAGATGACTTCCAAAGGTCCCTTCCAACCTTGACCCCTCTGTGATTCTGTGAATTTCATGCCAGTACATTTTTGGATTCTTTTTCATAGCATGAAAGATCTGTCTTGTTGATATGTCAAGTGTAATAATATCAAAAGGTGGCTTAATTATTTGCTAGGGAAATTAATTATGCATGATGCCTATATTGTGACCTTTGGTTTGAGCTATTGCAGCTTATTCCTAGAGCAAAAGGAAATTTGCACTTAACATCAACAGTAACAGCCTCTGAAAAAATGGGGGAATCTTAATAATACTTCAAATATTAAGACTATGCACTTGTTTTGCTCTTTCAAGAGCCATCTGAGAAACCTCCAAGTTCCCAGTTATCTCTAGATAAATGACAGCACATAAAATGATTTGAATAAGAAGTGTCATACTGAATTAAATGGACATGGGTAATATACAATCTAACACAACAGCAAAACATTTGCAGGCTATGCCAGATAGCTATCTAAAAGAGCCACTTTATGCAGAACTTCTTGGAGAGATGACAGTTTGGCCTTCCTCTTGTAATGCCTTGCCAATCCGCTTGGGTTTCAAAGCACACTTCTGAGTGGACCTCGATGTGATGCCTTCAATGGTTAGAGCCCACCTACCCTTGTGTTATGGACTTCCCTTATGCATTAGGCATCTGTCAGTCATTACTCCTGTAGCTATATATGAAACCTGACATGGAGTGCTCAGTGTTCTCTGCAAGAGTCAATAGCAGCATCCTACTTCAACGAGCTGACTATCATAGCTGTGGAGATTACGTAACTTCTCAGTTTCTAACAACCGACCTCTTTTACTCTGGTTCAGTATGCTCTAGCTGGTGGCTTCTCTGCCACCTCTGCGTCAGGCAAGGCTTCTTGTCCTTGTATGTCCAGTCCATGACATATTCTTGGTTGTCTTTGCGTGGGGAGATGAGAGCACTGAATGGTGGTTGTGGATCCCATAGTAGTCCAGAGTTTCTTATAATGGTGGTCTTCAGTGAGGAGCTTGGTTCCAGCAAGATGCCATTCTGCCTGCAAGAGAGAAGGGCCTGGGGAATCTTGAAAGCAACTTGCGGCAGTCTGGAGGCTGGCTGCAGCCCAAACCTTGTGTGTGACTCTCGGCACTGAAAAGGTTATTCCTGCCATGGTGTGTTTGTAAAATGCCCTTGGAGATGATGTCTCCCATGCAAATGGCAAATAAAAATACCATTATGGTGTAATTACTATTATTACCTCAGATGGCTAAACCTCCTGCCACGGTTTATTATAGAACAGGAAAATGCGGGGAAGGAGAAAGTGGAAGACAACGGTGACAGGGCAGCATCCCTGGACATCTAGGATTTCTAAAAAGAAGCAGGAGTTAAGGCAGCACCAAAAATGGCCAAGATTATGCAGAAGTGACTTCAGCTTTAACCGTATGAACAAAAGTGTAATCTAATTCAGCACTTTCTATCCAGTTCTTGGTAAGTTTCACCATGTCATTTTGAACTCCATTTGTAAAATGGTTATACTTCATTTTCCAAAACAGAGTGACAGCAACTTTATTTATTAGAGGAAGGAAGAAATCTAATACAACTTTGATTGATTTGTTCAGCTGCTGTCTTTGGGATACTAATTGGGACTGTACCAAGAAAGGGGAGGATACATGATGCCTGCTGCTCCCTTTCTGAGGCTTGGACTTGAAGAAGGCATTTGCCTCAGAAATGTTTGATCCTTGGCAAGTTCATTTATGCTAGCAGCTTCAGCCTCACTGCCTGGGGCCTTCTATTGGGGCAGCTTTTAAGGAGGTTGCTATTATTTGGCAGGTTCTTTGGATGAGCACTCTGTTATGGTTCCTGCTTCTCATTCTCTGCTCACATACATCAAAATGTAAAGTGCACTTGTGAGATGTAGCTCTCCTTCCATTGTTACTGAATCTAAAGGTAAAAAAATTTACTGGCTTTGTTGGAAAAGATTGGGAATGATTCTAAATTTAGATCTCCACACTATTGTCATTCACAGGACAAGTTTCCATTGCAAATGAGTCTGAAGATGAGTTCACCTGAAACTGAGAGGAGTGCCTTCCCACATGTTATAAAGCCTTTAAATATGGCAGGCAGCCCATATTTGGATATATGGCTCATTGAATAGAAAAAATACCAGGTAGAAAATAATCACTTGTTCCAGTTTTGACTCCAGGTGTCTAGATGATGCACAACTCTGTATGAGCAGGGGCTAGAAATTCATCACAGTACCAAAGACCTACTACATATCAGTATTTAGGGCAGATCTGCAATAAGAACTTACTAGGGAACTTGTGCCATCTTTAGGGAAGGCTGAAGACAGTTTGTGAGAACAGTTTAAGAAAATGCTTATTTTTTTTCCCCATGTGCCTCAGTTCCCCATTCAGGCTTATGGGAGGAAGGAATCTCCTGTCCTCAAAGTTTAAATATTTACTTTCTGAAATATTGCTGAGCTGTTTTGGAGAGGTTGTAGCTGTCATTTCTGATCTCTCCAGGAGTTACTTCAAGGTGCACTGACTCGTGTCCTGACCAAGCCTGGTGCAGAAAGTGGATGAGATGGCAGCTTCACCACCCCTGCCTAGCCAGGGTATGTGGAGGGAAGGAGCATGAGCTAAACTGTACAGAGGTATCATAGCAACTTCAGAGTTAACCTCATTCAATTTTCATCTCATTTTTAATTTTTAAAATAATATGTGGTGGTGGGGTTGTTGATTTCTTTTTTTCTTTTCTTGAAAAGGTTGGTTTGAAAAGACCTATAATTTGATGGAAAATTTTCAACAGCCTCTGCACAAACTCTCATGGCATCAGGCCGTAATTATTTCCAGTGTGACCTTTGCATTGCCTTCTGAGTAACCAGATTCAATAAACTGCTGTATTTTTAGGTGCATAATAGCAGGTTACCTGTGATTCAACATCTGTGTGAATTATGTAAGTAAGGATAATATATTAACCCCAGAACTCTATCTCATAATCCACCTATTTCTGATCATTCACAGACTACTTCTTTTTCCTAAAAACCGCTTGTTCTTTGAGGGCATTATCAGCACAGTTTGACCTATCTATAACTAATACTGTCTTGTTGCAGGTGGTGACTTTAAGCTGCTCACCTGATGATGTGAAACAGGTGAGGACTGAATTTCCACTCTTTTTTTTTTTTTAAACAATATATTTTAGCTGAGGCAGATTGTTCACAGAATAATATAATATATTGGTATCAATCAGTGGAACAAAACTGATGGTCTAATGAAAATTTAAAAATAGAATCAATAGAACAAAACATTTATTTATTCTTGGTTTTATTGCCCTTTGTGTAAGAAGTATTACTAAGCATATTATAGAATTAAAATAAGATAGGAGGAACACAATGTAAGAGAGAGAAATGAAGATGTAGAGAAGAGGGATGCAAGGCTTTCTGAGGTTAGAAGAGAGTTAACAAATCAATGAACCTGTGGGATAAAGGCAGGTAGCTCCAAATGTCAGGAGCTGCATTGACCTGTTTGAATGATGAATTGTAGCAGGGAGAACATTGTGGCACAGGGCATGTAACAATATGCCAGTGCAAGAAAGGTTGCAGAAATGTCACCTGTCAACAAATCAGGCTACACCTTTATTACTGGAGTCATCCAGAGTCATGACCTTTTTACATGCAATGTTAGCCACTGTGTTGAAAACGCACACAACGTGTGTATTTTGGTTAATGTTCATCTCTGAAAACACTATTTTAACATAACAAATACAGTGGCAAAAGTGCAGAATGAATGATTGTGAAGTACCTGAGAAAACTGAGAGAGCAGAAGTAAAAATCATGGTTTTGTTCATGTGTGCTTCAACATCTAAGAAAACTACGAATTTGGGCAATTTTGGGAGTTGAGCTCCATTGGAAACATGTTTGTTATTTTTTTCAAAAATAATATTCTAATAATCTTGGCATTGAATGGTATTTTAAGTTAGTAGCATATCACTTGAGCAATTATGGAGCTTGTGCCAGTGTGACGCAGCCTAAGCATAGCTTTGGGGCAAGTAACGTGCTGTACACAGCTGCGTGCTTGTGGTCCTAATCTCTCTCTGGGAACCCATTTGCACAGGCATCTGGTGGTCATCAGCACAACCACAGTCACAAACCATTAACTTATTTTGAGAGATGGTTGAAGTCCCACCAGTCAAAGTCTCAGAACTCACACTGGAAAGCAAATGCCAACTTTTCGATTAACTTTTCCACATAACTAAAGCAAAAAATCGGTAACAACTAATTTGTAGAAGCAAACAGACAAAGCTAAGAAACAATAGAAAATTTTGCTTACTTCAAGATTAATAAAGCTATGTAATGCTCACAGAATACATTGCTTGGGTTTTTTTTTGTGATCAGACAAGCCCCTCTGCAGATGAAGGGCATAAGAGTTTTCTGCTTCCTTTACCCTTCTTCCCTTTGAGTGATCATTGTAATTTCAAATGCACTAGCAGATGTGTCTGTGAATAAGGTCTGGGCTGGAAACATAAAGCTCTCCTGCCAGCACTCCATGAGGCATCAGTAGTTGAGGAGATGGCAGGGGAACAGCCCCTCGGAAGAGGGGATGTGGAGTAAACTGATGAGCAATAATACATCATGAAAAGCAGAGGGTAAACACAGGAAATATCTGTTTACAGATGATGGGTCTTACACCAGCCAGGGATTTTATTTTATCACTTTACATTGAGTAGTTTCCTAGGGAATGGAAATAAATAGTTACACTCTATCCTGTTCCACTCGGATGAAAATTCTCAAATAAACAAGCTTTGCAGCAAATTGCCTTCACAGCCCTTTTCTACCTAGTTTGCAGCTTCCCCGGCGCTCCTGCACATAATGTTGAACAATTCAGGCTCATTCTGCTAGGCATGGGAGGCATCCACAATCGCTCAACTATTCAGAGACAAAGACATCCTGACCAATGTAAGACATGAAGACTAGATATCTGAGAAGGCCAGTAGCTTTCCTCTTTGCTCACTGCAGTTCTGAAACTGTCACCAATTTCCTTCTCTTGGACAGCTGTTTATGATATTCTGTAGACCCCTGCCAGAGGTGGAGCTCCTGAAAAGTAATAAACCAGAGAGTCTTGATGTCCTTAGGGACCACGGTGTTATTACTTACAGAGCTGCATAAACTGGCAAGTGAATAAGGAGAGCTTTGCACTGCAGGTAGCTTTGCACTTTAAATATAGCCATGGGCATAAATTGCACATGCTCAAGAATACTCCTGGGAAGCACAACTCCGGCAATATGTGACATTGTGTGCGATAGTATTTTTCGATGAGTTCTTTCTTGATTTCAAGGAGTAATGTTATGCTTGTAATAGCAGAGAGTATGTTAAAAACCAGTTCCCATCAAACAATTACTAAATTGTCCTTGTCCAGCCTATCCTTGCTTTCTGCTTTAGGGGTCTGTTCCCAGCAAGCTTTAACAAGCATCAGAACAGAGATCCAGGCAATACATTTGGATGTGCAAACAGCGTGCTTGCCTCCCTGTGCAGGCAAAGCAGCAGACCTGACAGGGATCGGGAGACCTCATTCTGACAAGCTAAGGCTTTCTCAGGAGTGGAAAGTGGCCAAATATCTGATCCAAAGTCCACAAAATATTTTAGGTTTTTTTTTTTTTTCCTCTCCGCATCTCAGAAAACCAGACTTGCTCTGAGATGAAAGTTATACACCTTGGAATAAAGAAAAATAATAAAAAATATCTTGTCTTTCCATTTTCATTTTGCTAGAAGAAAAGGTCATGGTCAATACTTGCTGTTCTTTCATTGCTCAGCTCTATCCTTTCTGTCTCCACCTATCTCTGCTTAAGCTTTACTTTTCAGTTTAAAAGAGAAATCATATTAGGAATATTATAGCAATACATTTATCTGTTGTGTTAAGACCTCTGCTTCAGATTTGTTGGCCCTCACTCTATGGGAGCTTTTATTCATTCCCAGTTTAGACTCTGCGCTTTATTTGCTGTGTATTAATTTGTCACTTCTTGGTCAGAACACACAGCGATCAGGTCCAGGCTTGTGAAAAACTGCAAGTTTAAAGACCCAAGTGGCAGAAGGCGTTATTCTTTGAGAATTTTTGTTTCCTAATCTGATCGGTGGATTAGCAAGTTTGTACAGGTATGCAACTTATATCTTGGATCATAAGGACAAAAAGAAACAAGGCCAGATATTGTAAGCATTTAAAGCATCATCTTCCCACCAAATTCAGTGAACATAGACTCCTTGCAGAGATTCCAACTTGGTGCTTGTAAAGAAATGTGTGTTTCTGTAGTTACAGAACTTGTGACCCACAGGGCAAGGCTGGTTTGGAACTGAAATTGAGCAACTTTATTAGACGAAGGGAACACTTTTTCCTTTTTTGAAAATCCTTCTGATTTCAGTTTGGGAAGAATTTGAACTTTCTGTGACTCTTTAGTGTTTCTGTTTTCAAATGTTGACTAATTTAAAGCCGAAGTTAATAAGATAAGAAAATAATACCAAAATTTAATCTTTTGTCAGACATGGTTTGATAATCAGCAGTCACTGGATCCTCACAGTGACTGAATAATAGTACAGGGAATAGATACAGCACCTCATCAGTTTTGGTATCACTAGAAACTTAAAGCATCAAAAGTCATATTATGTTCTATTTCATTTTTATTTATTTTGTCATCAATAAGATGGCAACTATGCAACGTAATAACAGAAGAACCTAAAAATAAAAAAGAGGATTTTATCTCTGAAGGAGTTCTAGAAGAACAGCATGGTGTTATAATGTAAGAGAAGAAGTGGACTTTGTAAAGGGCCCTTTATTAGCAGAGTATATTACTTCTGATAAGTTTGAAGAGGTGTATTTTTTATAAAGATCACCTAATAACTAAGAGTTTTCAGTAGAAGTGCCTGAAATAGTTGCATGTTGTTTGAGCTACTTCTGGGTACTAACAATGTAACCTAGATGATACCCTGAGCTTTCAAGCCTGCAAGACAAGTGAAGAGGTATTGAAAGCTCAGGGCTGCAAACAGATGAATGTTTGCTAAGAATTCATTCACCTTTAAATATGATGCTGCAATCTCTGGGAGTTCTTGGAAGAAATATAGCTGACGAAAAAAAAGGAGAGCATGAGAGAGACTGCACAGGAAATGTGCAGAGTAGGCATTGATATATTGGGTAAATGTTCCTAAGAATCTCTGAGAAGAGAGTGGGGGTTTGTTTTCTAGCTTTTGTACTCTACTTTTTGTAAAGATTTTGGTTTATCAGTTCATAGTAGTTAAATTTCAGTGTAAATATCATATTTGCAAATACCTAGGCTTTAACTAAGTTTTAAGGGATTGAATACTGGCTCTTCTGGGTAGTTAAGCGATTTCACAGAGTCACAGTATTTTCATGGTTGGAAAGGACCTCTGAGATTATCCAGTTCAACCGTACACAGAACCACAACCCGCACCCTACTACAGCATGCCCTGACGTGCTACATCTACTTGTGTCTTAAATACCAACCTCCAGGGTTGGTGACTACACCACCTCCCTGGGCAGGCTGTTCCAGTGCCTGACCAACCACTCTTTCAGTAAAATAATTCTTCCTAATATCCAATCTAAACCTTCCTTGCGGCAACTTCAGACCATTTTCTCTGGTCCTGTCATTTGATAGCCATAGTTAGGGCAAACTCTGAGCCTACTGAAAACTCAGTGCCCATCTTGTAATTTGACCATTCATAACCTTTATCTGGGCAAAATTAAACTTTCAGGCACCAGTTGGCCCAGTCTGGACAAAGGTGGAAGGTGGGGATTTCTGCACTGCTGCAGCAAAGAGGAATGGCCTGAGGAAGATAAATCAATTTGAATGAACACTGGGGTTTGGATACGTGCTCACCCACTGCAATTCCATAGCAGCATGTTCATTTCTTGCTGACCGTAACAGAAGAGCATGGTAGGGACCTGACAATCTACAAGACAGAGCTTCTGCTTTCCAGGACCTGCACCTTCCTTTGCTCACGTTGCTCCTCTGTCCACCACCTGTCTGACTTCCTTTCTTCTGTGGTAGGACTGGAGGCCTGGAACACCGCTATTTAGAAAAAAAATTGCTAATGCTTGTGGACTCGTCTGGGTACTACTCAGCTGGATTCTGACATTCCTGGGGCCTATTGCCAGAGTGAGAAAAGGAACCTAATGTCCTTCCTCTAAGCAAGAATTTGCCCAAGGATTGCGTTAGTAATATTAACTCAAATTGAAGCTTTTTCCAGGAGAAAAGGAAACCCCAAAAAGTAACAGGAAATATATTTGCCAATTTTATTTATTTATTTATTAAATCAGAGTGAAAAGAGAGGCTCAATAAGAACCTTGCAAAAGGAGAAAAGATCGCAACAGTCTATTTTCCTTTTTTCCTATAGAGCTCCGTGTTTAATACTAGGGGAAACCACCACTCTTCTGTGTTTTTTTTTTTACAGTTATCACATACATGAGAAAAGATGATGACAGACATCTAAGGTGAGAAGAGCACAGGTCCTATAATTAGTATTTGTGAAGAGATCACTGGTGTCCCTGATAAAGGGAGACTTCTGTCCTAGCCATACATCAGTATCCAAAGCCCTGCAGAGCTAACATTTCATTTCTCTGCAACTACTGTTTGAGATCAAAAAAAGTAGTATTATTGCTGCAACTTAAAGATTAGCTGACAACTGTTGGAGTCTGTGTATACCTTTTAGCAGAATATGATGCATGTTTTTTTTTTTTGATTGATGCTCATTCTGAATGCAGGCAAATCATCTGGCGGAGAGCAACATTACCCAGTGACCTAATGTCCTGTCACTGATACACAACTAATTATATGAGCACTGAGCCACATAACATCCGTTATGTGAATTTGAATGCCCATCTGTTCACTCCAGATTAATTGTGACACTGATAGCTCCACATTATACAAGTGTTATTTTTTCAAAATTTTCCATGAAAAACAGAAACCCCTTTCAATTCCCCCCAAATCCAAACAAAACAAAAACCTAAACAAAACCAGAAAACGACCACTTTTCCAAAAAACATGCAGGTTCGTAAGTTCAAATATTCTCTTCACTGCCAGATAAAGCACACCAGGACCCAAGGGAATAAGTCATACCATAAAACATGCCTAGCAGTTAGAAAGAAGATATTATTCTTTACCAACCTTTTGATCCTAATTAAGGTTTAAAGAAATACAGGAAGGTTCAATTCGTCTTGCTTAACATCAGATACCAACCATGTGGATGCCTGTATCTGAACTAATCACCCTTTCATGGAATGATTCTTTTGACCTATTTTGGATGTCTACTTTAAGACAAGACAAATCTGCTCCAGAAATGCTTATTTCTCTCTGCTTCTCCAGCTCTCTAAGTAAGCTTAGTAGTTGAGATCTGATACAGATACTACACTGTAGGTATCTATATTTGGTGAGATCAATTGCTGCCTCAACTAATTTGCGGGTAAATTGATTATTCTTGTATGTCACACCTTTTAACTCCCTTTCCTCTTTGCTGCCTCATAATTTTTCTCAGATATTTTGATTCTTTTATCTTTTGACAATTCCTCACAAATCTGTGCAATTACGATTTTTGCTAGCTCCATACTTCTATTGAGCCAGAGAAAATCTTTCAAAGAATTAACATTATTTAGTGTTTGTATCAATGTAAGTGATCCCGCTTGTGATGTGTTCCAAGACCATTTTTAGTCAACTCCACTAGAAGTTTTCTTCCAGATCTTACAGGCATTATTTTAAAGACATGCTTAATTTTCTGATATTTTACAATATATCTATTAATTTCTGAGTCATGTACTTTTAAAATAGTGCCATTAATTAGTGTGTATATGCAAATGTGCATGTACTTGCATCCTAACTGTCTTTCATCTAGGAAAGTGAGCAACACATTTTGATCCACTGGCCAGCAGCTGGTGGCTTGTGTGAAGGTTATTAGTTATATAGTAGCCATTGCACCATTTTGCTTCCACTGCTAAATTACAATAAAAGGCACTCAAAATGGATGAGCGAAGCCAAAGGAGCCATATCAAGGACACACCCTAGTTTTGATAAGAACCAGACCAGACACTGCACCGTCTGTTTCATAAGGAGAATTCATAGAGCTATTTATTATTGGTAGTATTTCAAATGAACCACAATTATCCTATTATTTAAATATGAAATGTAAAATGTGTGTTCTCTGGACTGTAATGGATAATTCATTATTTCAACACAGTTTTTTTCTGTGGAGAGTAATGGACAAACTTTAATTCTTCCTGTATTCAAAGTATTCTTGGATTTGTCCCACTTAATTCTAGATGCTTAAAATGTAGATTTAAAAAAATCTGGTCTAGTTGTTCTATATTTCTTTTTTTGGCAATGGAGAGAAATAGGTAGTTAGGTACAACAATCCATCTCATTCATCAGAGATTCTCAGAGAGTAAGAACAGATGATATGAATAATTTGTTTGGTGCTTTTATTTCTGCACTGACCATGATGTGGGGTCCCACTCCTGATGAGTTGGTTTGCCAAAGGTAAGTACCTAATTCCTTGTACAGTAAACTGACAGAAACAGTGCTTCAAGACTCACAGAGGAATATATCTGAGTCTAGGTATACATCTGATCTAAGTGTGCAGGAAATCCAAGAATATATATTATAGAGAAGACTAACTATACAGGAGCAGTCAATAGGATAAAGATATCTTACGGAACAGAAGAGGGACTTTATTGCCTGGTCTTAAAATGGACTCTATTTTTATATGTAATGCAATGTGTTTCTACGCAGGACAAATACACAGTAAACATCTTGAAGAAACTCAGTTTAGGAACTCCATTCATGATTACAGTAAGGTGCCAGTCTTCTACAGTAACCACGTACAATGTTTAAAGGTGACGCATCATCTAGATTGTCTTTATGATTAACCAAGAGAGAAAGGTACTTCTCTGCACACCTAAGCCTTTTTGAGATTCATCTGATCTATTTAAATACTTGTTTTATCATGAGATAAGCCATTCTCTAGAAGCCCATTTACTCCCCATGCAGCTCAGACATAGAGATTTACAGTAAAGACATATACAATAGATCCAGTGAATCCCACCAAATTGATCCCTGGAAGATGATGTCCCAGGCTACAAAGAATGTACAATTTTACTTTTGTTCAAAAAATCTGAACCTCATTAAAGGACAAATGAAGAAAGCTAGGGAAAGTATAATAGAGCTTTGTTGGCTCTAGAACTGAGAAAAGAAGTTGACCTAACATGTATTAGGACACAATACCTCATCTCCTGCACACCCATGCAGATTTTCATGCTGTAGTCAGATTGATCACTCTGTTCACAAAATAATTGTTTACTGAAATCTGATATAATTTTGAAAATAGGTATAAATCTTAGTACATATCTTGGTTTTAACCTAAATTACTGGAACAAAGCTCAGTTTGACTTTTATAGTTTGTACAGGCCATATGGCCTGATGTTGTTGCCTGTCATGTTGCCTCTGTTTTTCATTTTGACATCTATATTCTTTGACATAGGGGAAATAACAGCAAATTTATATCTAAACTTAGATTATTTGACAGATAAAGACGTGCATACTAATTTTTTCATATGATCAGGCACTAAAAAGACAGGTTATGGCCATATTTTTTCAGAAGACTTATATTATTGGAAAGCTTAATATTTCTGCAACATTAAAAAATAAACATGTACTTCCTTCTAACTGTATATTATATCATTTTGTGTTATTGTGATATGATGTATCTGTGTTGTATTTTTTTCTTCTGAATATTTTTAGGACATTTTTTGCTAACCAGTATCTATACATAATAGATATATTTGATTCAGTGAAGGTGCTTATTAACAGCCATCGACATTAGATCTACTATTTCAAATTGTATGCAATAACTTGAATCAGTTATTCATACAAGAGATTAAGTTGGGAGAATTAAAGTAAATATGGTAGTTTTACATGACATTTTCTGAACAAAGATCATGAAGATAAGTTTTTCCCATGTTTGTGACACCATTAAATATAAGATAACTTACTCCTGATAAACCGTTTAACAGCATCATGCTCTTTCTTAATGAATTTCTATGGTTATAATTTATTATTGTAGGAAGACATAGGGTTTAATTTCTTAGAGAAATGAAGTTTCATATTTAATAGTACTTTCTTTTCCCTCTCTTTGAAAGATTATTCAATTTACATATAGATAGAGCTCAAAACATCAGCAGGAAATCTTATTCTGGGAACACAAATTAAAACAGCAATTTTAGGAAATTAGATGGGAAGTACACAAGCAAAGTAGTTTATGTTTTCCTGTGTCAAGTTGAAAGTTGAAGAGCTATTTTGTAAAAGAATTAAAAGCCATAAGGAATACTAAAAAGTGTTTACACAACATTGTTTAAAATCACCCTTTATTGGTACTTCTCAGGAAAAGCAAAGAAACACCACTGTCAAAGCAAAGTGCTCTTTAAGTCAGAATATGACTTTGTCTTGAAAGTTATATGTTGAAATGTATAAACAAAATTACCAATAAGAAGACTTTTATTCAAAGCAAAGTTGATGAAGAAAATTTTCACTTCAGCAAATTTTCAGACTGCATGTGCAGCCTGAAAAACAGTTTAATTGCTCATAAAATCCAGCTGAATTGGAGCTCAAACCACACCTTTGTAGATATACAAAGAACTAATGTACTGCAACTAATAAATCACAAATCTCTGAAGTGAAAAGCAAATATAAAAAAACTGTAATAGATGTTGTTACAATTATATCTTGGTTTTTCCAATAAAAGTAGTGAATTTTTACTATGATTGTTATGCCAACCAACCTGAAAACTAGTATCATTAACTTTTGTGGAATGACCTGCAGTCATCTTGTATTTAGAACAGATTATTTTCATTAAACGGTGCGGTATGTTAAAGGCAATATAAAAAGCTGAAATTGTCATATAGAGGGACATAAAGGTCGAAAGACAAAAGTTGCCTTTCACAATATGAGAGCAGTCAGACAGCAGTACAAGCTTTATGTTCACTGAGTTAACATGAAATAACTTCCATAAACAAATTTCAACTCAAAAAATAGCAATTGCATTTTGATTTCAATTAAATATGTAACTAAAGAAATAATAATAAAATATTATAAAGCATATTTTACACAGACTAGTTCCATTCCATATGTTAATAATTAGAATCAGACTGGTTTTATGATTTCTTACTTTAAAAAAAAATTATTCAAGAATTATTTTCTAATCAATACTAAACATAATGCCTCCTTTACAAAAGTAATAAATATTCATCTTTTTGTGGTAGCATGAATAACTTAGCACTATCTGACAAATTCCATTATTGTGAATGATTAACTAATATTAGTTTCTTCTATGTGTAGGAGTTTATGAATAACCAGTTTGATGGAGAGGTAAGACACAATACAGAATAAAATCTTATAATGGAATCCTAATGCACCAATCAAATGAATGACAATAATAAAGAAGTGATATTTAAAAATACCCCTACCTACTCAGAAGAAAATTAATTCAAGGAGGTATTTCACAAGCTTTACCTAAGATAGAAAGGACATTGTTTTTCAGTGGGTTGTTTTTTTTTTTAGGGATACTTTATATGTCCTCCATCTGTCTCTCTAGAGAGGCACAGAGCTACTACAGATTGTGTCCTCTGCAAGCCCTGTGGTGGCTATACCAAGGGTGTTTCAAAAGTCAGAAAGATCTTACCTGAGAGCAGGTGGAGTGAGGCCTTTTTATCAAACAGGTTGAGCTGAACCACTGCCTCATTTTGTTAAGTGTATTGTCTAAATCTCTGCAGACTGTAATGGGAGCAGGGATTGATACTGCCCTGACATATAAAATAAATGTAGACCTTCGAGCTGAAGTCTGCCGTGTGTGTTATGTCATGTGCTGTAGATAGCATATGAGACAGGAGTGTAAAGGTAGGTTTTTATACCATGAAGGATATGTGTCTGGCTAAGACAGAAGCTACGGGAGAACTGTGTCCCTCTGGAGCAGCAGCTGGAGGCCTGGCCCATTTGCTGGGGTACCACTGTGGGGATGACACTAGGGGACCAGGTTCAAGAATCTGAATTTTTTCTGCAGACTTCACAGTCTTCATTTCAAAGACAATCTGATTTTCTGTGTACTCTGTGCTTAACACAATGGTACCCAGGTATTGAGTAGTTCATGGTTTCCTTAGACACTGTTGTCATACAAACATATATTAAGCATCCAATTTTCTATTTGAGAATGGGGCAGATTTTCTTAATCTCATTAAACTAGGTAAGCAATACCCAAGTATTTAAAATTTTCATTCTTTTTTATAAATTCAGGAGTATTGGCAGGTAACAAACAAACAAACAAATTGTCCTAGGCTCTTCTAGAAATCTCTTCACCTATTGAAGCTGTTTCTGAGAGATGTTACATCTGCAGGCTATTGTCTGTATTCACTAAGATCCTGGGGGAAAAAAAAAAGAAACTTGTAGTCCTTAAATACAGTACACTGTAGTACCTAATGCAGTATATCAACCAGTAAAATCATTCTGCAAAGGACAAATTGTATAATTTGTTTGATTTGAATCTACAAAGTTGATGTCAAGTTGGATCATCTACTTGAGTTATATTGTTTACAAGACTATTAAGCTCCAAGTGCAATCACTATTTGTTTGATAGACCTTTTTGGGGCTGACAAGGGAAAAACGCTTTAAGCAGAATTGAGAGCACACAACTTTTCCAATCAAATATATTTCAGGCAGACAAATTCAGTTTTCCCACATCCCTATACCAGTGAAGATGAAAAAGAGGGATAGAACCAACAACTGAGGAACAGCATTTTAGGGATCACCTAGTGAAGCTGTTTGTATTGAAATGCACGGGACTATAGGGGACTGCCCAAGGGTGTCGAAAGCACTGGCTAACATGATTGTGCAGCCTCTGACTATAATCTGCACAAGATCATTGAGATTGAGGGAAGCCCCTCCAGAACCGGGAAGGGACAAGAGGAAACTAGACTTTAGTGGTATTTTGACACACCCCACTCACCACCACATTTGGAAACTGAGGAAGTGACTGGATTGGTAGACAGATGGGTTCAAAATTGTCTGAACAGCTAGACTCAAAGGATATTAACCCATCACTTGACATGGCTTTGGTATTTGCTATCAAGAGGAGCATCCCAGTGGTTTGTACTGAAGTTTTGATGTTCAATAGCTTAATAAATAGCCTGGATGATAAAACAGAATATCTCTCAAGAGATTATGAGGGTGGCTGGCATACCAGAGAGTAGAGCTTCAATCCAGAGGTTTCTTGAGAAACTTGAAGAATGGACTATAAAGTTCAAGATGGAGAAGTATGAACTTTTTCTCTTGTGGAGGAGCAGCTGCATACATTAGGAACTGATTGGATGGGTAGCACCCTGCTGGAAAGCACATGGAGGTTATGGTGACTCTCAGCATGAGGCAGAAGTGTGCATTCACCCCCAGGTAAGTCCAACTGCATATTGGGTTTTATTAAGAAGATCATGGCAGGTAAGGCAGGAGAAGTTATTGTATACCTCAAAGTGTTAGTGAAGTAACACCTGGAAATCTATGTTGACTTTCTGGTCATCCCGGTTCAGGAGGGACTTGGAGAAAAAGGGGAGAGTACAGAAAAGTGAAGTTAATCTGGGAGATGCGTCTATTGGAACATGACTTACCAGGCTGGTGGAGCTGCCCACGTCTACTCAGGTGAAGGTGAGGCTAAGGATAGATGTATTAACAGTAAACAGCTACTTGAAGGGTGCTTACTTCTTGGTCATGGCAGGTGACAAAGCATCCATTTAATTGAGTTAACCTAAGAGACATAAACTTAGTGGTCTGGACCTGCCATTGAATCCCTTCATTGGAAAATGTGTCAGTTGTCATGTTGTTGTATTTGTTGTCATTCTCTAACTGTTCCAGTTTACTTGTCACTTGGATAAGATTACTCTCTTGAGAGGAATTAATATGAAGTCAGGCAAGTTTAAAGTGAAAATGTTACATGCATTTTAACAGTTACAGTAATTTAACAATGACAATAATTTTACATATTCCCAAAGGATGTAAACTTCATTTGAAATCTCTATGATTCAATACCTGTCCATAAAAAAACCACTCCAGCTTAATTACGAGCAGCAGGTCCAATTCAGAGATGGCATAACTGAAGTCTACAATTTTTTTCTATAGTCATGTTATATGATCATTCTCATTCCAGCTTGCCCTAAAATAGAAGATTGATTCCCCTTTACAAACTAGTCCTTTTTCAACATTGCCATTGTGCAAAGCAATCTTAAAATGCAGGCATAAGACTCTGAACATATGCAAATATACAGCACTTGCCAGCATATGTGGAAAATCAGCATTTTTAAGCTATTGAGTTTCAAAATACTTTACAACATTCCAATCTGAGGTTCAATCTATACTGTAAAAGTTTCATAGTCTTCTGAGAAAACAAAGTGTTTATCAGGGAATGCACAGTGTGGAAAAAAAAATCAGACTTTGGAAGAAAATTTTATTTAGAAGAGAGAGAAAGTATTATTAAACAATCAAACAAACAATCAAACAGAAAACCCACTAAAAAGCCAATGTAAATGGTAAACAGTTTGAAAACCTTTACTTCCCTTGTGGCTAGTCTTCCAATATTTTGAAATATCATAAAGAATAGTTATGAGAAGTTTATTTTCCTCAGCCTGGAAAAAGGAAGTGGGAGGAAAAGTCTGTCAATGTAGATATAATAAATATCTGGTGAATAAATAGTGTCAAGTATCTATACAGATTGGAAAAAGCACATTGATTGGTTCCTTAAACAAACTGTTCAGTGTAAACAGTCTGGCTATGTAAAAATGTCATGGTGTCTGGCAGGGTCATGAACAAAGCAAGTCTCCAGCAAAATTCCCAAATGTCCTTCCCTAAAGGGCTCTTTGATTCTAACTAAAATGACACATGGGCGCAGGAGCACTTCTTGGGGCGTTCATAAAATGCTGCCACTGGTGCAGATGAGGGCATTTAAGTGAAAGGGTGTTCTGGGCACACAAGTACATTAGTCAGCTCAGAGCAACCACCACCCCTGCAAATAGCAAGTTGCGGGAATGAGTAATTATGACATAAATAGTTGGGATTACTGATAATCGGAGTGTATAATTATACTATGTACTTATATGCACAAACAAACATGTTGTACACATACATAGAATCAATCTACAGCAAAAATACTGCTGATCAAAATTTTTGGTGTATGAATACTATGAGACTGCAATGGAAAAATAAAAGTTACTTTTTGGAGCAGTTAATTGCAAACTATTGGTATTTAAGTGATGTAATATGTTTTCTGAAATAAATGCAATTTAAGAGAGAGAACTTGGAGTTTTACAGCAATTATTTACTTCAGATGATGAAGTTAATGTCTGAAGTTTTACTTAAATATAAGAAAAATAAAAAATACTCCTAAAAGTGTTTTCCAAAAAAAAAGCAGGCCACTGGTGTCTTCTGTCAGTGCAAACACCAGGCAAAGCTAGGCAAACACTACCTTTCTGGGATACCTACTGTGCTTTCCAAATAACACATTTGAGATTTACATAAGGATGCTGTGCAACATTTCATTCTGGCAAATATCTCACTGTAATTTTAGACAACATAGATGGAAAATGGAAATTACCATTAAATGACACCAGTTTATTCCCTCTCCCACCCCAGAAAAACATTGTTTGTTTGGGGTTTTTTTTTTCTGTTTTGTTTTTGTTTTGGTTTTGGTTTTTTTTGCTTGTTTGTTATCGAGAGGTACCCAAGGCACTACACAAAAGGCATAGAATGATTGGCAGCTTTCATACTGGTACTTCCTCTAGGGCCTTGCCCCAGACTCCCAGAATTCGGCCTCTTCCAAATTGATTGTGTTAAATGAAGAATAAAGTTCTTATGTTTAATGAAGGTATGAATTTTCACCCTTAGAGAAGTGGATTGGAGGAATTTCTGGGTATGAAACTGAAACTATGGACTGAGTTATATGTTGTAATTTGTGAAGCCAGTTGTCTAGAGGGCTATTCAAAAATGAGGTAGATTCACATCATAGATCCACAATTCTGGATCTTATTCTGTGTGACTTTAGTTCTTAAAAATTTTACTTCGTCAAACCTTAGCTCTATTAGCAAATATCACATATACTAACCTGTGGTATCTATGTGGTAAGAGCTTGTCAAGCCTATTGCCTCCTTCTTCCTACTCACTGCTAACAAGACTGTAAACCCTTCTAATAAGAAGAATAAAACCTTCTACTACATTTGCTGCATTTGCATAAAAGTCTGATACAATAATGTCTATTAAAGCTTGACTATACTGAATAATCCACTTAATTTAACTTTAAGTAGCTTAAATATAACCAGAATTATTTATAATGCATTGACTAGAACAGGTGATCTGAATCTCCATCTGCTTGTTGCTTTTCATCTATAAATTACTGGAAGCATTTAAAATACTAGAAAATAGATTTCTAGAGCTTCTCTGACTTGCCAGATCACCTTAATTTCTTGTACAATCTTTCTACTACCAAAGACTATTAACCATAGTTAGTATGAGACCTAATGAAAGGTGAGCAAAGTCAAGTGGTGGTTAGAGGATGCAATAAGTGGCATCTACAGACAGAAAGTTTATGAAACATGGCTTGTTTCACTAATTTTTTTCACTACTTAAATGGGAATCTGCAGTGACTTCCTCCCTTAATAACATGATCTCCTAATAAGAATGCATAGTGGAATTTCATTTTTCTCCTTTCCATTGCTCTTGTAAATTATACAAAAGGGCAGGACAATAGTTAACCAGCCTGTACTGAGACCAAGGTCTGTCCTGCTGATCAGTATTGTCTCCTTCTGCCTCAACTGCCTGTTTTCATCCACTCTCAGTTGCCTTTGCGGAAAGAGACAGCTCTTTACTGTGGATTTGGACAATTTATATCAGAATGTAGGCCTGCTACACAGTCATGGCCTTTAGCTATAGCAATAATGCAAATTATCACCACAGAGAGGATTTCCTCTTCCTCCGTGAATCATCACTACATGCAGGAGAATGGATCTGTCTTGGCATAGTTCATTGTGTAAATTAAGATAATTGAGAGAATCAGCATAGGAATTATGATAGTTGCCCTTAATCAATGTAAATAAATCTGTAAGCAGATCCAGGGTTACATTACATTAACATTACTATTTGGGTCAGGAATGTGATTTGAAAGTGAATGTATTGATTATCATGCATAGGCTGAAATCATAGAGTGGCCTCAGAGGACAGGAACGGGATTTCTTTGAGGTGAAAATAAACCAATAAAGGCTCTCCAGGAGTGCCTTGGTACACTTGAACTTCTGATGAACATTTAGTTCCTGTGACCAGAGTAACCGTAGTCTGACGTAAAACCTTTAAAATACATGATACATTGTGCATGCTGAGTCCTCACAACTGTTTCATGCTGCAGACTTACTGCTACTGAACAATGGGATTTTTTAATATATACATAGTCTCAGATAAAATAAATCTTGATAATTGTCAAGATGTCAAGATGTCACTTGATCAGTGACATCTATGGCTATGAAAGAATGCCTGGAGAAGCTTCCAATCTTGCTACTGAGTAATTTGAAAGAGAAACAGGAATTGAATGTACATTAAACAAATTTGTTAGTGATATTAAACTCAGAGGAGCTGTGGTTTTGAGGACAGAGAGGCATTACAGAGAGATCTGGAAAGACTAGAGATATAAGCAAATGCTGAATTCTCCACTTGGAGAATTATCCTGGTTATACATACAAATTGGGGAATGAGACACTGGAGAACAGCTCTGTGGAAAGAGATAGGGGGGGTTGGTTTGATAGAAAGTTGAAGGTGTCAACAATGTGCCGTGGCAGCCATAAGGGTGGACTGTGTCCAGAGTGCATCAAGCACAGCATAGCTGGCCAGTCAAGGAAGTGACTGTCCCACTCTGTGTTCACTGCACTGGTGCGGCCCCACCTTGAGTTTCATGTGCAGTTTTGGGAACCTCAATATAGAAATGACATTTATTTATTAGAGTGTCCCCAGAGGAGGATAACTGTGGTGGTGAAAGGCCTTGAGGGCAAGACTTAGGAGGAGGAGCTGAGGTCACTTGTTCAGTTTGCAGAAGAAAAGGGGGTAGAATAACCTCATCTCAGTCTACAACTTTCTCATAGGGGGCAGTGGAGGCAAAGGTGCTGATCTCCTGTCTCTGATGACCTGATTTATTTTTAGGTAGGCCTGCAAGGAGCAGAGAATTGGACTCAATGGTCTCTAGGGGCCCCTTCCACCTTGAGACACGCTATGGTTCTATGATTCTATGATTTTGACCTACACCATGCTGCTTCTTCTTGTCTTTATTCCCAATCTGACAGTGTCATATGATTAGTGTGTCAGATATATTGCAAAACCACCTGAATTAATAAAAAACCCCCACAGTTTTCTGAAGATGTTTACTCCTTGCAAAAGGAAAGAAGGATAGGTTAATGAAAGAATTTAAGGATTTCTAGCTTCTAACACTTACAGTTTTCATTCAATGTTATACCAATGAACAGAGATACCCTCTCTTAGTTAAGTACATTCTTGTCAGACTTCACTTTCCTTCCATCTATACATTTATGTTAGGGTTTGTGTTTTTTGCTTGTTTGCTTTTTTCTCTGAGTATGATATACTTGGTTTAGCTATAGAACAGGTAGAATAACATTTGAAAGACTTGAGTTTGCTATATCTCAACTCTAATTTGGAAGTAATGACTTCAGAAGGATGAACATATTGTAAGGGCTGTATATAATTTTGATTCTTGACATAATTCCCTATTTTGTAAATATATACATTTTTATGTATCTTTGTATAAGTCTCTCTAGGTATCAGTATCTATATTCCTACTTCCTACATGGAAGCAGGAAGCCCTAGTCCCTTTCTACTTTAAAACTGACCATCTGGAAGATCTTGTCCAAAACAGATGCCACGTTTCTTTTCAATTAACATTATAATTACTGTGTGATCAAAGGACTGTCCTGGAACTAGAAACTGTGAAGTATTTCTAGCAATTTATGAAGTATAACGTTGCTATACAGTAATGTTATTTTTTTATATGCAACTTTCCACTAGTCTTTTGATTTTTATTCCTAGATGGTTTTGTTCAGCTTTTTATTGTCCTTTCAAGAGCATTATTCAAGGTGAATTTGTTGTCATTTATCTCATTGATTGCTGTCTGCAAAGCACTTCAGGACAGCAAATTAAGGGGTTAAAAATTACTGTCTACAGCACTTATTTGGATCCTGTGAATGCAATATCTTCTGTTCAATGGGCATTGGCATCATGGAGATGTGGTGGGGTGATCCTATGACTGGAGTGTTGGAATGGAAGGATACAGGCTCTTAAGGAAGGACAGGCAAGGGAGGGGAAGAGGGGGTGTTACCCTCTATGTCAGTGACCAGCTGGAGTGCGTGGAGCTCCACCTGGGGGTGGATGGGGAACTGACTGAGAGTTTATGGGTCAGGATTAAAGAGAGGGCAGGGTCAGGTGATGATACAGTGGGAGTCTGCTACAAGCTACTCAATCAGGAAGATCAAGCAGATGAGGCTCTCTATAGACAGATAAGAGCAGCCCCACACTCCCAGCACTGGTCCTCATGAGGCACTTCAATCACCTGTTGTTGGGGGGACAACACAGCAGGACATAAGCTATCCAGGAAGTTTCTGGTTAGCTGTCAATGATAACTTCCTTCTCCAAGTAAGAGAGGAGCCAATGAGTAGAGGTACCATGGTTGTTCTTGTTCTCACCAACAAGGAGGGCTTGGTGGGAAATATATGTTTCGAGGGTGAGAAAGCTACACAGCAAATTCTGTATCCTGGACTTCAGGAGAGCAGATTTTGGCCTCTTTGGGGATATGCTTGGTAGATTACTGGGGATAAAGCCCTGGAGGGAAATGGAGAGTGATTAATAGTTGAGGAACACCTCCTCAAAGCTCATGAGAAATGTATCCCAACAAAGACAAAGTTGGGCAAAACTGCTGAGAGGCTTGTATTGATGAATAATGATCTCCTGAAGAAAATGAAGCTCAAAAAATGAAGTCTACAGAGAGAAGGAGAGGTATCTGGGAAGGAATATGAGGAAATTGTTTGAGCAGCCAGCAATCGGGTTAGGAAAGCTAAAGCCTAGACAGAGTTAAATCTGGTCAGGGACATCAAGGGCAACAAGGAAAGCTTCTATAATTATACTGATGATAAAAGGAAGACTCTTTATCAGGGAGTGTAACAATAGGGCAAGGGGTATCTGTTTTAAACTGAAAGAGGGGAGATTTAAACTACATATTTGGAACAAATTCTTTATTGTGAGCATGGTGAGACACTGAACCAGGTTACCCAGAGAAGTTGTGAATGTCCCGTCCCTAGAAGTGTTCAAGACCAGGCTGGATGGGGCTTTGAGTAACCTGCTCTAATGGGAGGTGTCCCTGCCCATGGCAGAGGAGTTGGAACTAAATGATCTTTAAGGTCCCTAAACCATTCCATCATTCTATGATTATTTTCTTTCCACTTTAAAAGGAGAAAAGAATGAACTATTCCTCAAATTAGTAGAAAATATTTGTACTTATGGGAATGTGCATTTGGCTAAAGTTCTGAAGACATATATGTTAAAAAATGTCCTTCCTTAAATGGAGCCATAATTCCAGATTTAATATTTACTGCAGTGTAATATGCATCTGTAAACACGGATGACCTTCTGAGCAGACTGAGCTCAGTTGCCCTCATCTTGCATGCAAATGTTGCCAGTAACAACTCTTTCCCAAGAGAGTCAGTTATCAGTCATGGCAAGTTGGAAATCTTACATAAACCTGACCTGAATAAATGTGCAGCTTCAGTCATGGGCAGATTCAGCACAGGATTGCCAAGCAACAATGATCAGAAATTAATTATCAAGACCTCTTGACATAATCTTTACTCCCTTGGGATTTTATACCATGAGAAGTGAATATTTACAATTTCTCCATGGCTAAACACCCGCCTCCCCCATAAACTTGACCCAAGAACTGTGATGATCTGGAAAGAAAAGAAAGTACCCTAAAATTATGATTAAACTTTTACTGTTGAAAGTACAGGCCTGAGTACAGGAGGTGATACAGTAATGAAGAGGTTACAAAGCCCCCCAGCATCTGTGACAAATATGGTAAGCACAGTAGAAAGAAAGTAAGCCTGACTGATAAATGCTTGAAAGAATACAATAGCATCTTCCAATACATATGCAACCCCAACTCTGAAAGCTCTGAGAGAGCTCCAGCATGATATGGATAGATCATCTGATTTTAAATATACCTAGCATCAAAGAACTGAGTGATGAATGCAAGACAAGTATTTTAATAGAGGTGTTTGTCAAGAACTGTCCTGGCTGTATGAGAGGAGTGGGTGATGGTTCTTTCCCTTTGGTGTGGTCTGCAGGAATCGAAGAGCAAATTGCTCTAACTCTTACGGTGTTTCCACCTCTGTAATATATTTCCTTATTTGTCCCTAAAATTCCAGAGATAAATCCAGATGCACTATTGACTTAAAAAATTGAAAAAGGTGTCTGATAAGTGGTCAAGCTGGAGGCAGGTTTTCATTGTCCTTTTAATACAGATTGGGTAAATAAAAGAAAAAGACTTTTTGTTGCAGCATTTCTGCAAAAATGAACCTTGATGAGTTAATAAACTTGCACAAATGGAAAGTTTCATAAAGGTTGTTGGTGTTGCACTTAGATTTCCCAGACCCTTTGAGGTCACAGATGACCATTAGACCAGGGAAAGCCACCAGCTCTTTTGCTTTCCAGCAGCATACAGGACAGCTTCTCAGAATGGCTGGTTTTCTTGTCATCTATGAAATGAAGAAATACTGTCATCCTCTGTCAAGTCTGAAACGAAATCTTTCTATGGTAAATCAGGAAAGGATCCAAAAGCCTCTTGGCCATTTCACTCATTCTGGCTTCTGATAGTGTATTTTCAAGGTCTCTGGATGCAACCCAGTCTTTCCATCCTTAGATCTTACATAGTTCTTGTGCCCCTGTTAGACTGAGGCAGGGATAAAGTCCAGGTGGAAGTCCTCCAAGCTCCGTTATGTTGTTTATGCAGGCTGTTGCAGAAAGGATTTGTGGCTAAATGTCACTTCTCTTTAAAAGTACCAAGGGGTTAAAGCCGGTATTATAAATGTCATTTTCAGGGGAAGCATGCCAGATAAATGCTAATCTGCTCCTTAAGCACTCTCTAGTGATTTTCATAAGCGCTCTTCAAAGAGTAAAAATAAAAATATCATGGTACAATATAGGAATTACAGTGCAGACACTCTTCAGCCAGTGTGGCTGTAAACCTCCTGGCCTGAAGCTATAAAAAGCAAGGGAGTCCCTGCCACCACTTATGGATAAGCAGAAGGAAGGACAGATATGGAGAGTTTGCTTTCTACCTAGAAATCCTCCAAGAAACATTTTGAAAAGCTGGCAATTTTTCCACAAGCTTGGAAACAGTAAGGTGGTGAATCTGAAGTGAGACACACAGAGAGAGAAAGACTTACCTAGGCAGAAAGGATTGTTTATTCACTGTCATTGATAATTTCATAGAAATATGCTATGCAGAGATTTTGTCTTGAAAATAAGTTCTCATGTGGCTCTTCACTGAAGCTACAAAAAGCAGCAACGGAAGTCAGGGATCTCAGGCGAGGTCTCCTATGTAGCAGAGCCCCATAAGAGAGAAATTAATTGTGCAGCTGGTATATGGATGCAGTAAAAGTTGGAATTTTCAGAATGCAGCAGATAATATTTCCCACAAGAGAAGACACATTAGCATTCAACTCTGCCATAGGACTGTGGCCCTCTATTGCTTACTAACAAGTTCATATTCAATTAAGTACTTGTTTGAAGCTCCTGTCTTACTTTTCCCTGTGCAATATCTGGGCCAACTGTGATGAAAAGGGAAAAAGGACTATAATGAGACATTGAAATTAACAGTTTATTTGGACTTCATTCACAGGTCCAATACACCACTATTGCAGGTTCTGTGGGTACAATGGCAAATATACTACTGCGATTTAAAAGCAACTCATGGAATACACTATTACAACCTACAAGTGATCTGGAAAAGTAACAACACAAGCCATAAGTGCACTAGATACTAATATCTTAAAAGAGTGCACCAATCATGATCTCAGTAGCATGCCATATACCATACGTATGTTTCTTAATCACTTACCCTCTCTCTCAAGTAAGGTTGCTCAGTCACTGGGAAGTTATCCTGTACAGCATCCTGGACAAGGTGGGGAAGAATCTCCTACAGGCCAGCTGTATTATTATTATTATTGCAAGACTAGTTCTTTAACAGTCAATAGGAAAATATTTGTTGCAGAGACCAGAACAACCATCTCCACATGTCATATCCATGTTCCTGAAGACAGCTGCTTTACAATTACAGCAATTCTGCACAAAAAGCAGTTGGGTGAACCACAACACTCCTGAAGAGAAACAGGAACTACAATGCTCCTCAAGAACCAGGAACTGCCACTGGTCTTCACTTTGAAAAGTCGTGCTTGCAAACACACACTGCTTGGCATAAACATTGTGCCACAGAGACTTGATATCTACAATATGAATGGATGCCCTGTCATATAATCTGCTATGAACATCCCTCTCATCATACAGTGGATCACTACATGTCATTTCATGAGGAGTAGAGAAAGATAAATAGAAAAAAATGTTGAAGGGACACTTGGCAACTTCTGGTTCATATGAATAAACTGGGAGAAGAGATACTTCTGTCATTAAATAATGTCGAATGCTATTCCATCACCCATTATGAAATAATTTGTGGTATAGTAGTCAGCCACAGATTTGATGAATGAAAAGTGTTGCCTTATCAAGACTGCCAGGACTTCGAGGTAGAGGTTTGTGCTGGAAGGGTCGGTGCATTTTCACAGATATCTTAGCCATTAGAACTATAGTAATTATACAGCTGAGATCACCTGCGTTCTGCAATAACAAAAGCAAGAAATCATGGTTGAAGACAAACACACAAATGATAAGATTTGCTGAACTCCCTACTCATTCCTGTAACATGCATTATTATAAATCTGCTCTGAAGAAGATTGGATTTATCAGCCTGTTTTGATGTCACTTTCATTAGAAGATAAGACACCTGGTTCTTTCCCCACCATGCCAGTATGAGTCTTGGCCCTGCCTCGTCCCAAACCAAAGTACTGATTTTGCATGGAAGATCTTCAAAAATCCATCAAAAAATCAATATCCTTTTAAGGAATCATAATTCCATTAGTCATTGGCAGGATATTGCTCATCAGTAGTCTCACACCACTTCAGAAGCACTCTAAGGTAAGGATGGCTGAAGACCCTTTTAGATAAAGGTGACATTATCTCAGCTTTATAAAAGTTAGGTATCTAGTTAAATCAAGCTGATTGTCAAGATATTCTGAACAACCAAATTAAAAAAATAGAATTCCCAGGAAGACAATTCAGCCTAATGTAAGCTTGAATGAGACTTGCACTATGGTAGATGCTTTCTCTCCTCAAAGGCAGAATTTAGACAGACACACAACTTTTAAACAAGTAAAGAGTCGTTCAGTGTAACTGAAGAAGTTACGATTCACCAAGGTATAGAATTCCTGCTCCTTTTCATTGCAGAATGTCTAGTTGATACATGCACATAAATGTCCTTTTAATCTGTATTTGCCTTATTTTTCTGAAAATTGAAGGATATTTTCTTAAATTAGTTTACTGTTTTCAATAGCTGTCCATTTCTGTGACTAATTTATCTTTTAGAAATTTTTGTCTCCTGTTTTTTGTAAGAATTGTAAGAATTTTGAAGGTTATCGAAAAATGTTTCTGGGCTGAAGTGAGATGACAGATAAAGTTCTCTGAAGTGTTCAGTAAAGAAAACAGGAGAGTTTGAGTTGGTCAGTCAAAACATTTCATTTTCATTGTTCTGAACAATCCCATTTTGATTTTTAGCTTTTTCTTTGATTACTACTTTGCACTACTTTAAATTGAAAAGCAATTTAAAAGCAAACTCTGGTTTTCAACATTTTTTTCAGAATATTGTTCTGGCTATTAATAGAATAGAACTCTTATATACAAAGCTTTGTTTTGATGAGTCCCTCTTTTCCATAGAAAAAACTTTTTTACAAAATTCATATTTGAGAGTGACTGTTAACATAAACTTTCTTTTTTCTATATGCATCTTATATTAACTTTGTAACTTTCCATTAATTTTTCAATATACATCAATCCTTTCACAAATGCTTTGATCTATAAATTATTTAGAAAAATATTCCTATTGATCACAATATATTAAAAATTATTTGTTGTTCTATTTTTAAAAGATTCTTTATTTTCATTTTAAGTATTTGTTACATTCCAAACTATCTCTGGTAAGCAACAAAATGCATTGCCATCAAAAGCAGTATTAAAAGAAGTGCAATTATCTTCATGAAAAAGGTAGAGAAGAAAGAAAATGAGAAAAGAAATTAAAGCAAGGGACATTTAAGGAAAAGATTGGCCTATTTCTTGTTTAATGTACAAATAGCTCTTGACAGCTTATTCATGGATAAATACAGATTCCAGCAAATTAAAAAAAAATAAAAATAAAAATTAAAAGATATAGAGGAAAACTCCACAAAGAAAAACATTTAATTAATCTTAAAAAAATTAACTGCTCATTCAAGAGTAAAAGTTAAAAATCTTAAGTCTTAAATTGAAAAATACCATAAATAATGACTTTAACTCAAACAATCAAGGGGTTTTATAACTACAAGCAAGTAATAAAATTTTACTGAGGATTTGCATGTCATCTTGATTAGGGTAGACTAGACAAGTGATCAGGTCAACAGGGCAACAGAGAAGGGAAAGGTAGGATTTTTTTACTAAAACTAATATATTTTATAGAATATAATATAAGGTTACTTTATTACCTTTTTTATTATTTTCCAGACATAATTCCATGGCTTCATACACTGGATAGTCATCTGCATGTAAGGAGGTTTCAATAGTGTGTTGCAGCTTCTTCTCAAGAGACAAGTGAGAACAGGAGGTAGATAAAAAAATACAGAAACTCCTGCAAGTGTGCCTGGAACCCTAATAATGGTAAGTAATGATGTTTAAATATTAAGAGACTATTAAAAATGAGAAGAGCTCCAAGGATCTGTTTTTTATGGCCTGAAATACTGGCTTGATCTTGCCTAACTCCACACTCATGTAGTGTAACTACCTACACATTTGGCAGTACCTAGTCTGCCTTCACAGTCCATGGTGAGTATGCCTATTTAGGGCACAGCTCACCAAGTTTCTCCTTTTCAGACATTGCCTTCAAGATGAGATGAAATATTTGCTTGGAGAGCATTTCCTCTCCATTTAGGGAAGCTCAGGTATAAAAGCCTTTGTTTGGTAAGATGAATGCCATCCAAAGCAGATGGTGACCTAAAATTATTGAAAGCATCTACATCCATATAAATTTATACTTTCATATAGAAGTAATGGTTTTTACATTTCAAGGGGATATTCATGTACACAGACATTAGTCATGCACCTTCTACTGCTCTGAGTCATCCTCTGGTAGCCCTTACTGCCTTTTTGGTCAGGTTTGAAAAATATTCTGATCCTGCGTGCTCTGTTTTGCACCTTGTATGACAGAAACACTAAAGGAATGGGAGTGTGGTCTCATGAGTGTATAATGGTTGTTAGACTTACATCTGTGTATAATAGGTGAGGTTTTGACAGAAACATTTTATTATTTCAATTATATTTTCATGATTATTTTTTCACATGGATGGGTATAAATGAGATGAAGTACTATGCTACACTAGCTTCTATCATTTATTTATTTGCTTAAATCATGATAGGTAGCGATTGTCTTATGTAACTCTGCTACTAAAAAATATTACCAGTATTCTTCATTTGTATCTCTGCTGCAAATGAAGAAAGAAGGATACAGGTAGAAAAAAAAACAGGCTGATGGCCTGATAAAAATCTTACAAATACCACAGGATAAACAAACAGTTTTAATATAACCAAAAGGATATCAGGTAAGGAAAAAAGGAACAAGGAAGAGGTTTTACTTAGAACTTCGCTGAATTCATAATATCCCTATTAAAAGCCGGGAGCAGAACCATACCACCTGAGACTTGTATAATAAATTAAAGAAACAGGCACAAAGCCTCCAAAAAACGTAGTTTTCAGCTTCTTGCCCAACTGGAGACAACTGCAATTAAGGTTGACCTCTTTCCTTTAGCTATTACCTCTCACAGTTTCTTCACCATTTGTTTTTGTAAATATAGTTACATACATTGTGTCTTCTAATTTGTGAAACAGAGCACAGCAGACAGCAGAGTCTCATGGAGTGCATTCGTATTAATAACAATAAAAATAATATATGCAAATCACACCTGCTAAGGCGTTTTTTTCTCCTACAGGGGGAAGCAGAGAGCTGCTTCTGTTACTTCTGTTTTGGGGCTTGCACATAGTTTGGGAGCTCCCTTGTCATCTCTTTCCTCTTTTTCTCCGTGTTTGGCTATTGACCATCTATACTGACTATTTTTGTAGTTAACTCTTTGAGACATATGTCTGCACATTTTCCTGGAAATGTTTAGCAAAATACATCTCCCATAAATAGAATGGGTAATTTTTTCATTGACAAGTAGAGCTGGAGACTCCAGGACATCAGCTGATCACGTTTCTACTGTATGACTGGATGCAATAATAAAGCATGCAAATAGCAACACAATGTTAATCAGCAACTGTCTTCTTATGAATGTGTCTTTGTTGGTCCTGGTATAACATGTAAAATATACTTTTATCAATGTTTTCTAATGCATATGCATTTGCATAGGTATAGAGGTAATATTTGTATTATATATGTGTACATTTTAAACACTATGTGTTCTTGGATACTGTGTACCTAATCAGTAACTAGTGCATTTATTTCTTTTCTATACAGCATCCATATTCCAAATCATTAAAAAATCAAGTAATGCTAAACAGTGAAAAAGCATCATTAAAGCCTTCTTGGCTTCTATTGTTAGAATAAAATCCAAAACCTAGCAACCTAAGTAACTTATCAAGTAGTTTTACTCTATAGGTAATCACCATGCCTTGTATCAGCATTGGTGTTACCACCTACCTTTATCGTGCGTTCCATTTACAAAGGAATTACAATGACTAATTACTTTATTCTCCCAAGGGAAGGCAAAACATTATTTTACTTCTCCAACTGTGCTATTTTTTTAGAAAAGCTTTCAAAGCCTTCTTTTCAAAGTACAGGAGACCTTAAAAATACATGAGGTATTACAAGTGTTTGGGCTCTATGCCGCAGTCTCTACTTAGCACTGTCCTTTACTTCATTTCTTGGAGAGTAAACAAAATACTGCATTGCAGCAAATCAAATTTAAAGAGACACGATAGGGCAGAGGTCTGGATAAGAAAAGCTCAGTTTTGTTTTCCTAGCAAAATTATAAAAGAAACAAGGGACATGGAGAAGCAGCCTTTTTATTCTTTATACTGTTTTTGTTGTTGGTGGTTGTTTTTTTTTTTTTTACTAAACAAAACTTAAATAGAACCTGTTAGACACATCATATTATAGTAGAGGAAGCCAGGAATATGCATTGTTGGAGGAATATCACAAAGCATCATTTAATATTTCTATCACAAATACAGAAGGTATGAAAAACAGAGATGTATATTAAAAAGGCAATAATTTATAATTGATGCTTATTGGGATATCTGTCCTAAAAGATTGAGGAAGTTAAAATAGTTAAAAAGTAAAAAAGTACACTACAAAAGAGGAAATGGGTAGTTAGATGGATTATAGCTATTATATGAGAACTCCAGACAAGTGTATAGACAATGCTTAAAAATTCAGGGGGTTACTATGTTTTCTGCAGTACTAAGAGGCAGCATACATATTATTGGGTGAATGAGAACATGAAAAACTTAAGTTACATGATAATTATCTGTGCCTTAAATTTGCAACTGTTGCAGTCCAGTGGACAGGGATATGATGTGAAAATAAGCCAATGTTCTTCTCTCATGGTGGTTAGCTCTGTCTGATTTTCTACCTCTTTCCCTTACCAGCAGCATGTTAAAAATGTGCTTTGGGGTGACAGCTTCTACTGCTGCAAGCCATAATGGAGAACATCTTCCCCTGAGACTCGCTACTGTTATCAGCTCACACAAGACGAGGTTTCAGTCCAAGCAAGCTCATCTTTGTGAAACTTACACAAGGACCAAAAGAGGTATCTCAAGCTATGATTCTCCAGCACAGTCTCAGAGAGCTTGGAGCAGCTGAGCCATTAGAGTCCCCGATGATTATCTCAACAGCAGTAAGATTTCCTTCATTCCCCAGCCTTTCTGCTTCTGTTAACTTCAGCATAACACTGTGGGGCTATTTTGTCAGTGTTTTGGCAGAGCCTAAACAGAGTTCTCTTTGGTGCTAGTACATTGAATGTCAGTCTTTCAGGCATCCCAAATGTGAAAAAAATTATACTCATCTCTGCAATAAAGGTTTATGAAACTATAAGAAAACCTGTGCAAAATACAAGCTGGAGTAGGAGTTAAGCCAAGTGTTGTCTCCAGAGTCTGAAGCCAAATGAGTGTTTATTTTTTTCAGACCATAACACTTCCAAACTAAATTAAAGGATATGAAGTAATGATAATACAATATTTCACCATTTTGACTGGGATGAGTCTCCTCACAGATGAGGTCATTAAGTTTATGTCAAAACCATGGGTGTGGGGTACAAGAACAAAATCAAACCTGTTTGAGCAGCCAGCCTATTAAATGTGTATGTCTTCCTCACATTAACCAAGATTTCTTGTTTCCTGATAGAGCACAGAACTAAGCCAATAGATAAGAAAGATTAGAAAACACCAAATTACTCTCTTGCAAACGTGTACAAAACTTCAGCAACAGTACAGAGATATGTCCAAAGAAATGTTTTCAACAGCCAAGTAAAAAATTAATTGCAAAAACAAAGTACAAATAAGACACAGAAAAATGTAAAAAAAAAAATAATCTAATTATTCTGATAAAAAAGGAACTCTTCATATAGGCACCTCAGATTTTGAGGCCACTGAGATTCAATTTGCATTGAGAACTATCTTGTAGTTTCTTATTAGATTGGAATTAGCGTTCTTCAGCTTTCTTTTCAGTCTTAACTGAGCTTTTATGTCCTGAATATTCTCACAACACCTATTACAACTTTTTGATGTAATTCTTGTTACAAATGATTCAAAAGGCATTTTAATAGTCTTTGTCAATTGCAAATGATTAATAATATCTTTAATTTCAGAGGAATGGAGAAAAGGAAATTGGCTGAATAGACGTGATAACCTGTGTTGACTAGGTGGGACTGTAATAATTGCTTTCATTTTAAGGGGTAACAGCAGCAGGATTTGTAGTGATAGGTTTCTTTCTGTAGTTCCTTTCTTATCTATTTCTTGCTGCTATTGTTTTTTACTTTGTCTTATGAGTGGTTCAAAATCGTATATATTTGTACAGAGAGGAAAAGACAATGTGTTACAAGAGAAGCAGAAACTCAGGAGACAATGATGACCTGATGAAGAAGAAGTTGTCTTGGGACTAAGACAACCCACCAAGGACCAATTCCCTGTTTTGCAACAAATTCATTATATTGCGACCGTGAGCAAGGCATTTCAGGCCGTGTTTGTAAAATTGTTTTTGGTGTTAATAATTGCTGCCTACATGCAAAATATTGACCCTCAAAATCTTGCTGCAGCTGTCTAAATGCAGAGCCCCTGGATTTTCTTGGTGCCTGCAAATTCTATCATCAGTAGTATTCCCAAGGCACCCACATTTCCTCAGCTCTCAAAGCTGATCTACACTGTCTTGAATATTTAAATAATCTTTGAGACAAATGGTGAGCAGGAGACTGATTCTGCAGTCTAACAACATCAGCAGTCAACTGAGAATGTAAAAGGACCTTAATTCTAGTTTTCGTCATCTTGGATTTACATGAACTAGAACAGCTTCAATAGCAAACTGAGGGAGTTACTCTTTCTCACCAATAAAATTTGATGGTCTGAAGGTAAGAAGAGTCATGTGGGAGATAAGGAAGAAAGAGAGATTTAAAGTGTTTTCACAGACCCAGCTGGTGTGCTAGTAACGTGCTTATCATGAGAACTGAAGGGAACAGAAGAGACAATGTTTTGTGACCTATCTACAGAGGGGACAAACTGATCTCTGGCAGTTCCAGTTTCACTTCCCAACTGAAAAAGGATTATGTCAGCCTGGGAATCTCAGTTTTGGAAGGATAACAGTAGGTAACTCAACCCCTTTTCTTCATTGTAGGAAAGAGTATGCTTTGTGGGTTGCACACTAAGGTCCCCAGGGTTTCTCACTGTGAGGACTGCATATTCCAGATTTTGCCTCTTTTTTAGCATAAGCGTTAGTGGGTTTGTTATAACTTTATGTCAGACTGTGTTTCTTCTATATTTTGGCTTGTTAGCCTACAGTGACAGCACAATTAAGTCTTCACACCCCTTGTACAGGGACTCAGCCTTTCAAAATCAGGCTTGTGGATTCCACAAGATAGCTGGATAATTAGAAATTTGGTGCTTCAATACTGGACGTGTGCATCTAAATCCCTGGTAGTTCGTCTGTGAAATGTGAACAGTTACATTCCACCAAAGGATGCTGTGACCCATGGGGCTAAATATTTTAATGACTGTGAGGTGTTGGGGCAATGAGAGCCACATGAATACCTTTAGAATAGAAGTACTACTGAATCAGTCCATTGGCTTTTATTATTTTGCAGAAAGATTCATATATTCTTAGAGTGATTCTTATCACACTTTATTATTTTTTCTTGCATAAAATATCCATTAAAATATAGATGTTTCAACCTTGACTTTAAAAGTAGAAAAGTTACCTTGAAGCAGAAAGTAGCTGAGGTAACATGGTCCAGAATGTCCAATTAGACTACAGAGTTGATAGGTAATGGTTTGTTTAATTCTTAAAATACTTTTGAATTTAACTGTTTGAGGCTGACAGTCCAAACCCATAAATTTAGCTTTTCACTGGTTGGGTTTTCAAATGTTCTTATCCACCATGAAATTACTGTTGAGTGGGACATACAATAGATTAGTTGACATTTATGTTTAAATGACAAGTTTTATGTTGAAAAATATCATACCATTAAAACCATGATGACTCTAGCCTAAGATGTATTTTAGACTTTTATTTGCATTTATTAAGATTAAATAGTTATAAAAGAACAAAAAGCCTATTTGGCATTGACTATGTTACTCAGTTGTCTTACATCTTGAGACACATAAGTGAGGTTACTGTCAACTCCAGTCTTGCTTTCCATGACAAGAAATTTTTAAGATTCAGATGTATACATAGGCATGGTCAAATTGTACTGTCAGTGTCACAGCGTTCATAGCGTCAGGTAGAATTGCAGTCAAGGGTGTTAAACTAGACTGGATTGTGTCCACAAAGCTCTATCAATCTCAATACACACATTTGCCATTTCTCATTGCTCCTCTTCCAACAGGGTAGTTGATGTCATGGTCCCTACTGCTATGCTTTCATGTGTGGGAAGTTGAAATGTGGAAGATGGGATATTCTAAGCAGCTTGTAATGGCAGCCATAAAACTGTTCAATGAACAGTCAGTTTCTTACAGGACTCTTAACTACTATGTCTGCATCTCACAGAGATCAAAGGAAAGAGGACTATAAAGGGCTCAGAGTACTCTGCTCCATTCCTCTGCCCCACTTTGCTGCACCCTAACATGCTTGACTCACTGAAAGGCAAGGGCATTTCCAGCCTGTCCCAATGAGCTCTGGCAACATTTCATAATTTTCTCGTTTCTATCAACATTTGACAAATTTGAATGTTCTCCTATTACCTCCTTTTCTTTGCTCTTCATACAACTTTCACATTGTAATGCTTCCAGGATCTTTTCTCACTTTCGCTTCTTTTTTTATCCAGATATCTTTATGTTGTTATTAGTTGTTCCCCAGTATGCATTCATGTTCTGCTATTTCAATCAATTTCCTTGAATTGCACCATAATATTTCATATTTTCCTGCTTAGAAAGATGATTGTAAAATGCAATCCTGCCTTCCAAAGTGATGGTCTTCCCTCCAAAGTCAAAACATCAATATTGTGCATCTTATTATGTAAAAATATTATGCAGTACTGGATGTAGGACAGACTCATATTGAATCCTTCTTGTTGCCTTCTTCCATTTTGTCAATAAACAAATCATATCCTCTTGTCAAGTACCATTTTCAAGCCAGCTGCATACTGACCTTACAGCTGTCTCACCCACACTCTAATGCTTTTGTTCTCTTATACAAATGTCACTTTAGACATTGTCAAAAGCCTTACTAAATTCATGATATGTGACATCCACTGCTCTCCTATCCACAAGTCCTGTTACCCTGTCACAGAAAGAAATTTGGTTGTTCTGACATGATTTGTTCCTGACGATTCCATGTTAGCTTTTAGCAGGTCCTTACAAATAGATGGATTACTCTGTAGAGACACCCAGCCTGCATGAATTAACTTTAATCAAAAAGATCAGGTAAAAGAAGATGGCCATTTATTTCTCACAGAGTCTACCCCATCCAGAAACTGGGTAACAAAAAAGTGGTATTGCTTTGCGGCCCCAAACTTTACATTTCTTGTACTGTGAGAAGTAGATTTTGAATGGCTGTAGGAAGAATAAAAGTTGGAGCTTTCCCTGTGTTTTTATCTGCTTTATCACATCCCTCTGAGTACCTCAGAAAAACAGGCAGCACAGTGATAAAAGTGATTTATGAACTACCCTGAGGATAACTTCAAAAGATGTGTTTTGCTAGTAGCCAAGAACTATGATCTAGTCTAAACTATATACCTATTTTTATTTTTCTTCCTCTTCAGCTGTTTGTTCTAGATTCTCTGAGGACGGAGTCTTATTTAGCACGTATTTGACTATTGCTTTTCTAGTGCATACTCAGCCCTGTATCTAGATACCCTCCTTTTTTCATAGAGCACTGTCAGTATTAAGAACTTTAAAATCTTTCAAAATCAAGAGTGGAGTCTACAATTTGTGGGATTACAATACACATGTACTTTGATCTTTGGGGGGGTTTAATGTGGTTTTTTTTCATGGCTTTTTTTTGTTTGTTTGTTTTGCTTTGTTTGTTTTATATCTTTTAAAGTTCTGCAGCTGTAAGATTTACTTAGATTTCTTTATTTTCTAGTTAAGTGAAGGCTGAAAGGATTAGTCCTGACTCCTAGAGGTTGTATGGAAGATTCTGTTTGTGATGAGAGTTTTTGATACTGTGTTGAGGTGCTACAGTAGGAAATGGGTTTGCTCTTATCTGGGACATCTATGTGCACAAAACATCTGAAACAAGTCATTAATGAATCAAATATAATTTTCTATTAATGTGTGCACACAGGACTTTGGATGACCAGCCTTAAAGGTGAAACTGTTGTTTTTGTGCATTTGAAGGGCAGGTGAAAAAATGTGAAGAAAACATGCACTTAATGCATATTCTGATTTATTTTTAGTGTCTTCTCAAATGTAAATTATTATTTATTACATCTACAGTCTGTTCACAAACCCATCTCTCTAGCTGGTGAGCTGGGATGAACACTGAGGATGTTATAAAGTTGAAACTTTAATCTTCTTTCCCAGCTGAGTATATTTGACTCATTCCTCTGATGTGAAGATTTGTGATATAATGGAATTTATCAAATAGAATAACAAAAGAGAAATTTTATGATATAATTATTTTGGGGAGGGAGGAGGGAGAAGCGGTGAGGATCAAATTAATAAATTCAGTAACTACTGATATGTAATAAAAGTAATGTGAAGATTTTGCCCTGTGCTTTGGAAAGCTCTTCTCTTACTATCAGCAAGCCAAGTGGAAAAGGGATTAAAAGCTCCTTAAAATATCTCCTAAAAACGGGATCTCAGATCACAAACTGACCCTTCCTAAGATAAAGAAACAATTATTCTAAAAGAGATCTGCTATTTTAGGAAAATTTTGCCAGAAAATTTTGGCTGTCTTTTCAGTGTTGTTAAATTCCTTTTGCTCACCTCAGCTGTACTGCCCTGTGTACACAACATTGTCCCTTCCTAGAAACCCAAAGGCCTTAGAAAGAAAAAGTTACAAGTCATCCTCATGACTACAGCCCTACAGCCAGTGAGGATCGGGAAACAGCCCTACCATGTCTTAAACATCCACCCATTTTTATTTTTTATTTTTTTTTTTTCATTGGTATCCACAGATTTCAGAGGAAAAACAATCCTTTTGCTTCCATTCCTTCAAAAAAAAAACCCAAAGAAAATCAAACCAAACCCCTTTACCTTATGCTGTATCTCACTAGTCTTGAAATGTTTTTATTTTCTCTTCTGCAGAAACAAGCTTTCATGTTTTCAAGTGAGCAGCATCAAGGCAGTATTTGGATAAGCTCTTGAAGCTCTTAGTGTTTTGTAGAAAAGGATATAAATGTCATTAATCTCATTACCCCTGTCCCTAAGAACTTGATCATGAAAAATGCACTATGTGCCCTAAACCCCCAAATAATTATGCCTATAATGCAGTGCAACAAATTATCTTTAGCAGAGTTGTGAATATGCATTCCCCGCACAAGAATGTAATAAAATGTCACAATTAAACACACATTTGAAAAGTAATCCTGTCTCGTAACAAACACTGAAAAATAATCATGAGGAGGTGTGAGCTTGTGGATTACTAGACCTGCATTTAGTTCAATAGGAAATAGACTAATCTGAGTCATTTTGGAGAGTTGCAAATACACTTGAGATGTTTTTATCACTTATGGGAGTAAAGACAACTTTTTAGTTCTAATAAAGAGGTCTGACAATGCAGTACATCAGATTTTATGAGCTTGGCCTTGTAATTGCAGAAACAATAAATGAGAGATGAGACTAAACAGGAAAAACTACTAGAACTGCACGTTCTCCTTAGTCCTTCAGCAGACTGTGAACCTCGGGTTCTTACAAACACTTACCTTGAGATGCATCTTGCTTAGAGCTGAAGTGCCACATTAAAAGATGATGCATGATTGTGGTTTTTTTGAAATGATTTTTGTGCATTACCTACATGCCATTTTTTTTTTTATTCAGTCTGAATAATTTCCAAAGCCACATCAAATAGCCTTTTTAAAATAAATCTACTGTGTTGATTAAGGGCAACAGAACTGAACAAATTTCAGACAGATACAACTCATGATTGCTGGAGAAAAGTAGTGAAACTTATAATGCATTGTAGAGGCCATTTCTTCAAACTTTTCAAAAAAATCAGGAGGCACAAAAGGTCACCTCTCTACAAAGAGAGGCACAGATTGCACTGCAAAGCCAGGCAAACTGGGACACAGTCTTTTTATGCCCCTTGAATTGGGACAGTGTGTTTCAACCAAAGATTTGTCATCAGTGGTGATCAACCAAGTTTTCTATCATATGACATTTATATTTAAGGAAGATGTTGGAGTAAAGGTTATCGGTTTGTTTTATATTTTTTTTAAAAATAGGAGGAACCAAACTGCATTAGAAATTATAGGCAGTAAACAGAGAAAATAGACTCAAGATACATTAGGGCTCCAATGATCATCATTTTGTGAAATGTTAATGTATGCTGGATTTAGACTGTTTGATAGCTTGCTTGTACAATCCTACATTATAACACTTGATAATATATATTAACTTCTATTGCTGTGTAGAGTCTCACATACTGTATAATATTTACAAACTCGAGATATATATCAATATTTTACAAACTGTTATATGTTCTTTTAAAACATTATGAAATGCAACCGCAAAATTATAATTAATAAAACAGACGGGGTGTGCATGCCAATTTGGGGGAATCAGGTGGGACATTGATGATAGACTGTATGAAAATGTTCTCTTATGAATTTCTACCACGATAAATGATTTTTACATTTCTGAAACAAAGAAGTGCAAAATTTTTTGGGCTGCAAAAAATTATGCACATGAAAAGGAATTTTATGTTCAATTTCCTCAGATGTTTGGAATTTCCATTTATTGTAAGCATATTGGATGGTCTAGGGCTACCCTAAACCAAAAGGCAACCTTTATTACCCAGGAAGGGAGAAGAACAGAACCAGAAATAGACTGAATTCTGTTACAGATATAATGAAGTTGGTGATGAAAGCAAAGTGGCATCATATACAAAAATCCAAGCTGGTCTGAGAAGGGAACACTTTATAGCACATAATCCACATTAAAGGTCTACCAAGAGATTACCATCCTGGTGGGAGACAGTGCAGGAGAAGAAATGGACCAAAACCCCAGTGGGATATCCTTGAGCAATTGAAATGTGCAGAAGCTGCTGTGAAAAAGGCAACAAGTTCTCCCTCATGCACAGGAGGGCTAGTGAGGAATACTGTGAATCATCTTCAGCACACCCATATTCGTAATTCTCTGTAAAAGCTGTCATGCTATGCTTCTGACAGCTTGTATCATAAAACTGGTGTAAAAGTTGTCCCACTAAGACTGCTTGTATTCCACTGTTGACAGGGGGGGTCTCAGCCTGGGGACAGAGACAAGAAAGTAGTCCTCATTCTTGCAGACCCATCTGTCTGAGTGTTGAAGTTCATGCTGGCCGTGTTTTGAAATAAATTTATGTCGCACACTGATAAAAATTGTGTGGAAGGGAGGTTTGAGAGGAAAGAAAAACTTGGTGACTGGTTCTAGAGGAGCCAAGAGTTCTGTTCCTATCATCTCTCTACATCCCAACAAGGTAAAACCTCTCATTTATTCTCTGAATTCCAGGAGACTGATACTAAAGGAGGTGAGAGAAATTCACAACTAACAGCATCTGAACTACGGAGCTCTCTGAAACATAAAATTGTGAGTGAAGACCAAAGTGTGTTTCATGAGATTTTGGTTTTTTCTCAATAGAACTCTTCCCTTAGAGAAGTCAGATCTTGTTTCTTTTCTTTATCCCATGTGTTAGAAGTGAAATGAATGAAAATGAAAAATATGAAAAAAAAATAAAATTCAGGCTTTTAGTTACAAAATCAGAAGCAGAATTTTTTTTTTGTGACAGAACTGTTTCTTCCTATGTATTAATAGGCTATCTGACATAACAGACTTCCATACAGCATAAAAAGTAAGATGAATCTTGGCCTGAACAAGTTTGGTTACAGTGCTTCTGTGCTCAAAAGGCTTTTTCTCCTGGGCATTTCTCATAGAAAAACAATATAAACTTTGCATTACTACAATGCAACTAAACTGCTGAACAGAAAATATTGTAGGAAAACTCTCTGGAAGGTTGTGTAAGTTATGGTTTTATTCCCTATGAAGCCTTCAAACTCAGGTGTTTTTATTATTTTTTTTTTTTAAAGAATCTAAGAAGAACAGAAATGGCCCAGATTCTTTCATCACCTCCTTCCAGATTAGGACTGACAAGATGCTTTATAAAACTGGACTTACCACTACCACTTTATGACTATTTTTACTCTTATTTATAAGAAGAACAGCTTCTATAGTGAGCTCAGCGGTCCTTCAAGTGGGATAAAAAAATGATTGGAGAAAGATAATGAAACTATAGATTAGATATATATATAAAGCATTTATCAACATTAGAGGAACAGTGATTCCTTTCAATTCGTTATTTATGTTTCTGCTTTTTATGTTGAAGAAAAACAGACCTTTTTTCCTGAGCCGATGTCTGGGGGAGGGGAACCAAGCTGCAGTTATTTATTTGTGGTTTTTTTCTGTGTTGGGAAAAGCATCTTTTGTACCAAGTGCAGGCATTTCCTTTGTTCCCCAGAGGAGTTAAAAGATTATTTGTTTTCCACATAGCCAGAATTCATCAGGCAAGAAGAGGGGGAGTAGGCTGTAGTACTTGCTGCAAAATAATGTATGTGCAATCCCCATCTACCAACAGTGTATGACTACAAATTGCAATCAGAATACAGGAAAAGATATAAGCTAACTGTGCTCTGTGTCTGACAGATCCTGGGTAGAAAAAGAGACAGGAGACTCTGCCAGTTCCACCCTTGGGCCCATTTTCACAAGGGTCCCGAGGGAAATCTGTCTGAAAGCCTTTCTGGGACCATCAATGAAGGCTGTAACCGTGAATGCTCACGGAATGCTCATGGAAGCCTTTGCTTCTTTGGGTTCTCTTGTGCTTTTCCAGCTCTGCTCTGAGAGGATAGGTGGAGAAAGCACAACAGTGGGTATTTACGCTTTTGTCTACTTCTTGGCCTTATGGCTTGTGGAGCATCATGCTATTGGTAACTTTTCTCGATTGTAAAAGCATAAGTATAGCTTCAGTGGAAATGCTTTCTCAAGTTCATCTGTATCAAGAGGCTCTGGAAGTAGCAGGCTCAAAGCAGTGACTAGCAATAACTGATTGCTTAAAAATAGAGAACAATATTTTTCTTATAATTGTGTTGCTGGGTTTCCCAAAAAAGCTCCTTTTTTTTTTTTTTTTTTTTTTTTTTGTGGTGGTCCTGTGAGGAAGAAAACTGAGAATCTACATGCTATTTAACTTCTTCTACATAAAGTTTTGTACCCAAGGCATGGTGAAATGTAACTGTGGCATGAACAAGAGATGGCTCTTGGCAAAAAATCATGGCACATACCAGTAAAGGCACCCCATTGCTTTTGTTTTGGGCAGTGGGTGGAGCAAGAAGAAAATACAGTATTTCACCTGTGACTTTCGTAATTCTCAGGGAACATCATTGCAGATTTTAAAATTCCTGCTTCGGTACCTGGTATAGAAGAGAGGGCAACTTGGATTTTGTGAGAAAGTGCTTGGTAATATCTTGGACTTGTTTTTTTTCTTTTAGAAGCCAGTGGCTATACATGGTATTGTATACATCTTCCAACCTCTGCTCTTCAAGATTTGAACACTGAGATTAAGCAGTGATAGACAGTTTTTTTCAGTGCCTTTTCAATCTGGCAAGTAAATATTCAGCTCTTGGTACTTATTGCCATCTTTTCTTATTTTTTCCAGGTCAGCTTATTTATGTTTACAAATTCTCTTCCTTAGACTCTTGATGACTGCATCTGTCTCTGATGGTAAACTTAGTTTGCAGAGCAGGTTGGTTGAAGGCAAACCGGATTATTAAAAAAGACCTGGTCTCTGGAAACTTTCACAATTGATTATTTTCTGTAGGTCTACTATGTTAGCACTCATTTAGAAATACATGATAAATGGAACCTCATGTTTACATTAATTTTTACAATTGTTATCTTGACAAGAGACACTGAGACAAAACTATTTCATTCTACCCTCTGCAGAAGCATCAGTTGGGGTTATATCTTTCTGGAAAGTGTCACAGCACCAAACCTTTGAGTGCTGTGTATAAAATCTTCATAAATAGATGTTAATCATTCTCAGTCGAATTTCTGAGATACAGCACCATACAATTTCTGAGTAAAACAAATATGTCATGCATGCAAAACTGAAGTGGTACTTAGAAAATTGAATAGCTTTTAAACAAAATACCGTCACTGGAAATTTGTTAGTGCACCTTATGCAGATTTTCTCACATTGTTGCTGCTAATATATAATGCAAACATCACATTTCTGTGTAAGTACCTCCATTTTAGTATGCATTTATTAAGAATTTCCCCTTAATTTTCTTGTAGAGATCATCTGTTGATGTGACTGCAATACCCCATTCATATATTTTGGCTTCTACAGAGCACAAGAAATAGGTTGGTTTTTTTTTCCCCCAAGATTTCCATGGCTTCTGTCAATGAACAGCTGAAGTTTCTCTATAAGTACCATCAATTCAATCTTTAATAGTGGACTGGTTTCAGGATATAGCAATACGCAAGACCTGCAAACCATATCTAAATGGAGTCCCAGTCTGTGGAGCGGGCATTTATTTAGGCCCTGGGTTTTATAATAGTCTTCTGTTATACAATAAGCGCTCACCAGAATGAAGAATTGCTTCAAAGCATCATTTTCCCTGTGCAAGAGGCACCTCTCTGGCTAAAAATAAACACACAAACCAGGCAGTTTTAAATAGCTTAAAAGTAACACTCTTCCATTTCTTCCAAGCAGAAAAATTATGTAAGAGCATTGCAACTGATGTCAGGTAGTTGTATCACATAACAGGAGAATGGAAAGTAGTCAGATACCACAGCGATAAGGGCCATGTAAGAATAAAAAATAAGACAATATATAGACTGCTCTGAAGTTGTTCCCTAATTTTAGAGAATTTAAAAATGGCAAGACTCTGAACTTGAACTAGGGGCACACCTTCACACTTTTCATTACCCTTTCCAATTACCCAGAAAAATTAGTGGAGAAATTTGTAACATAAACACTTATCCCACAAATATTGATGAGTCATAGCTGTATGACTGACGTAACATGTTAAACTTAATAAAATAGATACTTTAATTCTGGGGGAATATGTTGTATCTTAACAATAAAAAGAAAATTCTGTGGTCTCCATAAAGAAACACTGTTGGCGCAGAAATTAAATTTATATATCTGAAAAAAATCTGAGGTAGAACCAGCTTCCTTCTCTGCTATAAAATCTGGTATATACTGTGGTCTCCATGTTAACTGCTGCATCCACACCAACAATCTGTCAGCTTTTCTGATCTTAAATAATTTTCTCAAAAAGAGTCCATCCCAGTTTATTTATATCATGGAAATATCATGACATAAACCAAATCTCAAAGCTTCCCTTCTAGGTCTAATGCACCCTGATTCACTTTTTAAATATACCTATACAAGGATGTGATGTATCTGCTATATGTTCCTAACTTTTTCTGTTGTCTCCTAGCTTGCAGCAGAGGTTCAACACGGTTCTCGTGAATTTGGCTGTCATATTTCTGGCCTGACATCCACATGGAGCTCAAGGCATTAATTAATTCATAGAACTTAAATTGCATGTGATGTCTTCTTACTTCATTATGCTGTGCTCTCATCCAAACTGAGCATCCCACATGTAATTAGAAGTTAAACTATTAGTACACACAAGAATGCCAGAGTAGATGAACTGCCCAGGTTGTAAGTTGATGCCTATCTTTCATTTTTTCGGAAAATAAATCTAACAAATAGCTGTAACATTGCACTTAAAATAGTCAGCCAGGCACTATTTTATTTTCAGTGTCTGCCTGATTAGCACTTTGACATTGTCAAGAACAGAACACAGTATGAAATATGCACAGTACAACTAAACACACGATGCAATTCATTTTATGTACATTATTTATTCTGTTTATTTTCTTCTACTTAAATTCCTTGAAATTATTTAAATGGTACTTTAAATGGTTTGCTGCTTTTCTGTCACATGTCAGAAGATTGCCAGCTATATCTCAGCAAAGCTGTGTATCAGATGGGAGTCATGCAGTAGCCTCCCTGTAATACTTCCTCACAAGAAGTTCTACTTAAATGACAGTTTGGATTTTCTTCTCTTTATATTTTAATACAATTTATCATTAAAATTCCATTTCTTCATATGCCTTACTGCACATAATGCTTTATGACATTTCCCTGCATTATCATTGATTCAGTCTATATAGAAGTATTTAAATGTGGACAGCCCACATTAATAAGTATCAATATATATTGAGCATTTTCTTTATAATTCAGCTGATTCTTCTCCCAGACATCATCAATAAAGTGCTTCTTACCAACCATGAGATGACAGACAGAAAGAGGCAAAGGCAGATAGCAGATATTTAAGATGCAGTAAAGATTTAAAAGAAATGTTATAACTAGGTGCCACTGTGAATTCCATAAACAAATTTCATCCCTCTCCTTGGTTGGGTAAATGTCAATAAGGAGAATTTTTGAACAAGAAAGTAGAGAACAATTCCACACAGTCACTATTCAGAAGTGCCTGCCAAAATTACAGGTAAACTTTGACATTTTCCTTGGTTAAGTTAACTTCGTGAGGAAATCTGATTTTCCTTCATTATTGCAGAAATAATATCTCCTGTGAATAATGCTGTTCTGCCCTTTCTCACCCAACTGCTTTTACAAAAGTGGGAAGGGGAAAATTACTTCATTTGCTGTTTTGATAAGAAGCAGCCTTCTGTCCTTAGGCGGGGGGTGGGGGGAAAAAGGAAATAAAGGAAATACTGAGCTTTTTAATAAGATGTCATCTGTTGGTTGTTTTTTTCAGAACTGTCCGATTTTATCTTCAAGAATTAGATTATTTTTTTTGTCTATGATTTTTAATGGTCTCTATGGTTTCAAGAAATTTATTATCAATAGTCTGGGCGGTCAGTGGTTTTGTGTTCCTTTCTATTTTTTCTAAAAGATCTTGCTTTTTTTCATTTTCCTTAGCAGTGTCCTTGCATGACCTTACAGAGAAAGGAAGATATATCTGTCTTTTAGATCTGCCTACTCGCAGTTGTGCTGTCAATGCACATCTCAAGTTCCCCCAGCCACAGTTTGATTTTTCCTTTCCCTGTGTTAGCTACTGAATTTTCATTGGCACTCTGACTCTGCACAGCTTGAGTCACTTATGTATTCTTTTCCCCTGTAAGCTTTTCTTCACCAGTGACTTCTTGTATTAATTACCAGTATTGTGTTTTCATGCTCCAGTGGCTTGATTTTTTTTTCCCCCAGAACCTTTAATCTTCTTTATTTTGCTATCCAATTTCTTCCTCATGGCATTCATTTGTACATTTTTCACAAACTAAAGCAATAACTACGGAGTTATTTCTCATTCTCCGTCACACCTGATATGTTGTTCAGCTTTTTATTTCCTTTTTATTTTTAAAGTCTGTGTGTTAGTAGACTGTCTTTTCCTGTGTTTGGGGATACCCAACAGATGATACAGGGGTAACTGTTGGGGATACCTAGCCAATCTGTTGTCACAATCTGAAGTCACCCACCATAAATAGTAAGTAATAAATTCTAATAATAAAATTGTTGCTTCCAGCCTCTTGAGAGAGCCATTAAAGGTTTGCCATAACACCCTATCTGTGAAAAGGCCTCAGGCTTACATGATCAAGAACCACTGCATTCCTCCATCACTGGAATCCACATCCCTTCCTGGGTATTTGGGTATAAGCCAAAGGCTACATGATCACACTGAGCAGTCACTGCCTGTGGCCCTTCTAGGCTCATGAGCCACAAAATCAGCTCTAGTCTTTACTGGCGAATTGCTATGTGGGAATCCATACATTTCTTAGAGTAATTTTCAAGGGCTCTTAGGATTCTTGACTGAGCAATCTGGTGGTAACACTGTGGTGGAAAAACGTCGACCTGTTCATTGCAGAAGGTAGCATGATGCTTATCTGCTCTTTTAGTCTCAACACAGTTACACAGAAATCCTGATATTGGGCAGGTATACATTAAATGAGGCTACTCTTCAGACAGGTTTTTCAGGCTGCTGAGAGGAGAAGCTGACTTGAATACCCAGGGACAAATTCCCCACCCTGTTGCTGGCCACTACTCCCAGAGGGTGAGGACTTTCTGAGCAGGTAGCTTATCGCAGCTTAGCATCAACACACAAATGTCAGTAGGTTTGTAAAAAGGCTCAGTCTGGACAGTTTTGCTATGTCTTGTTGGCAAGATAAAGGAAGAAACTTTCAAAATGTTAAGCCATAATGACTAATAAAGCAGCTGCTTCTGGTCTCCTGAGAAAGCTGTTGAAATCCTTCAAACGCAGTAGTTCTGAAAGGCAACCAGCTTACACAGATGAGCAAAGCTGCATTCATATTCCTGCTATCAGTGTGAATGGTGATTATCCTATTTCCACTTGCTACTTTTAAAATCCACCTCCTCAGCTGTGGTATTTCTAGTCCTGTGATTAGTACTAGAATATGACAAGAACATGGATGCCCTAATTCCCTGGCATCAAACCAAACAATATTAATGGCATTTCTGAAATACAGTGACTCTAGACTACTGCTTTCTATTATATACAAGTGCCTGCACTGGTGTTGAATACTTTCTGCCATCCTTTAAATAACAGGTAATCCCCAAATAAGCATGCAATTTACCATAATAATCCTCTGCTCAAATCTTTTAAGAAACTATTGTAAAGACATATTTATAGAATGGAATAGAATAGAATAGAATAGAATAGAATAGAATAGAATAGAATAGAATAGAATAGAATAGAATAGATTTCAGCTAGAAAGGACTGGCAAGTATCATCTAGTCCTGCCTAACCAATTCAGGGCTGACCAGAAGATAACGCATATTATATGCCTCTTGAACACAGACAGGCTTGGCACATTGACCACCTCTCTAGGAAGCCTGTTTGTTGTTTGACCACTATTGAGGCAAATAATTGCTTCCTGATGTCTAGTCTAAACCTCTTCTGATGCAGCTTTGAAACATTCCCACATGTCCTATCACTGGGTACTAGGCAGAAGGTATCAGCACCTCCCTCTTCACTTTTCCTCCTCAGGAAACTGGAGAGAGCAATGAGGTCACCCCTCAGCCTCCTTTTCTCCAAACTAGACAAGCCCAGAATCTTCAGCCACTCCTTATAGGACATTCTTTCCAGATCTTTCACCAGCTTTATTGCCCTCCTCTGAGCATATTCAAAGACCTTCACATCCTTCTTAAATTTTGGGGTGCAGAACTGCACACAGTGCTCAAGCTGGGGCCACATCAATGCTGAATAGAGTGTGATAATCACCTCTCTTGACAGGCTGGTGATGCTGTGTTTTATGGTCCCCAGGATGCTGGTTGCCAGGATTCAGTGCTGACTGCTATCAAGCCTGCTGTCAACCAGCATCCCCAGATCCCTCTCTGCAGTGCTGCTCTTGAGCCACTCCACTCTCAATTTATTCTTGTGCCTGGCATTACTCCATCCTAGGTGCAGAATCTGGCATTTGGACTTGTTGAATTCTGTCCCATTAGTCATACCCCCATGCTCCAGTCTATCTAGACCCCGTTGCAAAACCTCTTGCCTCTCAAGAGAGTCAGCAGCACCTCCCAGATTGGTATCATCAACAAACTTGCTAATGGTGCATTCAAATCCTGCATTCAGATGATTGACAAAAGTATTGAACAGAACTGGCCCTAGAATTAAGCCCTGAGGAACACTTCTAGTGACTGGTCACCAGCCAGATGTAGTTCCACTCACTAAAGCCATTTGAGCACCATCCTTAGAATCACAGAAAGGTTAGAGTTGGAAGGAACCTTAAAGATCATCACGTTACAACCCTCCATGGCAGGGACACCTCCCACTAGAGCAGGTTGCTCAAAGCCCCATCCAGCCTGGCCTTAAACACCTCCAGGGATGGGGCATCCACAACTTTTCTGGGCAGCCTGTTCCAGTGGCTCAGCACCCTCACATGAAAGAATTTCTTCCTACAATCTAATGTAAAGCTCCCCTCTTACAATTCAACACTGTTACCCTTTGTCCTGTCACTACACTTCCTGACAAAGAGTCCCTCTCCAGCTGTCCTGTAGCTCCCTTCAGATACTGGAAGATCTCCTTGGAGCCTTCTCTTCTCGAGGCTGAACAGCCCCAGCTCTCTCAGCCTGTTAGTTCTTCTGTTAGTTCTTCACCCAGTCCACCATTAACCCTCTCATCCTACAGTAAGAAACTTTGTCCAGAAGGATGCTGTGAGGGACAGTATCAAAAGGCTTACTAAAATCCATAAAAACTACCTTCATTCGCTTCATTCATTTATTAGGTCGGTGATCTTATCATAGAAGGACGTAAAATTATTTAAACAGGACTTTTCCTTTGTGAACCCATGTTGACTGTGCCTGATGATTGCATTATTTTTTAAACACCTTTCAATAGCGCTTAATACAATTTTCTCCATAAATTTTTCAGAAACTGAATTTAGACCAAGAGTTCTGTTAGTTCCCTGGTCTCCACTCACACCTTTTGTAAACTGGAGTAACACTGGTTGGCTTCCAGTCAGCGTGAACCTCCCCAGACTCACAGGAGCTTTGGTAGATGATCAAGAGATGTCCTGTCATGACGTCTACTAGCTCCCTCACACATCTCTCCAATTTTAATGAAACAATGTAAACCAGTAGAGTAGAAAACTTCTAAGAAATTAAAAATTACTACAGAAATTATCAAGATATTAAGGTTGTGCAAACAGTTTATTAAATATACCAAATATAAGGTTACTGCAAAGAAAAACACAGTGATGTATAATAAGAATGACAGAGTGACCTCTGGTTTCCAACTCACAGACCATAGTGAAGAAATAAGTCAGCCTGAAACTCATATTGCACCTCTCAGGCACTAACAAAATATTATGATCTCTTATTATGTAATGAATAATTATTCAGTATTAATGGGATTTGGGGAGTGTAGTATTTCCTCACTCTATATTTTCCTTAATATCTTGTGTCTTTACTAAGAAAAATAAAATAAAATAAAATAA
>VZRU01018754.1:440624-551811 GCA_013398155.1 Pedionomus torquatus | reverse complement strand
ATAAAATAAAATAAAATAAAATAAAATAAAATAAAATAAAATAAAATGCAATCAGAAGAATGCATGATTTTACATAGGGCTGAGAAAACACCTTATAAAAAGATTTAAAAAGCTGGATCTGTTTGACTTATCTGAAAAAGACTGAGGTGGGAGATGACTAGAGTAGATATTTATGGAAGAAAAATAACAAACATAATACTATGTTGGCCTGTAAACATAATAGTAAATGATAAATGAGTGGTAAGGGTCCTGTTTTTTTAGCACTAACAAGCACAGTCTAGCCAAGCCCATTCTATTAAACTCTTTGGGCTTCCAATACAGGATGATTGCATTCAAGATGCCTAGCCTGAAAACACCCAGATTGTGCCTAGGAACTGCTTGCTTATTGGTAGATTTGGTGAGGACCAACTAACATTCTGCTATTCTAGCATGTTAACTGTGTGGGTGATGAAATTTCAGAACCCACGTTCAGGTTGTGGCATCAGTTAATTCTCTGGTAAAGACAACAATTTTTCCCCTGAAATTTGGACTCAAATGTATTGTGACTGCATCCTGGAACTCAAAATGTATTATCATATTTTTTTATACACAGATCTCTTGATTTGGTGTTATTAAATATAGTCTCAACCCTTAATTAAAAAGTCATATTGAAACTTTCAGGAGAACAAGTTTCCTAGTAATTTCTCCAATAATTCTTGGTTTTAACTAGACTGAGAAAATATAACAGTTTGCTTGTTAGCCTAAACTGGTACTCAGGAATCCATGATATCAACTCATCCCCTTTTTTCAACTCAGGGAGCTCTTCCTGGTACCAATAAAAAAGACAAGAAACAGCACACCAATCCTCCCATGGGAGTGATTTTGGAGAACTTCTAGCCTTCAAATATATTCATTGGGTATTTGCTTAAAAAAATACAATTTATTTGGAAAGTGTTTTTAGTCTGCAGAGAAGGTCCTATATCACTGCATCAGCTACTGGCTGTTGCTGAGTAACAGAGAAAAGAAAGCAGCTCACTCCTTGCTGCAGGATCCTGGATGGTTCCGCTGAGCTATTTGCACTTCTGACTTCCATGGGATGAGAATGTGGCGTGAGCCTCTAGTGTATCGAGTCCAGTTTCTGTGTGCAAGGTAAAATGGGAAAGCTTTAGAGTTGTAAGAAGTGTAGCTTCCCCTCACAATCCTTCTCCAAGGCTGTGCTGCTCACAAGTGTAGCTGTCACGGGATTTACACCAATGAGGGTATTGAGATGTTTGTGTCTCACTGTGTCTCATTATCAGTAAAGTGTCCATTAAGGGACTGTTCTGCCAGGCAGCTCCAAAGCTGACAGATTTGCTTTATGTGATGAGTAGGGAACATTACTTTTACTGTTCATATAATTATGAAGGCAAAAAGGAGGCCTTTTGAAGTTAGAAGTGAGATACTTCTCTATTGCAGTGTCCACTAAAGGCAAGGAAGAAAGTACTTGTCAATGCAAAGCAGAGGTGCACCGTTTTTGGCCACAAGGCATAGATGTGTGGTAGCCATGAGAAACAGTGTATTTGAAAAAGTGGGCAGAAATGTTAAGACAGAGGGAAAAGGGAAACAACATCTAGAGAAGTTGAGGAAAAAAGTCTGCAGTCACTTATCAGAGAAAGAGTTGGAAGTGAATCAGTGGAGGGTGATGCACCTGTCCTGGTCTGAGGTAAAACGAACCAATTTTCTGTTTTATATATACCATTTTTCAAACTCAGAAGTCTTGCACAGTGTCTTAGGTGTCTTCACCTTTGGAAAGCTGAGGGACTTGTAGCTGCTGTTCTGTAGCCTGCTCTGGAATGTTTCACTGAGACTCTGATGGCATTGATTTTCCCTTGTTGCCACGTGCTTTTATTCTTATGCTATTACTCTCAAGGCCTTATTTCTGCAAACCCCAAAAGTCCTGTTATGGAAGGTGCTCTTGGGGAAAAAAAAAAAGTGCTCCCAGCACCAGATTCACCCTTTTCCCTTTCCTTTCCCAGCCCTTTGGGTGTAGCTTTTCTGTTATGTTACAGTGAACCAGTAAAGTGCAAGCACATGATTTAAAAATGACCCACTCAGCAGCACCAGCCCCATGCAAAAGCACACTCCAGCCAGCACTAATGGCACCAGAAGCAGCAACCAATTAGGAGCTGAGCAGGTTCTGATTAAAGTTATGTAGTCCTGATGGAATGAGATTGCTGGTGTTTGCCTGCTACGCTGGAGAGGAGCCCAAGGGAGATGCTCATTGGGGGGGCAATTGCTTCTCTTCCCAGATGGCCACTGGGGAGAGTTTTCTTTTTTTTTTNTAAGTCCAACAGTTGAGGGTTTTTTTTTTTTTTTTTTTTTTTCTTTTTTCATTCTCCCCCTCATCTTTTATTTTCACCTGAAACTAACTTTATACAGAGTTGTTTGCCATCAGCTGAGTACCCCACCAAAATGTCTTTGTGCATGTAAGCCTATCTCACAACACAAACATATGCTCAATTAAGCTTTTCAAAGGAAAACAGCATTACTGTTTTTTTAAAGATGACAAAGACCAAGGTGTTTCAAACACCATTTAAGGTCTCTTTCAAGAGGAACATCTTGTAGCAAGCCAAACAAAAGAGCCTTTCAGAGCTCTTTCAGATCTGATATCTTTACCAACATTACCTTTTGTAACTAGCTCAAATACTTGAGTTGGGAGGTACAGATTCCCAAAAATCCTGAGACTGGAAACTAATGTTATGATGGCCATCCAGTCCCTGGTGTGGAAGATGGATTCACTACATGTCAAAAATGGGGTAGGAAAACTTCCTGAGGAAGCCAGAATCTAGAAGGTATAATTGTGGAATAAGATGGAACATCAGTAGTGGAAGCATTTATGAACAAGGAGCAATGACCAGCGAGGAAAGCTGCCTTCAGAAGTTCTTACAGCTTCTGCTAAGTAGCCTGCTTGAGAAATGCAGAGTAGTTATCACAGCATTAGAGTTGGGTTGCCCTGTGGATCTCAGATGAGACACTCATGGAGCTGTTAACGATGAGATGTTGGTTGAGGCCTGGATGACAGGTTGAGGCCTGGAGGTGGCTCTGTCCCACCTCCACCTGGAGATAAGTCTCTCCAAAACAGAAAGGGCAAGAAGTCCTGGAAGGTTTCCCTTGTGTCCTCTCTTCTCTCTCCCAGCTTTGTGTAGACCTGTCCATGGAGCATGGCTAGAGGTAAGTGCCCACGTGTATTGGAAAAAGCATGCTGGAGTCCTGTGCTTAGTGAGTCCATAGCTCCCTCAGGGAGCAAATGTCCCCTGACAAAAGCAGTAGGTAGAGGAATAGGAGATCATAGAATGATTTAGGTTGGAAGGGACCTTAAAGACTGACTAGTTCAAACCCCTCTGCCACAGGCAAGGACACCTCCATCCAGCCTAGCCTTGAACACTTCCAAGGGATGGGGCCTCCACAACTGCTGTGAGCAACTTGTTCAAGTGTCGCACCTCTCTCAAAATGAAAACTTTCTTCCTGATATCTGATCTAAATCTACCCTCTTCCAGTTTGAAGCCATTACCCTTCATTCTATCACTACATGCTCTTGTATAAAGTGCCTCTACCGCTTTCTTGTAGGCCCCTTTCAGATACTGCAAGACTGCTATAAGGTTTCCTCAGAGCCTTCTCTTCTCCAAGCTGAACAACCCCAATTCTCTCAGTTTCAGTAATCTTCAGTAATATTGAGCCACTTGATGCACAATAGACACTGGTCTGGACAGCTACTGCTGCTATTATTTCCAAGAAATCCTACTATCTATGTAATCATAAACTGTCATTTTGAAAGTGTCATTTATGGCAGTTGGTCTGGTCAGGGTGGAGATGCCAAGAAATGAGGGCCAGGTCTGTTTGCATGCTTGGACATGAATGCCAAGGGGCTTGACAAGGTGCTGTCTGTTTTGGGACCAGTCAGCAACTATCTGAATGTCACCTTGTGCTCCCTTGTTGCTGTCGTGGGAGCTGATGTCTCACCAGTAGAATTAAACCAAGACCTGGCACATTTCTCATGCTTATGCACAGTTGTTTTCAGTCATAGGGTTTAAAAAATCTTCTATGGCAAAACAAGCAAAACAAGCATTACCCTGTCACTTACTGAAATAATTTGGGTTTAGAGCTGAATTCAACAACAAAATGTATGCCTAGGACAAATCAATATACATAAAGAAGCCTGTAAAAATCTGTCTCCTCTTTCACAGTTGTTTCCACAGGGAAGGCCAGACTGACCCTACCTTGCTGAAGAAGGAAAGATCGAGTGCCCCTTCAGAGGTTCTTCCCAGCCCCAGTTTCTGATTCTTGTATTCTGTTCTCATGTACAAATATAATCCAAGAGCTGAGGTCATGGTAAATATTCTAAATTTGCATAATTTCTCCTAAAATCAAACCTCTGTGTTTTGTTTTGGTAAGAGTCTCATGCTATTCTAGAAGCTAGGTTGTTAAGAAAATAATGGAAAAATTGCCTCCCTGTGGAACTTTGCATACACTGTTTTCTATTGTTTACTTAAAACAAAGTATATTAAACTGCCAGCATCAACAGCAGCCTCATATTTTTTCTTTATATGAATAAAATATGAAGAAGCAAAAAAACCAGTTCCCATCATACTGTTGAAGGGCAAGATGTGAAAAACCTGGCAAATGCTGAACAGTTTAATAAAATTATTGAATAACTGCTGAACAATAGGTCTGGAAAACAAAGGTAAATAGGTGCAATCTTGTAAGATAGAATTCCATAAAATGAAAACTAATTATATATGCATTAGTTAAATCATGTGAGAAGCATTTTTAGTCATAAAAGTAAGCAGAACAATCAAACTTCAGTAGAATGACACACAATTATACTTCAAGGCCCACTTTCAGCAATGAAGAATCCATTTTATGGCAAGAATGTTATTTTTAATTTTTTTTTTCCCTGTAGTAAGTATATGTCAGAGGATCTTAATCAGCCATTTGCTCTGCAACCCTAGGAATCCTTTCCCCGTTACGAATTGGAGAAGCAGCTGGTGAAAATTGATGGTCCACTGCGTCTTTCAGCTTTTTTTTACCAGCCAGCACAGTCAGTCCCAGTCTTTTCATTGACAGAGAATTAAAGAACTGCTGTAGGAGAATAATAGCTTTGTGTCTGATGTCTGGGACAGCCTGCTCATAATCTCACTTTCTGACACTGGTGAGTTGCTGCTTCTGTCGGTGCCGCACCTCACCAACAAATGGAGGAAAACACGTACTGGCTCTGATGTTGGATTTATTGTTCCTAGGCGTCTATAAAGCATAGAGATTAAATTCACTGCCCATATACAAAGCATGAGCTCAGAATAGATTTTCAGTTGTTAACATGGACTCTGTTTTTCTCAGTTTTACTGCTGTAATGACAATGAAATTCACGTGAAAGTATATACATCAGCAGCAGGAAGACGTCAGCTCATTTAGTAGGCTGAAGAAAAAAGAAATCATGTTTTCCCCACTGTTTCTACAAACAATTTCAGGTTTTACTTTGACGACAGTTCAACTGCATATGGCCAGATGGGATTCCATTTGTGTTTTGTCAATACACTTTTGAATTTCTCAGCTACTTTAAAATGAGAACTTGAGGGCTAATTGTAAAAGGGAAATGCATGAATCTATAATGACTTTCATCAAAGAGCTTATTATAATGGGACAGTTAATAAAAATCACTTAATGTGCCTTCACATGACCCCTTTGAAGCTGACATATTATTATGATAAGTCCTTGGCAGATCAGGCAAGTGCGATGATTAAATTCATACACACTGGGTAAAATCAGAGGCTCTGACAGATTCACTTTTGCAATCTGCATTCTCGGACCTCTGTCTTAAACCAACTGACAAATGTGTTCATCCAGAACACTTTAGTGAGGAGTATGTTTTGGCAACATCACCTTTGATACCATTTTTAAAAATTCCTTTACCTCTGTTCAGTCAGTTAATAGGTTGAAAAGCAGTAAATCACAGAAACTCAGGTGACATTCCTCAAAGTTATCAGCTCTCTGCATACCAACTTCCTGCTACATTCTCCAGGCTTTATATTTATAGGTATCAGTGAAAATAAAATCTCATGGAAGGAGAGTGGGTATTCATCACATTTCCAGCTCTGAAAATGAAATGTCAAAGAGATTTCTGTGGAAATGTCAAGAACGCATGAGAAAAATTTCAGTGTGTTGAGATCTTACATTCATTTGAAGTTTCTTTGAACAGCTCAAATTTGAATGCTCTGCACAAAACCCAGACCCCGTTGCAGCTGATGGGAACAGTGGAATTTCTGTAAGACCTTGAACACAAGCCTAGGAATACCTACGTTGAAGCCAGTGTTTCTTCTGTAAGTGTACACTGGTGGTGCATGATCAATATTTGAACAGGAACCAAACCCCAGTGTGAATCTCTACAAAATTCTTTAAAACAGTCTTTAAATCAGACAGAAACTGCCTCAAAGGTTTAAATATTTTAGTGATATGCCATACTTTTAAAAAATTAAGAAAGGAGACAATGTGCCAATCAATGCACTTGACATTGGTCCAGGACCCGGAAGGATTATGGATGCCCTTAAAGGTGAAGTAATACAAACATCGCTATGTGGACAGAAGGAGTCATAATCAGAAGAAAATGAAGAACAATAACAACAACAGAACTCTGGTTGCACAATTTTGGCTTGTAGAGAATAAAAAAAAACACCTTAAAAGCTGCTTGCTAAAAAGACAGGATAAGTAACGAGAGATTTGTGCCACCAGTATACTAGCAAATGGAAATGACTTCTCACCTAGCAGAAAAGAAGAGACACAAAATGCATCGATTCCTACACAGTAGCTAAAGAAGAGGGAATATGCTTTAGAGAAATGGGAATGGTTTTCACGGTTATTAGGTAAGTTGCCTCATAAACTTTTTTTTTTTTTTTTCCAGGGGTGTATTTGTCAGGTCAGGGATCAAAGTTTTTGCATTTTCTTCGCAATATTTACATGCAGATGATGTAACCACCCTATGTCTGACTTGGTGGATACAGAGTACATCTTGAGCCTCAATTCCACCTAAGGAGATATGGAAGCACAACCCAGCCTCTTTCTGTCATGCTGTCTTACATGGACAGGAATGTGATGCCCAGATGGGATCCAAAGTGTCTGGTAGATAGGAATCATCAATGGACCAAGAATCTCAGCTGTGCTCTAGCATGTATACAGGTTGGCTAAGACAGGTATTTGGCTCCTGGTCTCAGCCCTCCCAATACATGTAAATGTTGAGCAGCCACTGGTCTCCAAATGAATTTACTCACAAGACTTTGCAGTAACAGGCCCAGTTTCAAAATAAAGATCAATTATCCTCGTATTTATAGTTTTACAGCACGTATGGAAAAGATTTACTGGGAAAAAAATACTAAGTACTTGTTTACTAAATGCTTTTGGTTTAGTCTGTTGAGCATGTATGCGTAAGATCTTGTTTATCAAAGTAGAATTTCTGGCTTGAGAAGACAGGCTTTAATACCCAGAAAAAAGCTCTTCTTTAGTGTTTATTTGACCTACACACTTTTTAACTTCTTGGGTACCAAAAATCCTCTCCAGCATTGGACTGAAGGTCAAGGATTTGTCCTCATCTTGTTCACAGCCTGAAAGCTTAAATTGCATTACTTTCGTGGGACTTGAGTTGGGACTTTCCCCAGCTAATGGTTCCTCTGTTTTGTTCCCTAAAGAAACTGTATTAGTAGTTTGCCTTTTCCACTAACAAATTCTTGGATTTCGGCAGATCTAGCACATGAATATCAGGAGGGTTTTAAAGAAATTATGTTTTTTGCAAGGGCATATGAATGTTTTGGCTTGGAGATGATCTTAACTGTCTTGTGCAAGCATCGCAAGTTGTGATAAAGGGCATACCTTAATATGGATATTGGAGCTGTGTGATTAGGAGAAGAGAGGGGAAACATGTCTATTTATGGTGCAGTGTAGCAGTCAAGTGATAGACTTTATATGAAGAAGAAAGAACCACTAATGCAAAAAATATTCTGAGTTTTCCAAAGGAAAGTGCCAACCAATGACATGAGAGTTAAACACACAGGGATATTTACAGAAGAAAAGTTTGTCTGAATCTCAAATAAGACTATTTTAATTATGCCAGTGACTCTCTGAGGTCCAGTTTTTGTGGAAGAACAGGCAAACAGTTGACCTTGGACAGCCAATGGCACCCAGCAAGGTGAAGATAAAATGCTATCAGTTAAGAGGCTGAGATTTTATACTCATTAATTATACAATTCCAAAAGAACCTGTTTTAAACCTGACTAAATGCAACAGAAGCCTTTACAATTATTTTAATTTATTTTAATTTTGCTTATGCCCTCAGGCTTCAGTTCAACAAAATACTTAAATGTACTTAACTGCCACAAACATCAAATGGGACTGGCAGGATTTAAAGAAGTTCCTAAGTTTTAGATTTTAAGCAGCTCACTGAGGCAAAACTTAAACTCACTGACTCCAAGAATGCAGAAGGCTGTTGGCCTCTTACACAGAGAGAAGACTCTTACACATTCGCACTTATAATTTATCACTTTTATTATCTACAAAATATTTGATTTCATGCCATGCAGTTCAGATCCCAGTCTTCAGAAGTGTAAAGTATAGAAATAATAAGCTAAATTCAGTGGTCTGTTCTGAAGTATTTGCAATTCTAAGTCAAATTATGGCAATGAGGTAGGATTGAATTCAGCTCTACTCCATTTTAATAAAGATTTATTCTTTTCCAGGAGTTCTGAAACAATTCCAGAAAAGTCCACCAAAATGACTGTCTACTAAGAATTACATTAGTTTGCTTATTTGTTTTGATTTCCTATTTTTATGGAAAGAGCTTTGGATTTAATTTGCCCAGGATACTTAACAAAAAGGTCAGTGATACTGAGTTGGAAAAAGTTTTAAAATTAGATATTCATATGTACAAGTTTTCTCTTTGGTCATTGCAACTCACCTCTCTGTGACATTTTTATTAGTCCTGGGATCTGAAGAGCTGATGATGTTATGTTTTGCTTTTCTCTAGCCTAGGAAGTCACGGAGAACAACATTTATCCAGAGCACCAAGGTGCAAACCTCCTGTAATAAGCTCATTCTCCTTCAGCTTTAGGTTACACTACTCTAGATATTTCGTATCCTTTTGTAGAAGTGAAGAGTTTCCATCTTTCTTAGCTCCTCAAGAACACTTCTGAGCATCTCTAGTGCAATATCTGCATCTACAATAGTGAACAAGGGAGAAGAGTAGAGGTGATTGGAGAAAGTCTGAAAAGAGATAGGAATATCTTTTCTTGGCTCTGAAAATAGATGTTCTGTCTTGGGTAGAATAACACAGTGGTACAATACTTATCTGGGCAAGGTCATCACTTGTCCAGATCTATTTTAAGTCCTTAAGGTCTGTTTACTTGCTTTTTCCCCTTAGGTATGGTATAATTAGATATAATTTGACCTCTTCAGGAAACCCATTCCTTAATGTATTGATAAGCAGCCCCATTAGTATGTAGCTTTACATTTCTTGAGGAAAAAAAGTGTCATCGTAATTTACCAATCAGCAGAGAAAGAACAAACTACTGATATTCAGATAGACATTTCCTACTCAGCTTCAATAGGAAAACTCTTATAACTGCAGCCTTAGAAGGATCTTAAATTATTTTCTCACTTTTCATGCTCTTTCATGTTTTGTGTTACCCATGTTACTGCTTCTAAGCTTTTGTTTATTGATGTACGAGGAGAAAAAAAAATAAACACCGAAATAATCTGTTAACACCCTGGTTCACATTTTAGAGGATTTGCTGGCCAGTGAGTCAGTAACAGAAACAGCTGTGTTCACTCTTCTTTCCTTTGAAAGTGTAATTTCTCTCTCCCACCCCAGTATGGCTTAGGTGTTTGTTCCAGACTGTTAGTGCTTCAAAGAAGATTTTGATGGAGGAACACTGAAGCATCTGCAACAAAAGGAAATGAGAAGATGCAACTGGTATTTAGTGATGAGCCAAAATAAAATATCTATCCTGAGAGAACTCAGTGGTCTGATACTGCACTCCAAACATACTTCCTGACCACAAAATAAATACACGGTGAGAAAAGAAAAAAAGCAGCTTGAAGGCATATGGATTGACCTTGTCATTAGGACAACTGAAATTACTATAAATAGTCAAAATACACAGCTGAGCATTAGTAGACTAATATATAGCTAATAACAGAGTCTTCTATATACATTCAGATTTTCTCACTGGATTTTAAAATTTGTATTGGATCTCTAATTTCTTTTTCTTTGACACTTAGATCCATGCTCAACATTATAGATAATACCCAGGTGCCTGAAACTCTTTCTTTTTGAGTAAAACCCACAAAATAGAAATCAATTTTTAAAAGCAGTACCAACCCCCCCACATTATTTTCACCCAAGGAACTGGAAAAGTAGGTAATCAGCCAGCCTGCTTGTCTGTATGCCTATTTTTCTAATATTCCAGCCATCCAGTGAATAGAGAGGGCAACTGTCAGAAAGACTACACAGACGAGCAGGCCATGATTGTGTTTAATCAGATATTTTTTTCTATGGAATGTTTAGATTATTCTACCTTTTATGTCTCTGGAAAAAAAAACTTGCTCAGTTAAAAAAAGAAGAGTAAGAAAAAGCTCTCTGTTGTCAACATCTGTATATTAATTAGCAATTAGCACCATGCAGGAGATTAGCAGCTTTCACAGTACTAAATCATGAACCAAAAGAATAGTATTTGCTGTATTTGTTGAAAGGTAAATTTTTAGTGAGTTTTTTTTTTGCCATTTAGGTGACCACTGAGAAGGTAAACAGGCAGATATCCCAGAAGCAAGATAAAATATTTGTATAAAAACAATGTGTTTGATTTTATTTGACTCAGTTTAAACTTCAGTTGTAAAATTCCAGTGTTCATTAAGAAAAGCTGTGTTTTCAATAAAAAGAGGGAATTTCCGTTATTGTGGACAGAAGTAATTTTTAACTTTACTGTAAACATTTGTAGCGCTTTCAACTGGTTCAGTTCACAAGGCCAAAGAATGACTCCCTGCTGCATTTCCAGAGGAGGTGCAAATCTCTTTTTTGAGTATAAATCCAACTTCTTGCAGGCTGAACTGACACAAAACTACCCTCTGCCACTGGCTTTAGCTGAAGCTGGAGTACAAAGTAAGACAACACACCTGAGGTGTATACAGGGGAAGACAGCCATGGCCAACCCTCTTTGGCTTCTACTCAAGTGTCTCACTTCCTTAAGACAGAGAAGGTTGGCTGGGACCCCTCTGCTCATGTGCAGAAAGATGATTTACAATAGGTCAGCAAAGAGTCAGCTTAGACAGGCAATGGCAAACGGGAGATCTGCCCTTCACTTTCTCCCTCCCACACATTCTTATGAAGGTTACAGCTATATTAATAGTGTCAAATAATTCCTTTTCCTTTCTCTCACCTGTCAGATGCCTTCTTCCAAGCAGCCTCACTGAACTGAATGGGACCTGCTTAGCTTGTATGTGACTGTATATGTCATGTAAGAGAAAAGGAAGGAATCAACAGGAATAACTGAATCATCTGGGTGTTTTGAATTAACAAATAAGTAAAATGATCACCTTGGCTGGCCATCTGGTGCCCACCAAATTATTCCATCACTCACCCTTATCAAGAGGACAGCGTGAGAAAAGCTTGTGGGTTAAGGTAAGAACAGGGATATCACTTGCCAGTTACTGTCAGGGGCAGAACAGGCTCAACTTGGGGAAATTAATTTAATTTATTACCAATTAAATTGAATAAGATAGTAAGAGAGAAGATCAAATCCAAACCCACCTTCCTCCCATCCCTCCCTTCTTCTCAGGCTCAACTTCACTCTGACTCTTCTACCTCCTCCTCCCAAGTGGTAGAGGAGGATGGGAAATGGGGGTTCATAACTGTGCTCCTTCCTCCTCACACTTCTCCCCTGCTCCAGTATGCCACAGAATACAGTATTTTAAGAACTGCCATAATATGGGTCCTTTCCATGGAGTGCAGTCCTTCAGGAACATACTGCTTCAGTGTAGGTCCTGCCAGGAGCCTGCTCCAGCACAGGCTCTCCACGGGGTCATAGCTTCCTTCAGGGGCACATCCATCTGCTCTGGTCTGAGGTGCACCATGAGCTTCAGGTGGGTATCTGCTCTACTCTTAACCTCTATGGGCTGCAGGTAGACAGGCTGCCTTACCATGGTCTTTATGGGAATCTCTGCTCTGGTACCTTGAGCGCCTCCTCCCCCTTGTTCCTCACTGATCTTGGTACCTGCCAGGTGGCTTCTCTTATGTATTCTCATTCCTCTTTCCCAGCTGTCATGTAGTACCTTTTACTCTTTCTTACATACATTAACACAAGGTGCTACCACTATTGCTGATTAGCTCAGTTTAGGGTAATGGCAGATCCATCTTGGAGAGGGCTGGAATTGTCTGTCTCTGACACTGGAGCAACTTCTTGTTTCTTCTCACAGAAGCCACCCCTACGAGCATCTCTGCTACCAAAACCTTACCACATAAAGCCAATATGAGTAGTCATGGAAATAAGGCTGAGTGCTAAACACTCAGCAGGATGTTCATTGGAGCACTCTGGTTTAGCACATGCACAGCTTCATCTCTTGCTGTGCTCTGCTCTTTGCAGTCTCTCATGAGTCATTTTGGAACATTACAGACTGGCTCCCTTCCAGCTTATACCTTTTCACATCACCCTTTGCACGTGCATCTTTGCAAAATGCATCCCTTTTGTCATGGTGTTTTTGTTTCCCTGCTTTCTGCATCCCTTCTGTCATGGTGTCTGTTTCACTGCTTTCTATTGATGTAATACCTGAAGTCTGATTATCTCTTGAATGGGTGAAATTTGTCAGCTGGCATAAATTCTTTAGACAAAATGCTCATTTGGGTTGAGTAAAACAGCCTCTCAGCTCATTTAAGTGTTTCAACTGGAAAAAATGTTTTCATGTCAAAACACGTTAGTTGAAAAGCATTTTTTTTTTTAAAAAAAGACACTTCAATATTAAATGTACATAAATTAAATTTTAATAAAGGTTACAAAATAATAACTTGTTTTGACAAAAAAACTATTTTCCACAAGCAACTTCAATAATATTTTCTTTTCAGGATCTAGAGCAAACAAAGCATCAGTCTAAATATTTTCATTCTGTGATGTGACCATTAAAAAACAAGCATGCTACAGTTATGTAATTGTAACTTCAATGGGCCAAGAGTCTTGTTATGGGGAGCAGCAAAAATGCTTACTACAGTATTGTGCTCTAAAATCTATAGTAGCAGCAAGAGGTCTGTTTTGATAAAGGAAGACTTTCATTATTGTCATGAGCTATAATAGCAATGAAAATTCTGCTTTGTATGCTTCATCGTAAAGATGTAAGACATAGAAGGAGCATCACCATATCCAAGGTCCCCACTGTTACAGTCACCATGGAATAGTCATCAGTTCAGGAGTATCCATCCCATCATCAACCACACAGAGACATACTAGTCACACCATGCAGTTTCCTGATATTCCTTAAGAGCCAGCATTAGCAGAGTCAACAATATCCACTTGGAAGACAGAAGGTAAGTTCCCTTCAGTGAGATCTGTTCTCTCATTTGCAAATCAGTCCTGTTCCCTGAATTTTGAAAAAGCCACGACTGATATAATCAAAGTCCCTGTAGGGAAATACAATAACTGTGATAACCCACTCTTCCGCATAGAAACTGCAGGTTTTCCAAAAGCAACCTTAACGCTTCTCTCAATGAGTGCAAAGGACTCTAGTGCACATGGTGATCACACTTACACCAACAAATCCTGTCTGAATTTGTGGGTAGAAATTATGTGCCGTTCATTAAACTAACGTAATCCTTCACCCACAAATTTAAATTACAGTAGCCCACAACGATACTCGTAGGTGTGTTTGTTTATGAGTTTATACGGTAAAAGCATTCATCAAAATGACAGATTAGCTCATGGTCCTTTGCATAATTATTTTTGTCCATTATATCTGTCTTCCTCAGTTTGTGGTGGTGTTTGTCTACAGTGCCATTGCCCACATGGATATAGGTGACATCACAATGCTGTAAAAAAGATGTGGTTGCTTTTGCCCTTACTATTCTATTTGCATCTATAAATATCTTTGTACCTGTTTATTGCATTTCAAGGCATCATTTGAGGCATTTAACAAAGAAAAAACATTCTTGTGTCTTCATAAAACCAGTTTGTTGATAACAAACAGATTTTAACTAACATTTGGACTATCCATGATTTCAATAAAACAGATGGAATCAATAAATGTTACACAGCACACATAGCTGTTTGCTGTGTAACAGAATATGTCGAACATAACAAATATGCCCAGACTGTAAAACAAGAAGAGAAAGAATGCAGAGAATGAACTTGAATGAATCAGATAATGACATTTGCATACTACTATATGGCTATCATAGTCCTTATAAGTCCAATAAGAACCTGTCCATAAGAAAAGAATTCCATATAAAGGAGATAAACTAATGCCCAAAGTCAACTAAAAAGAAAAATAACAATAAGGTATGCATATGGTAATCTGATAAGTACATATTGGTGGATCCTCGTTTGTTCAAATTAAGCAAAAAAACCCAACACCCCAAACACCACAACAAACCCTTACTTTTGTGTACAGTCTCTTAAAGATGCATCAACAAGTTTACAACATCAATTACTCAGCTTTGAATCTTTGTTCAGGCTTCTTAGCACTTGTTTGGTAAGGTGATCTTGTCCTCTAGACCTTAGACTTGTCTACATATTTGGAACAGCTGAACTCTCTGTTGAAAGGACTCTTACCTTGAGTTTTTACTATAAGTGGGTGAAATTCAATTACACAGATCTCCTCCCAGCACTTGTAAGCACTTGGAATCCAGTGTTCTGATTTCACCAACTTTTATTAACAGATCTAATTGTTGCAGGGACTTGAGAATTTGTCTTTTATGGCTACTCATATAAATGAATGTTCCGTAAGAAGGATGTATTCAAGAATTTTTGTTTGTTGATGAATTAATAAAAACAATATTAAAAAGGCTATTAAGTTTTTATAAAATAATCTTTCCCAGAGGTGGAGCTAGCATGTCTACAGTTTAATGTAACACTTCTGCAGTTTAATGTTCCCTGAGATGAGCAATGAAGATGCAGCATGAAACACTTTTTTCCAGCATCCAGTCTTTCAGACATACGAAATCATAGATGCCTGTTACACGTTACAGTAAAGGAACTTTGAAAATGAACTTTTAAAGGCACTGAAAGTGGCTTTTAATGGCCCCATTTTGAAGGAATGTTCACAATTAATATCTAGAAAGAGAGAAGATGTTTTTTATGATGTATTTCTCCAAGACAAGCAGTCTCTATTGGTACAATTTTCTAGTGAAAGAATATGTAAAATACTGAATTTATATTTTGTACAATTTGTAAAGCCGTGGTGATGCATACATTCTAAATTTAAAGTAGCCCTTTGATTGTAGAGACAGAATATAGTTGAATTCAATTTTTACTTTGAGATTTAAATATCTGCTCAGCTCATGTATTAAGTTTGCCATTACTTTCTAGCAGACAGTCAAATAGGAAGATTCCAGGAGCCTGTTTCTTTCACTTCTCTTGGTCTCTTAGTAGTTTCGGATAAAAATAATTAACACATGTCTGGGGCTTAAAAATAGTTTAAAACAAATATAGGACTGAATCCATTCATATAATAATCACATAGAATAATTGTAGTACTACTTAATTTGTCATACTACTCATGATATAAAGATCTAATCAGTTTTGTCACAGGCCAATTTTCTTTGCTCCCACAGCATTTTAAAACTCTTTTGTCTTCTTGGCCCAGGGGTAAAAAAAATAAAAAAAATCATATTTATTCTCTGTCTTTAAAACAGCAACATCTTTAGCTGTTTTTAGAATTAAACATGGTACATATCAAATTGTGTATGAATAAAGTATAAGAAACAATTTGTCGTGGTTTCAGCCAAACCCACCGAAACCTGATTGACAGATGTCCCCCCCTCCCCCCTTCTAGTCAGAGAGGAGAGGAAGGAGTTAAAGAGATTCAAGAGTTTAGAACAAACTAAACTACTTTAATGAAAATATAAGTAATATAATAAAAAGGAAATTTAGGAAAAAAGGAGTATACAGTATATACAAAACCGTATCAAGCTCCCAGGATGACGACCACGTCACCAGCAGGCTTCAGGAAAAGTCCCAAACTGGACTCGGTGATCGACAGGAGCCAGATTCCAGATCTGAAGTCAGGAACGCTCGGATCAGGATCAAAGGCAGACGAACAGGCAGAGTCCTCCTTGGATGTCAGCCATCGAAGAAGGGGTGAAAAAGGGGCGAGAAGGGACGAAAAGGGAGTTGACCTGTTGATCCTTCAGCTTTTATACGGGACATGATGCTGATGGGATGGAATACCCCTGTTGGTCAGTTCTGGGTCACCTGTCCTGTCCGCTCCTCCTTGAAGGCGGGACCCTCCAACGGGCAAATGCTGAAAATTATCTGACCTTGGTTCTTCCAGCAATAAGTCTAAACAAGGGCCTCTCTGCATACCATCCCTTGGTATAATCAGGTCTTATCACTGTGAGACGGAACAGCTCTGAACAATGTGCTGTTAATTTCAGAGTTTAGCTAGTTAGAAGAGGCCCAGCTAAGAAAGTAAAACTGTAAAACAGAAAATTGTTTCGTTTTACCTCAAACCAGGACACAATTTTTTTAAGTATATTTTGTACAACACACTAGTGAAAAGTTTTATCTTTTTGTTCTTTCTAGGCACTAGAATTCCTTCTCTTAACATTTTCTGTTCAAGAAAATAGGGACATATGTGTTCTATTTAGACACTTCAGCAATTACTGATGCATGGGGAAAAAAAAATCCCAAACCACGACGTATTTCCTTGAGGTACTGGACTCATCAGTGTTAGAGTCAGTGGGCTAAAGGCAGGTGGTGAGCTTTAAAACTAGCCAGCTAAAGCACAGATCTGGATCTTGCTCAGTGGAACAAGAACAGACCCCTTATCTGAATATTAGCTACAATCTGAGATAAACCTTACAATCTCCAGAGAATCATAGAATCACAGAATGATATGGGGTTGGAAGCAACCTCTGGAAATACCTAGTCCAACCCCTCTGCCAAAGCAGGTCCTCCTAGAACAGGTTGCACAGGAACGTGTCCAAGTGGGTTTTGAATTTCTCCAGAGATGGAGACTCCACCACCTCTCTGTGCAGCTTGTTCAAGTGCTCTGCTACTCTCGAAGTGAAGAAGTTCTTCCTCATGGTTAGATGGAACTTCTTATGTACAAGTCTGTGCCGATTTCCTCTTGTCCTCTTGCTGGGCACCACTGAAAAAAGACCGGCCCCTTCCTTTTACGCCCATCCTTGGAATATTTATAGGTGTTGATCAGATCCCCCCTCAGCCTTCTCTTCTCCAGACTAAAAAGTTCCAGGTCCCACAACCCTACTGAGAACCCTCGCTATCCCTTGTGCACTACTGCTGCATCATCGACAGAGTCATTACATGCTTAACCAAAACAACATTTAGGAGCTCAGCTTAATTTTTTAAGTCAGGGATTTACATTAAACAGTGTGCTAGGGTAGAACAAGGGAATGGCACTGGTTTTGATTTTGAAGTTGAGCATATACTTGAATATACCAATGGACTGAAGGCTAATGAGAGATTTTCTCTCCCCATTTCAAATTGCTTCAGAAAATATACCTTCTAGATTTCCTATTCTTTTTCTTCAATATCTCCAAAACTGTAATGCTACTCTGTGTAAAGATTTTTCAGGATTTAGAAGGATGAAGAAAGCTAGATGAAATGATGCCATAAGGGTTTTTTCATTCTTTTTTTTTATTTCTTTCTGTCTTTAAGGGAAGCCCAAAATCCACTCTTTTTGTTTTTTTTTTTTACCTTTAAGCTTTCATCAGACAACAATGAGACATTGTCAACTTAAAACTAAGCTTACAAAAACTGACCTTTTATTTTTTCCACTCAGTTTTATGATACTAAAAATCCATACAAAAGGATGTAAGGTTATGCTTATTTAGCAGGTACATCTCCTGATCATCTTAATTATGTTATTTTCCTATTCCAATGTAATATTTTAAGCTTCCGTAACATTAAAAAATGTTAGGGAACTATTTTCAGATGTCACTATGACCTTTAAAAATACCTAATCTAGCTATTTAGAAGCTTTATAACTCATGGGTCTATTTTAAAAAGAGTGTGGGAGGATAATCAAAGAAAGTAATTTTGTACTGAGTAAAAAGCGAAGTACACTAATTCTACATTAGTAAGCACGCTTCTTATAGAAAGTTGTCCTTCAGATTGAATACCACTGAATATTGTGGTACCACAATACCACTAGAGTGTCCTTCAAGGTGGCTTTATTTGAGGTTAGTCATCCGTTTTAAAATTCCTTCCCATCAGATTTTTTATGAGTTATTTTTGTGGTCCACACACGCTTCCATCTGCAACCTTTTTTTTTCTGATTATGTGAAATATATGGCTGGTCTTGGTAGTTTTTTCTGCATGCATATGGTAAAAGATGCCCAAATGTTCACACTGTGCACATTGCCCAGACATACATGTTTTTGTGGTATATCCATGGTACCTGCATAGCTGCATGCCACTCACAGATACACACACACAGATGTTGCATGTAAAAAATACTTGTTTCATGGATTTTGAATCAAATTAGAATTGGAATTTTATTGATTTATTAAAAACATAATTAAATGATGATTAGTAAACCATCATTCAGGATCCGTTGTGGCAGTAAAGCAAATAAAGCACAACATGAGACACTGACAAAAAGCTGCAGATTTTGAAATACCTATTGTAACTAACCTCCCAAAATTTCAGTCATACACGCACATGCATCCTCCTGCAGGCCATGGGTTTCAGGCACCTGAGCCTCATTGGGCAGCCCCTACTTGAACCTCTCTCCCACAGGAGACATAGGTGCTCCAGTACTGCATGTGCCCAGGATGCTTCCAGCAACATCCAAAGCACATGCAGGGGAGAACCTCACTTTGAGGTAGCACCTGGGGGTCCTTTTGGTCTCCCAGCTGTCCCTCATTCACCACATGCCTGTTCCCTGTGCCATCCTACGCTAGAATGCTCAACCCAGCCCTAGCGATGTATTGTGAGGAATTTTCATGCTGTTATCTACCTGCTACGGGAAGTTTTCACTTCCAATTACATGTCTAAAGTTCAATTAAGAACCACTGTGGAATAGTCCCACTGAGAATGAAATCTATCTATCCAGAACAGAGTCACAAAGTGTGAGAACAAAAGGAGTCAAGTGAAGCTTGGATATTGGAAGTTCTTCAATTTTACCTAATTACTGCCTCTATGGATCGATAATCTCGTCTTGAAGAAAGTATACTGCCCCAAGAGGTATCTCATCTTACTGAGAAGACATCAAGGGATGGAAAACTGATATCTCTGCAGAATTGCTTTTTCCTCAGTAGGTTCATTTGGTATGTATTACATATAAAACATACATGCATTACGTATACAAATATATATAGATTCCCCCCCATAAAACAGCATGTATTTTGTTTCTAACGGCTCAGCATCCACCTCAGTGTTAGGTGGTGTATTCTTCACTACTTGAATATTTTTGCATTACGAAGACACTTATCACTGGTAAACTGAGTTTTTTAAATTTCACACTAGGAAGCAGTTTCTTCCATTATCCAATAATTTTTATACTGTTTTTGCTCTGTCTTTTAGCAGCTTTGTTTTTATCAATGCTATAAAGAGAAAAAAGATCACTTCCTGGATTTTTTTCTTTAGCTTTCTGCTGGTTTTGTACCTTTAAATTACAAAACTGCAGTGCAAGCTCATTCTGTATTGTCCACTAAACATTCAAAACCTTTTCCTAGTAACTGTTTTCCAAAGCATCACAGGAAAGAAAAAGTAAGCCACAATCTGAAATGGGTTTGGGTGCTGGTGTTTAAGAACCAACATCATCAGAACTGTTCATATGGTATAATTTTAAGTAGTTCTGCAAGGAGCTCGGTGATCCTTATAGCTCCCTCCAACTTGAGATATTCTACGATTCTATGAATTATTTAATGTGTTCACTCCTTCCTTCCCACAGCATGGTGCTCATAGGTCTCAACTTATCTCCTCAGTGGGGAAATGACTCTTGATCTGGAAAGGCTGGACTGAAAGTCATTTGATTCCTGCTGTGCAGCTGCTCAGTTACCTGTTTGTTATTGATCAAAATCCCTGGGCATCCCCAACATTTGACTCCATACATCTCTGCATCTTTTCCTCCAGATGGCATCTTCACTTTCTGCTTTCTAAGACCACTCTCTCTCTTTGAGAAGCTTTCTTTTCAGCACTGCCTCTTTCTTTCAGACCTCAAGCCCCCAGTTCTCCAGTTGAAATAGTAAAAACTTTGCAGAATCAAATGTCTGATCAGCCTCATAATTAATTGGCAGTTCTGTCCCATACCTCTTCATTAACTGGAGGATTTAGATTGTGTAAGTTATGTTTAGTACAGGTGTTATAAGAATTTACAGACAGTTCCTACCAATTGTATCTAGTAAGTAGCAGACTTGTGCCTCAGAGTTCCAAAGTTCAGTTTTGGTCATTCACCCAGCCACAAGTGTATACCCAACTATGTGCTGCCTGCTAGCATTCAACAGTCAAGCTATTTTTTCAACTATGACAGAAAGCAGTGCCTGTACTCATGATACACTATATATGGTTGGAGCTCACAGCTTGCTATTCCTTGCCTTTAACCTTCATTTTGTTTAAATAGGCGAGTTTCCCCAAGGAATGCTTTATGTGATCCACCTAACCTAGTTTTAGCCATTAAAAGACAGTGGGTGACAGAGTTCTGTTTGAGACTGTATCTTCATCAATGACCTGGATGAGGGGACTGAGTGTATCCTCATCAAGTTCTCTGATGATACCAAACTAGGAGGACTGGCAGATACTCTGGAGGGCTGTGCCACCATACAGCGTGACCTGGACAGGCTGGAGAGCTGGGCAGAGAAGAACCTAATAAGGTTCAACAAGAGCAAGTGTAGGGTCCTGCACCTGGGGAGGAAGAATTTCGGGCACCAATATATGTTAAGAGTGGTCCGGCTAGAAAGCATTTCTGAGAAAGATCTGGGTCCTGGTAGACAGTAAACTATCCATGAACCAGCAATGTGCCCTTGTCACCAAGAGGGTCAATGGAATCCTGGGCTGCATAGGGAAGAGTGTGGCCAGTAGGTCTAGGGAGGTCATTCTCTCCTCTACCATGCACTGGTGAGGCCACAACTGGAATACTGCAACTGGTTCTTGGCTCCCCAGTTCAAGAGAGACAGGGAACTGCTAGGGAGAGTCCAGCATAGGGAAACAAAGATGATTAAGGGATTGGAGCATCTCCTGTATGAGGAAAGACTGAAAGAGCTGGGACTCTGTAACTTGCAGAAGAGAAGGCTGAGGTGAGACCTTATTAATGCTTCTAAGTGTCTAAAGGATGGGTTGGAGGAAAATGGAACCAGACTCTTCTCAGTGGTTCCCAGTGACAGGACAAAGGGCAATGGGCAAAAGGTGGAACATAAGAAATTCCATTCGAATATTAGGAAAAAATTCTTTAGAGTGAGGGTGACAGAGCACTGGAACAAGCTGCCAGGGAGGTTGTGGAGTCCCCCTCTCTGGAGACCTTCAAGCCCTGCCTGGATGCCATGCTGAGTAATGTGCACTAGGCAATCCCACTTTATCAGGGGAGTTGGACTCTAGAGTCCCTTCCAACTCTGACAATTCTGTGAGTGATTCCATGATTCTTGTCCCCACATATGTGTCCATATGTAAACTACATCTAAGCTTCCATTATCATTTATAGACATCTAGTTAATAAAGGCAGTGGAGACCAGGCAAATATTCACACATGTCGCTCTTGACATTTTCACTTCGTCAGCTGAATGAATTCACTCTAGACAGTGGTGTCTATGTTGATTATATCTTCATTGATTGTAATGAGAGCCTAGGCAGCTTTTACACTTCTGGACAAGCTAAATTTGTTCTGGTTAGTTAATTTATGCTGTCATCTAAATGTAAAGGTCTTGAATTTGAATTCTATCCTACCAGCCTAGTCTATAGGTTTATTATAGACTATACAGTCTATGTTTATTTTATCTCATCCTTCTCTAGTCTGGATAGGAAGAGGTGACTTCAGAACATGATTCATTCCACTTGTCTGAGGATGAAGACACCTTTCCCTTTCCCTTTTTTTTTAATTTAAGAGAAAAAGTCATTATCTGAAGCTATATAATCAATTCTTAACTAATTCAAATTGAGATGGGTTCCACTGTTCTGAAAACATCGTCCTCCCAATTATTCACTAATTTCTAATTTATTGTATTATTATCAGTTGGCCATAATTTATATATGTGTGTATATTTCTGTATTTTTAAAATTTTATACTTCCAATATATTTTTTTTCTTACTCAGACAGTTCTAGGTGCTAGTAAAAAAATTTAATTGTAAGCAGAATGTATGTAACCTGGTCTTAGAAGACTTCTTAATGCAAACACACTTATCCTGCAGATTATTCATACTCTTGACAAGTATACTTTGCCCAAAGGGATTTTGTCTGGGAATTTGCAGTTACAGTACAAATCCATAGCAATACTGTTTTTCCATCTTGTATGATAACATGCTAACACAAGCCATTTGGATTGTAATTCGTAGGATTGGTAAAATTTATGCTCAGAAATGTCCCTCATATAAATCCTACATTATGTAGCAAAAAGCTGTGCTAATTTTACCATTTTTCCTTGCTCTGGTTTTAGGGTTTTTTTTTAAGGCTGATAAATAAGGATGTTAAGCTTGACACTTACTGTATCTCTTTCCTTAACAGACTTCCCCATGAACAACTTTGTTATTTACACCCACTCTCATATTAAAGCAAAATATAGATAAGAAATAAAGCCAAATATTAAACTGTCAGAGAAGGTGGACAATGGTCCTTAAATAGTCACTTCTAAAATGCAAGAGTTTGTCTTTAAATTCAGGCTGAAATTTACTTTGACTGCTGTTTCTAAAGAAGTAAGCAATGTCATCTTGGATTCTGCTTTAGATTTGTCTAGGACCCCGAGCTGACATATATCATTTTAATTAGGTATTCTATAGCTGTTCTCCTTACTTAAAGAAACATCAGTCCTTTACAGACCTAAACAATCTCTTCAGGTTACCTTGAGGTCAGCATCATAAATATAGCGAGGGAAGAGCCACGACCTACATACAGAGCTGGCTCACTGCTGTCACTGCTGCGAGCAAAACTGAATCCTGCAAAACTGAATTGTGGTAAGGATCTAGGGCCTGATCAGAGCTGGGCCTTCCTCCCACACAGGCTGGAGAGGAGGAGTGATACAGAAAGGAGGACGAATAGGGCTGAGGGAGAAAGAGAAGAACAGGCTGTTCAGCCTGGAGAAGAAAAGTCTCCGGGGAGACCTTATAGCAGCCTTCCAGTGTCTGAAGGGAGCCTACAGGAGAGCAGGAGAGGGACTCTTTGTTGGGAAGTGTAGTGCTAGGACAAAGGGGTAACGTTTTTTAATTGGAAGAAGGTAGTTTTAGAGTAGATATTAGGAAGAAATTCTTTCATGTGAGGGTGGTGAGCCACTGGAACAGGCTGCCCAGAGAAGCTGTGGGTGCCCCATCCCTGGAGGTATTTAAGGCCAGGCTGGATGGGGCTTTGAGCAACTTGCTCTAATGGGAGTTTTCCCTGCCCATGGCAGGGGGATTGGAACGTGATGATTAAAGTTCCTTCCAACTCTGACCAGTCTATGATTCTATGATTCTAAGAACAGGGCTGAAGGTCCCCAAGAGGCTTATTTCTTTCTTTTTGTGGGCAGACTGAGAGAGTTAGAGACTATTTCCATGGGATACTACTAGCTCTTAACCCAGTACTAGAAAGCAACATATAGCTTGAGCATGGGCATGCTGTGGTCCTATTTTTTTGGTGTACACCATTGCCAGCTGACCAAGATGACTGTTAACACCTTGTATGTCTGGAGCTGGCCTTTTTAGCATCTGCATAATAAGTAGCTATCAAGTATGCTAACCAACTTATATTTCACAAACAAAATACAAGTAATCTTTATCATTTTAGCTTAATTTATGCAATACCACATTTTTTCACATTGTAAGAATGAAAAGTTAAAGCAAACTCTTTCCTGAGGACATGATTATGTTATTTTGGGACAGGTTCTAGTTTGGATGAAACAGTCTTTTAGTTTTCCCTGCTGGTAGCTTTCAAAGTGACCATAACTGGTTTTGAAATCCAAACTCAAAAATCTAATTGTTATTTTGTGAAATAATCTCTAGGATGAAAAATGAATAAACTTACTAATTTTTTTGCAGAAATTAAATATTCAGAAATAGAGAACTACCATTGGTCTTTTGAAATTATCCAGTGTGTTCCAAATGGTCTCTTATTATGTGAAGAAAAAAAAGTATGTTGTGAGTCAAAACCATATAAAATAGTTTCAGGGCCCAACACCAACTGGAAATCAAGAAACAACGGGCATAATTTGAACAAGGAGAAGCTCATACTTTAAGAGTAAGGTAAAAAGTGAAAACTTTTTGTCCTGAAGAAAAGCCCAGTAATGGAGCAGGTTGCCCAAAGAGGTTATGGCATTCCTGCCTTTGGAGTGGGCATGAAATCTTAAGCAACCTGGTCTGACCTCACAGCTGACCATGCTTTGAGCAGGTTATTGGACTATAGACCTCCCAAAGTCCTTGCCCACTTGGTCATCTCATGATCCTATGAACTCATGGCTGTTACATAACATACTCTGAAGTCAGTGTGGCCATAGATACACAGTTATGATTGCCCTTCTAAATTAAGTATGTTTATCTTCATTTGTGTCTATGGTGCAATGTATCCAAATCTCCAACAAACACATGGAGTTGGAAGACGAGGGTGAAAATCTTTGCTTATTTTGTATGATAATTTTCACTGTTTCTGCCCCAAAGGGGCCGATAAAACAAAGATAAAACATAGTCCAGATTTTCCATATATAAATTAGGATAGAGATTCCATCAGTTTGTATGTGTTCTAGAGCAGATGGGGTAATTTCCTGTAAGAGAAATCCATTTGTTTTACTAAATGCATAGATGCCATCGCCATTATTTAAAAGCCTTGTGCTTTAAAACAGGAACTGGGAAAATGTCAGGGAAAAGTACACTGTGTGCTTGTGTTTATACTCAGCATGAGTCTGCCTTAGTCAACTTTTGGACTCATGATAGACCTTTAGTCTGAATCAGGCCATTCTAATAATCATTTTCTAAATAATGAGTGAGTCACGATCCTGAAGGAATCTCAGGTTTTGTAGCACAGAGACTAAAAGACACCAGTAGAAGGGGTACTGTGACTCAACATTAATTCTCTTTGGGCTTACTTAGTTTCATTCTGAATATATTATGGACAGAATCCAAACCATATTCAATGTTCCCAGCTTGATTGCTTGAAATTCAAAATTGAGTGCATACTTTCTCATATTCTAACGTATTTGGACTTAATCCGTTATGGTAAATTAAAACTAAACAAACAGCACATATTTGATACATGGCATGTATCTAAGTTAAATTTCATACACAGAAAAAATGCTGTGAGATATGGGGAGCAGGGAGATTAAAAAGTCAACACTCTAAAATAAAGAATGGATTGAAAATAATTTCATTTTGCTTTATCCTGGCAGCTGCCAAGAAAAAAGACTTCACCCAAAGAGAAGGTTGTTACATCCTCCAGCACTAATACTCTAAGTATAAACTGCAAAGAATTTGGATGCCATTAGATTATTGGGATTGTGATGGTTCACAAACTGGTCATTATGACAGGAGAATAAAGAGACTCTCAACTTAGACTGTACAACTGTTAAAGAGAACTGTAGAATTAATATTACATTACTATGTAATTACTATGAGACAAATACTCCAAAGCTAACAAAACAGATTTTGTTGGAGCTAGACTTATACTAGATATGTCAACTAACTTTTATCTGTGATGGTGCTACAGGGCATAAACAAAGCTTTCTTTTCATTAGATACCACTTTTGCTTCTGTCTTTCTAATGTGCACTGATTTTCTTAAAGGCTTTGACTCAAGAAGCCATTCTTTAATTCATGAAATATTTTACATAATTACTTGGGAACAATGTTAATGAGGCTCATGGACCTATTTTAAGGCATCAGCAGTGCAGCTAGCTTTTCAGTACTGCAATGCAGAAACCAAGCCAGCAATGGATTGAATGATAGTGTCTGATTAATTAGTAACAATTAAAAAAGGCCCTTATCAGCAAGGTATGTACAATTCAGCCCTTCAAAGCAAAGATTTTGTTGCTGTTGTTGTTTTTGTTGTTTTTGTTGCTTTTGTTTTTTCTTTTCCTTCCAGTCTATTCCTCTGAAGTACATGAAAAGAAATAAACAGCTAGGAATTAGTTTCTTTGTTGATGCATATCCCTTTAGGCTTTTTTCATTTCACTATGGAGACATGAAACTTCTTCAGACTGGAAATATAGATGAGACTTTTTGCTTTGACACTTATATCCCAAATATTGTTCCTACTTGGTTTTCTATTAAGGTAACCTAATCAAATATCTATATTTTTCAGTTGCAACTGTAAACATGTGTTGAATATGTTGAAATGACTTCCTTTATAGGGGTTGTTTCATTAAATTCTGCTAGTCGCCTTAGTCCTTGGATCGTTAGATATCTTGCTTTCAGAATAGACTGCTTTTCCAGAAGCAAAAATTACTCAGGGCTAAAATGGAATACTAAAGAGGAACAAAACACCCAACTATGCCACACACCTGAATTACTTGCACAAAATAGTAATGACAGATGCTATCGTGGACAAAATATTTTGAATTTCAAGAAAGATCTGGGGGACTTGCAGATCATCTTTGTAGTGGCTGGTATTATGGACTACATCAACAGAGTTAAGGGTAAGTTTCCTCAAAAGGAATTGAGTGCATGTGTTATACCTCAGTTAACTTTTTCTGTCTTAAAACCAAATGTCTAAACTAAGGCATGGTTTCTATATTTCTTGTAAGGGACTTCCAAAGCATATTCTAGAGTTTCTTAAGAGAGGTTGGGTGGATTGTTATGTAGAGATTCTTACATCTTCCAAAGCACCCAGATGAAACACAGCTTAAACCAGATACCTAATTTTGAGGTGATTAAAGCTGAATGAAGTGAACCTGACCGAAAGGTTTGTTTTTCTTTGAGGATCTTAGAAAATTGTGCTGAAAACATTAAAAGTTTTCCATTGCATTTGGTAGTTTGTTTAATAAGGACATCCATAGGAGGTTAAAATAAGTCTTTTTCATGCTCTTTGTAAAGACGGAACCATACTTTAATGTCTTAGGTGTACTGGGAACTGAGTAGTATAGAATCATGAGGTCAGCCATTCATATTGGGAAAGTCATCTTACGCATACGTATAGTGGAAGTGGAAGATATTTTGTTTAAATTTGTTAGACAAAAAAAAAAAACCACTATGCAAATAGTCTCTTAGTTGAGAACTTAAGCACAATGCTTACTCTAAGCAGTTGATTCCCACCAACAATTTTGCTGTTACTCTTATGATCTTACTGCTCATAAACCTGCATAGGAAAACTCAGAATACCATACCATATGTCTTCACAAACCTGAATGTTAACTTGAAAATTATGTTTATAAATTCTGCATTAGCTGACAAATGCATACTGTGCTTAAGATTTGTTTGGCTGATCAAATTGAGGCAAGGATCACTGCAGGGTGTCACCATACTGGCTCTTGGAAATTCAGGGACAGATTTTGTTGAATATGCAAGGTGCCATAAAAGCATGGTGGAGCTCAGGGTACACGATGGTCTTTTTGGACACCTATTCAGCAATTATTCATGTCTTTCTTAACAAATGGATAACTGAAAACCTCTTCTGCAGCTCTTATAGAAGATGATTCACTGTATGCGGAGATGATTCACTTGAGCTAAAGACCTACACAGTACCAGCAAGAGGTGTAGAATCAGGTCTGAAAACGTTAATTTTGCTCATCAGGGAAATGAATAGAGTCTTATGTCTGTAACTCTTGGGACATTTGTATTTTTGTGCCACAAATACCTTCATTAAAGATTAACCATATCTTGTAGCAAAACTGCATCTCTCTGGCTCTTATCACAGGAGAACTTCCCAGTGGCTTTAAAGGAAATTGTGCTGTAAATGTATGCAGAATCTCTAGAAAAGATTATTCAAGTACTTTCAGTTATTTTACATCTTGACATTTTTAGCCTAAAGCTGATTTGTATCTTTTATGTACAAACATTCTTATGCCTTTAAATTTCTGGAAACAAGTGAAGTCATTTAGTGCAAAGCAACTCAATAAAAAAGAGAGTATATACACTCTGCAAGTGATTTCACTCTACCCATACTGTTTTATTTGGAGTCATTAGTTATATCCTCCCTTAATCTACTGAGGTCAGTGGAATGAATGCTCTTGCATTCGGAGGAAAAACGCAGAATAACGCAGAAGAAGATACTGCTAAACATATTCAAATCCTTGGAATCGTGTAAAAGGACTTCTCAGTAGAGAGCTCCACAAAAGGCAAAATCGCTAAATGAGTCACCTTCACCTTCAAAATGTGAAGATGCTTTATTTGGATACCCCTGCCCCCTATGTTTATAGTTTTCCATCTGCTTTGATCTGCTACTCCATTTCATATTATTGATTCTGCAAGTACATAGTTGCTCTAGTTGCCACAGTGCAGCTTATATTATAGTAAGATAGCCAATAGTGACTGTGAGTGCTGTGCAAGAGGTTACTGAAGAGTTTTGGAAGGTACCTAAGTCACACTACCCAATTTATGTACCTCAACTTGATTTTAGCACTCAGGAGTGCGTAGTTGCTTCTAGAGGATTATTTCAGCACACCTGTGCTCTAGAGGAAAGAGAAGGTTCTCCTGAAGAGCAGATTGCCATACCCATGGAAGTGGCCTGCCTTTTCCTGTGGACTGAGTATGGACACTGGCACCCATTGATTTTAAGGGTTACCTAATACTTGGAAATGAGCTGCATAAGTTTTTCCAAGGGCTGACACTTAAACAGGTGATTTGTTTTAATTTTATTATTTCTGTATTTCAGATGTCAGTAATATTACTACCAGATGTTTAGACATACAGCCCAAGAACCCCTGTGGTTCAGTGCCCTGTGGTAATGAACACCACATATTGCAAGGAACTCTGGAGCAGACAACTCGATACTGAGACATTGTGTTGCAATAGACTCCAAGGTGTCTTGATATACGTAGGGTTAAATTAAGTACAGCGTGATATAATTTGCTTTATATCATATTTTTCAAGATTACCATATGAGTAATGTTTGCAGCAATGCACAATCCTATTTGAACCATCACTAATTAATAACTTGGGAATCATTAGATATTTTAATGAGGCTTAATCAACTGCTATCTGCAGAATGGACACAGATGGCAAAGCAGTAAGAAGAAGAGATATGGAAGAAGTATTATTGTGTAGCCATGGAAACAATGTCTCTCTCTCCCTTCCTTCTCCCTTTTAGGTTCAGCAGCGCTGCACATCATTAGGGTGTCTGCCTCTCCTGACAATGGCAACTTTGCAGTGTCAGTCTGTAAATCTTTGCATCCATTCATGCTGTCAGCACAAAGTGATAGAAAGCCTGGGGAAGACGTGAGGTGCATACCAAACAGGCTTCCTCAATGTGACAGTCTAGTCACGTATTCTTATGCAACTGGCAATTTTGAGGCTCAATTCAATAAAGAAGTACAAAATGGAACAGGCCTGGCTAGACTTTGTTCTGTTCGTGTGGTTTCTAAAGTTAATTTCAGGGCTCATGTAAGTTAAAAAGCTGAGAAATGAGACTTGACTGTGTAGGAACATGGGTGAGCACAGTGCACTAATGGAATAAGGCCACGGCTGAGCTCTGGTTAGAAGCTGTTTTGTTAATCCACTGCAACCAGACCCTAGTACGTGTGCTTGATTGTACTAAACTGGATGGTAATATGCTTTTGAACAGGTAGCAAGAAAGAAAATGTTAAAACCCTTGTACATCAGTTATTCTTACACACTGTCATTGCCGTATGTATTAAGAGATTTTATTTATGCCTTACAAAAAGCTCCATAATTATTAGAAGCTGAAGCAGAAACAAAAAGGGTGAGTAAAAATAGAATAGAAACTCAGTTTAAAAGCACTGAAAGAAAATTTCAGGATGAGCTCTATCCTTAACCTTGTTCCCTCCATTTCAGCAGTAATTAAACCAATTCTAAATGCCTTATTTAACTCGCTTGTGGTTAGAGACTCTAGGAGGGAGTGGAAAGACATGAATTTATGGATCTTCCAAGTAGAAAGGAATAAGTGGCATACTAATTACCACAGATTCTTGCTTCTTAAACCTTTTATCCCCAAAGAACTATGAGGCACAAATTATGGCATCATAAGGGACAAACATCATTTAGAGTCAATATGAGCTATTATTCTAACAAAAGGAGTGACTTGTGGCTTAATTCACACAGGTAAATGCAGAAATGCATCCCTTCCTTGGACTGTATACACTGCTTACAGTGCACGTGGGGGAAACACACTTTCTGCAGAACTTGTCTCTACATCTCCTTCTCTGTAGAAGAGGCAGTCCCCTTAGGAGTGGGTGTGCTCCTCCTACCTCAGACCCAGGAGGATGCTAATGAGACAATGTCTGAGTCACTGTCTGCTTCCTGGTCACCTTCTGGGTCAGCACAAAAACACACAACCTAACAACCCCAAAAGCACTGATTTATCCAAAACCATAAACCTAAATAAGGCACAGGATACATCTCATAAATCAGATTACCCTGCATTTTTGACCCAATGAGTCACAGGTCAGTACCTTCTCCTGGCAAAGGGCCAATGGGATTGGTACGTATTGTGGATCTTCAAGGACAAGCCATGATCCAGAAGCAGCTTCCATCAGGCAATAACAGCAAGCAGCTCTGTGAATATGGAGTGCAAGCTGGTGCTGGTCTTAACATGTTGCTTATACTGGTACGATCAATGAAGTTTTCCTGAACAGTCCCTGCTGATTTAGAGATTTGGATTACAAAGCAGGAGAGCAACCCACATGGAGTTGCACTTTGGGATGTTTGCTCAAAAAGAACGTTTAAGGGTGGCATCATGCAGCTCCCAAGGGAATTTTTGCATCTAGACTTTACTATGGAGCTCTGAGATCAGGTTGAAAACGTGGGAATTACCAGACAAACTGCCTGCGAGGATGTCTCACATCCAAATGGACAATTTTTGTTCTCCTGGTCTGAAATAAAGTTCAAATCCCCATGCAAAATCCTAGTCAACCCGTAGCTTAGACCTATGTATTTTCCTTAGTATATTTGTTAAAATAGAAGACAAAAGAAAATCACAGAATTTAGAGAGCTGGCTGTTATATACTTAGTTTATATGAGAACACATACATCCGACTAATTTTCATTCTGCAAACGCTGAACAGTTGTCTTTGGGAATCACATTTTTCTCTACTATGCTTGTGCCAATTTCAACAGGCTTTGTATATTTAGAATACCCTATGTTCATGTCTGGTTTTATTTCAAGAGATGCTTCACTTAGCTATCTAAACATAATTTAATTAGTAAATGGTTTTGACAATTGAAATTCAAATTCTAGGTATCACACTTTGATTTCCTCAATTGTAGTTCCTTTTTTAATTTCAGAGCTTGGAGCTTTCATGTGATTTTTCTCATATGTCTGGTCAAACTTTGAGAACCGACAAATAGCAGGACATATGAACAGCTGGTCAAAGTGTAATTTCCATCGTAATGTTAACATGAGCCTCCAAAGTCAAACCCACTGCATGGATGTCTTTATTTGACTGTGTCATGTAACATATTTTGATAGAGCCATGAAAGCAAAAAAAAATTTAAAACAGAAAGATTAATAGTAGTTAGTTGTCAGAAACTGCAATTTAGAAGTCACAGATTAGAAGACCCAGGGCTTATTTTACAAAAAACTAACTACAAATTGTTAAGTTTTTGGCAAAATGAAATGTTATGTGATTGGGAAAAAAAAACTTGTGAATTGACCAAAAAAATATTGTTTCCATATTTCGGTTCAAATATTATTATTTTTTTTTTAATTTGTTTTGCTGTGTTTTCTGAAGCCTAATGTTTGCCAAGATTAGTTTTGGATTGTCAAAAAAAATGAAAAACCTAAAACATTACTTTGAAAATGAATATTTCAAATGTAAATGCTTCCTGTGAAGGCTCAGCAATTTTTCACATGAAAAATTAAAATTAATTCTAATCTGAACAAAATGACCTTACAAGGCAGTCACCATGTCAGGAAGGAAGGACAGCCTTGCAATAAAAGTGTTAGACTGAGCCTTAGAGACATGGGTTCAACTCCTGAATATGTTGGAGTCTTTCTTCTTAATTTGCTTCTTTTAAGGAAGATTACACATACTGGGATTGTGCAAAATAATAAGGCAAAAACATGGAGCCAGACATGTTAACAATTTTCAAGTGTTCAGAAACATCCAAAAAAAAGGAGGTGAATAATTTGTTTTTCCTGTTCATGGTAGAAAGAAATAGTGGATTTGAATATGGGAACAACTCATCTTAGAGGTTACAAAAAATAGGGACAATAACAGAAGAAAGAAATAATATGAACCCATGGAAGCTGTAGAGATTTTAGGAATATATTAAATATACTCTATCAGAAATTACCTAGATATGGTTGATCCTATTGTAAAGGAAGGAACTGCTTAGACAATGTCTTGAAAGGTCCTAGAATCTGCTCTGGCTACATCTACAGTAGGAATTGCTTTGGTACAGTAGGAGCAGATCTGAAGTGTAAGGCAGCTAGACCCTACATCTACACTGTATTTGGTTTGGGGGATTTAATTCAGAATGAATTTAATTAAAAGCAAACATTCTCTCCATGCGTGTGGATGATAGGTGACTCAATTTACCAAACATTAGTTCAAATCCTTAAGTTGCCTTTGGGACTTGGGGAGCATTAGATGAGTAGTTGAAGTAGAGTCTCTGGTATAGTTGCCAATGAAATAAACCCTAGTTTAAATATATCAAAACTCCTATGCTAACTGAATTAATATGAAATAAGGATGATTTCCTTCCAGACCTTGTTATTACTTCAAATCAGAATGTTAAAGTGTTTACAGCTTTAGTTACCTAGATGGAGATTATCTGAACTATAAAGTAACCAAGTGCTCCATACCCTGGGTGAGGCACAGTGACAGAGTGTTGCAGGGTACATGCTGCTTGCATCAAGGCTGGCTGTGCTAAAAAGGCTTCTACAAAAGCTCTTTATATCTTTTCAAGATTGAATATACTAAATAAATGCTTATAGCATAATATGCATATAAATTAACCATGTTAATTTATATGCCTAAGTTATGGCCTGAGTTATCTCCTTTTCTTAATTGGTACCAATAACTCTTTGTTCTGTGTGCAGTACTGAGAATATAAACTCTTCAGATTTTATTATATTTATGCAGGAATAAGATAGTCCACATAGAGAACCTGACTGAGATTTCTAGGTGCCCAAATGCACACAGTAGACAATAATATGTGGTAAGTTAAGGTACATTTTATGTAATTCCCACTCTATAAAATAAAATTGTCGACAATTAAACTAGTCCTCTGGACAACCTTTGTAGTCACTTGAGAAAAATGCCTTGAAAGCATGATTCATTGCATTCTGTGGTAGCCACCTAGGGCAGATGAGTTCCATGCAGGACATGCCAGTGTCTCCACTGGCTACAGAAGAGGTCTTGACATTTATGTTGAAACTAAGATGACAGCCTTCTAGACAGTGGCAGAGTCTGCAGGGGGCTGGTCTGTCTTTCTGGATGGGGCTCATAGGTTTGAGTGAACATATATAGGTATGCTCAGCTCTCCTGCCTTCTATTTATTTTTAGTTTCATGTTAATTAAAGCACAGGTAAATATTTCTTCTATCAATAAATTAAATTCCCAAGCACACGTCTAATCAATTATATGTATGGAGAAATTATATCTATTTTATCTTTTACTTTTACCTTTCCAAATTGATTTTCAATATTGAAAGTTTACACAAATTCCTAATATTTTTACTTTCATTACATATTCTTTACATAATTTCAGATTTAACTATAAAATGTTTTTTTTATTTGTGACATTTGAAATAACAAAATTGTCTATTTCATTTCTCTCAAGGATATTCTCATAGCTTCATCTATCAGAGAAATTACTACACAAAGCATAAAATGAGAAATAACCAGCCTGAATAATGGGCATGGAAATGGGATTGTTTTTATTTCTCTTTCATTAATTAACATGTAAGCTGCTTATATTACTCAACACACCATTCTTTCACCAGACACAAAAATTTCTAGATTAGCTCCTGCTATGCCCAGGATCTCTGAGCTAAAAATCAAATGAGAGAGAAATCAAATGGCAACATTATTTATGTAACCCTTCCCTTTCTTTTCTGGATTAGGGCCATTGTCCTCCTGGAAATTCAGGATGTCACACTACAAATATCAACTTTGGTGTCAGCAGTGGTCCCCAGAAGACTTTTCACCATTTACTGACCTGTGTGTGGGTTTTTTGGTTTTTGACAGATCTATGCAGCTCAGACTGCATCCTTTGTATCCATTGGTCACTATTTACTTGTTTGAGTAGATGATGGCCTCTGAAGGTGTTCCACAGTCTCATTTTATCAAACTGGCATTCTATTAAGTGGGAAATACCTCGCTGTCTTGAGAATTTGAATTATATGTAATTTAAAATAGCTTAAGAAAGTTAGAAGATAAGCAACAGTGTCCAACTGATAAAACAGATCTGAAAAAAAACAAAGCCAACACCTAATCTGATTATCTCAAATTATGCAGTAAAACCTCCCTCTCTATATATTCTTCATTCTCTTGCATAGCTGTCTCCTGACATAGTAGTAGATGGGATCTATGCTTTGTGCTTACCTTAATCCTCAGGTTACATCCGAGGCTTCATCATAGAACATACCTATAAAACAGAGCTCCATTAGACACTGCTTACTAGCAAAGACCTCAGAGTACACTTCCAGATTGGTTCAGACCTTGGATTAACTTTCTCTTTTTTTTTGTTCTTGTTACTGGACATTAGCTCTTTTATCTAATCTCTCCCTTGAAACATTTCAAAGGATCTAGAGAAGTTTAATTTTTCCAGTATGAAATTAATTTTGTTCCTTCTCATTCTCAAGACTGTTCAGCCCTCTTAAATTAAAGTAAAAGATGCTTCTTTTTAAAGTTATTTAAGTCTCTTTCTGCAAGGCCAGTAGTCTTATTCTCTGCTTAGTTTTAAACAACATTAAACGTTACTACATTACAGCATTAAACAACACATTACTACATTGATTGTCAAAAATACCTTTACCCCATTGATGGTTGCTCAGCATATTTTAGTTTATACTTTTCATTTAAATTTATAGTTATGTGAACCTGAACATTAAAGACAGATAAGGTATCAACTTCTAAACACCATAATTTTATGTAGTTTATTACTGGCTTCTTACTGACAATGCACATGGAAGATATACCAATTTGGGCACTTCAGCAAGTTTGGGTGACTGAGTGAATTCACTTTTTTGCCTGATCATGCTAATTTAGAGAGGCAGCTTTGGTAACAAATTACCTTTAGTAAATGTGAGGCAGGTATTCGATTAGCCTTTTTATACACTGTTTTGTCTTTGAGAGATTTTATTCGCAAAACATGGAGTTAAACAAGAATCTTTATTATTTTGTGCAATTCAAAGGTACTAACAGATAAATCATTTTAAGAATTCTCTGCAGTTATGGGATCTAATATAAAAAATGAAAAAAAGCGCCCAAATATAAAATATGAAAAAAAAAAAAAAAGAGAAAAATATTTGCTTTAAAGGAATGTTGGAACTGTAATAGAGGGAAATTGGTATGAGTATTCTCGCAAACCACTTTTAATTCCAGAAAAAAATCATATTTGGAATACAGCTCCTCATGCTGTGACAGAATTCAAATCCTGGTCATCAAGGGTGCATAAATGTTCCCAGTGATAAAAACCTTTCCATAAAGGATATGAATAAAGTTTCCACCTTCCATTTTTTTGATACCAAAATAAATCAATGTTAAATTTTATTGGATTCCCCTGTAACAGTTGCAGAATATGTAGATTTAAAAAATTTAGAAAAGTATTCAAAATGTTTGCATACACCGAGCGAAAAAGCTAACCTCTTATTTTGTGTCTTCAACCCATGTTATGTTGTAGTAGAATCTCTATGAAGTGTATAGAAGTCAGCATTATCATTTAAGAAGAAACCTGGGTGATTTCAAAGTTTTTTTTTCTTCTAAATGAATAAAACCCCAAAGAATTTTATTATTTCACATGACATTGTTGAAATATACATTTTAGATAAGACCAAAAACTTTGGTGTCTCTAGTACTACTGATTTATTAAAAAAAAAAAAAATTAACCCCCAAATCATTCTATAATGAAAAATAAAGGGAAAAGAAAATGTTAAAATGCAATGCATGACATGATAAGAGCACTTAATGCAATGTTTTCTATTGGTTAAATATCCTCTAAGCAAATTTTTTTTTGGTATAAACTTTCAGATTTGAAAGTGCAGCAATTTCTTTTGGCAAGTTGCAAGGTAAAAGCCTTTAAATGAAGGAGAATTTTCTTGCACAACTGAAAGGCTGGCTCAGGTCATGCAGCTTTTTTTTCCCTGTTGTATTTGGTTTTTCTGTTTTTTGATATGGTTAAAACAATAATTTTATCCACTAATGCAATTTCACAGGATCAGATTCCACTGGTGGCTTGCAGTTTGTATGAAGCAATTATGTGCAGTGTAAAGAAGCCCTGGGGAGCTTTGGGTTGAATCCCTCCTGAATAACTAGACAGAGCAGGATGCGTGGCAATGGATTCAGCTTCTACAAAGCTGCCGTGAGACACACAGGTCAATGTTTGTCCTGTATAGATGCATTACGGATTTATAATTTATTTACCTTCCTAAAATACAAAAACAGTCCTTCATAGAAATTTTTAAAAAGGCTGATGCTATTAAGCATTCAATTAATGCCAAAACCACAAGAGATGAAATAAAACATTAGCCAGAGAAAAATCCCTCCTTATATTCAGTGCTGAATGTCTGAATGTCTTCCTCCCTGAGTAGTCTAAAGGGCTTGATTTGAGTTGGTTTGGGCTGAGGTGAGATTTGAGGTCCTCAAACCCAAGGGTGTCTTTTGAACATTAAAGAGCTTAAAAAACCTCAAAATTGATCACACAGGCCTCCAGCTAATCATTGTAAAGAAGTTAGTCAGGCATACCAGCACCAATGTTAGAATTTTTTCCTTGAAACCATAATAGTGCATAGTAGGTTAAGAATCATTTTTTGCTTGCTTTCCTGTATTGTAACTCTCAAAATACACAAAAGTGGTTTGTTATTCCTCATTGTTTTCCAATTCCTCAATGACTTGTTGAAGGCCTGTTTCATTGCAAATGTTTCTTAGTTGCTTCTGTAGTTGATCCCCTGGCTTCTGTCTTGCAGACATCTGTAGCCATATGCATTCCCACTGGAAAAGATAGGGAGCAATTATCTAACCTCTAATGGAAATGGGAACGTGTAGGAAATTCCTTTGCCACATTGGCCATACATAGGCCAAACCAGATTAAGCCATTACATGAGCCAAACCAGATTAAGTCATTTCACCTTTGGCTTCAAAGCACAATTATATGTATAAAGGAGACCGTTCTCTGAAATTCGCAGCTTGGATTTGAACAGAATATCAGGACTATGAATGTTGCCCCATGTCATGAAGCTGGAATAGTGAGGTAAAGGTGAGGAGAAGGAATGTGACAGTAAAGCATAGAATCATAGAATCAATCAGAGAATCATAGATTGGAAGGGACTTTTAAGATCATCTAGTCCAACCATCAATTTAACTGATAATAATCATCACTAAGCCATGTCTCTAAGCACGATGTCTACCTGTCTTTTAAATACCTCCAGGTATGGTGCCTAACCACTGCCCTGGGCAGCCCATTCCAATTCATTGTAACCACCAAATGTCATCTGGCCAGTTCTTCCAGAGATGTACTTGGACCAGCACAGAGCAGAGAGCATCAGGCAGCCTCTGTGTCTAGAAAAATTTTCTGGTGCTTTATTTTTCTCTTTTAAATTCTAATAATGTAGCTTTTTTCTGAGATGGAGTTCAGTGCCTATTATCTTTGTCAGTCAATTAATGTTAATGTGATTTCAAAGGCGTTGAGACAAGAAAAAAAATTATCAGGTCCTTCAGGAGAACTAAAAGGCCTGCCAACTTTACTCAGTTTTTCCTAGTAGATAAGAGAAATGCTATAACTATAGAAAAAAAAACAAAGGCAAAGCAACCATGTTGCAAATGACACAATGAGACTGCAACACAGAAATATCCCTATAAAACCACTGGAAACATTTCTAAACATAGTTTAGCTTCTTAAAAATCACAGACCTTAGCACTTAACAGAGTGAATTGCTGTTAGACTCTTCAGCAATCACTGGTGACTTACAACACAATACATGGAGTCATGAATGCACTGTCCTCCAATGGAACTCCAAGGAGCTCTCATGTTCCCTTCGGGTTCAAAACATTCTATAACTTAATGTCTAATACTGTTTTAAGTATAAACTGATAGTCATTTGACAAATTATAAGGTGTTGGGCTTTTTCTGGTGTTATGTAGGACTTGTTTTCATAGAATCATAGGATTGCCTACAGTTCGTTGTGCTATTTTTCTGGCAGACATTGGGGTGGTTGAAGTCCCCCCAGCAGGATGAGACCCTGCGAACACGATGACTCCAGTAGCTGGAGTAAGAATATTTTGTCAATAAGTTCCTCTTGATTGGGCGACCAGTACCAGACCCCAGCCGCAGGTTTGCCTTCATTGTCTTGGTCTCTTATTCTTACCTGTACGCTTTCAACCTGCTTATGGCTATTTTTCAGAGACTGCTCTTCACACTTTATCAATAGATAGAGTAGATGTAGAGGGCAATGCCTCCACCCCTCCCTCCTCGCCTGTCCCTTTCTCTCCCCTTTCCTTTGATAATATGCTAATAATTACCATATTGAATAAAAATAATGATAAAAAATATAGGAAACTTTTAGTTGCATATTCAGTATTATAAATAAAATATTTATTTTTAATAATTTCTTATTAATAATGCCACATTCTATAATAACATGATGCAAACAGCGGATGTGTGATATATGACATGGGGAAAACCTTTCCCTTTGGATTTAGATCAAAGTATAATTTCAAGAAACTTCTCAAAGTCAAATACCATTGTTTTAATAGAAATATGCTCTTCTGGAGTATCTTTGCTTGTTAAAAAAATCTGAGTTTTCTGTTTGTTTTTTTTTTTCATGATCCAAAAAACCCAATAATATTTCCCCATGGATATGCTCTGCTTCTGGAGAATTATAACACGTGAGCGTCTGCTTTTTCTAATCTAAGATAGCCTTTTGGGTTTCTTTATACAATAATAGCAAGCATCCATTTACTGGGGCAAATGCTATTTTGCAAGTTCAAATTCTCCAATGTTTTAACTTTTCACCTGAAAATTGCCTATAAACTTTCTCCTGATTTCTGGTTTCCAGAAAGTAGAACAGAAGACAGAAGTGACAAAAGGGATGGGAAATCCATCTTTTAATTCACATGAAAAAATATAAAATTCCAAGGTTATAAGTAAGTTAAATTTCTATTTTCTGCTGGAACTCTGCATTTTAGGTACATACATAAATATTTATTAGATCAGAATTAGGAGAAAGAATAAAACATCAGAGTAAATTTCTGGTCTACAGCCTCTGAGCTGCTTATTGTTGGCCTACAGGCATATTTGAAATCCTGTAGATTTCTGCATGAAATAAGAATATTTTTTGTAATTGTCGACACTCTCCCTGGGTAAGAAAGCTGGTTTGTATGTAGTTTTGGTATGTCTAATACCCAGAATAAAGCAACACAGAAGTCCACCTCACAAAGTTAGCAGAAATGGCTTTGTAGAATCACACTAGTTCGTTGAGATTTAAGTAATAAGTGACAAAACCTTGTCCAATCTCTTTCTGATTTGTCACATTATACTATCACATCTCCCTAAAGCAATATTTTCTTTGAGAGTGGTGGGACTGGAAAATGTGACAAATTCTGAGAAGCAAATGTTCTCTGCTCTGAGCTGTACCTGTCAAAGCACAGGTGATTGCAGGATGAGATGTCCCCAGGACATCTGATACATGATCATTTCAGTGTTTCTTTTCTCTACACAGTTCATGAATCGGCCACCTACCTCTACTGTGTCATATGTTTATCATTTATCATGATACTTTTGTCAAGAAATTGTTCCCAATATTAGAAAATTAAATTTCTGAGTACTGAGCAGTTGATGCCAACATGTATCTGGTGGGGAACTGCTTAGTGAATGTGAAGGGATCTTGGAAAACTTGTGCTTTTGCAGGGTGATATGATGTAGTGATAACAATGTGAGGTGAAAAGTTGAGACAGAAACAGTGTCTGAAAGGGCTGCAGCTGCAGGAGGCTGCCTCTCAGTACAAAGGACATGGTGCTTCAAGCCAACAACTCAGAAAAGGTCAAATAAGCGGCAACCAGGAATGGAAGGAGTAGGAAAGGGAGGTACAAGGAGGGACAAATAGAGTGGTTTGGACAAAATAATGCACCTGGGTATGTTAGTTTTATGAGACTGTGAGCAAGGAATACCAACTACAAAGAACCTTGAGATCAGCATCAACATTATTACAGGTCTCATGTAAGAGAGCTGAGAAGCTTATACTACAAAGCCAGCATAGAGGAATCCTGGGGGCTGAGCTCTCCTGCTTTGCTACCTGTAGCACTTCTCAGGCTGTTTCTGCAAAAGCAGGAAAGAATCTGCTGTTTCTAAGGCACCCTTGTAGTAGCATTGGATTTATACAGTCAGTATGTAAGCAACAACAAAGAGTGATAGACACCATATCCCATCTCTCAATGAAAATGTAGCATGGGGTATCATTATCACTTCAAGGTTCTCTGTTGTAGGGCTGAGAGGTGCATGAACATTTCACTTATCAATACAAATTAATAGCATTAGGTGGGTGAGTCAAACAACAATTCATAAATCTGCATGCTGCTAAATGACATTGTAATTCAAATCAAGGGCGAACGGAAAATAACCAGCCTTTGAGTTCCAGCTCACTGCATCTCCACCAAGGGTAAGACTGGCTCTTAGGGCTTCTAATTTCTTATACATATGGATTTGTATTTAAGACAGCACCTTTATTCTCTGGTAGTATTGATGAGTGGGCTGCACAAACTGTGGTTATCCTCTCTAAACAAATCTTTGGGGATTTAAAAATCAATGCAGAATGCACACTGTGGCTTTCCTGAATACTGCTTGACTTCTTATCCTTCTAACAATAAAGACAGCGATTGACTGGACATTGGCACAAGGCCAATACACAATCAGGGTGTCTCTCAAGTGGGTGCTGCTCAGTGGTGCATGGCAGGCTGATGTGAACAAGGACCATAGCTGGTCTTACAGTGGCAAGTTGTCCAAAACTAAACTGCCTTTCCAGAGTAGCTCCTGAACCGCCCCTAAGGATGCATGTTACCATACACAGTAAGTGGAAGGGCTGGTTGCTCAAACAAGGGGTCAGGAATCAAATGAGGTCAGTTAGCACAAATCTACCAGCACACCGATACTGCATGGCAGCTTCAAGGCAGCTCATATTTTACTAAAGTGAAGAAAATGAATTGAGAGGTATCATGAGGCAGAATTGGGTACAGAAGCAGTCATGGCTTAGAAGAGTTACAGATCTACTTTTCCTCTGTCTTTAAGGATGCTGCAACGTGTTTTAAGACTTATGAAACTTGGGATCTTCAATCATGAATCGACTGCAAGGTGCAGCCCTACACTCACTGTGGGATTTAGGATTTTTAGTTTTTCATAAACTGTCAGGGGAATAAATGACTATGGGCCCCCTAAGATTTCTCAGAGTTAAAAATATTGTACTTCACAGAAATCAAAGTTCAGACTGTATTAAGTGGAGGATAACAGGTTTTTTGTTACAATGCTGTAATTCCAGAGAGATTAAGCTGAATTCAGTGGAGCCACAAACAATTTACGCTGGTGACAATGACAACAAAATTGTACACTAGCAGCTACAGTAGCAGAAAAGATGACTTTATTTGCCTCCAGTTTGAATGTGAGTCATTTATACTATTTGTTGGCTAGTTTTTCAGTGTCCCTGGGGAATAACATGAAATTGCATTTGTGAAATAAGAGCTTCTGGCAAACAATGCACAGTCTTGCAAAAGAGGGTAAAAAATAGCACTGAGAATGCAACACTCCCAAAGGTGCGTGGGATAAATATACCCAGTGCTGAACATTTGGAAAAATTATCAGAAAGTGTTTCTTCTAAGGGGGTTGATTAACTAAAGTTACTTTATTGCTATACTGAAATAACTTATTATTTTTTTAATTTATTTTTTTCCCTAGTACTCAGGAGTAATTGGGAAACAAAAAAAGTTATGAAATGAAAAGGACATATAGACATGATAAATTTTTTATTAATCCAGATTGCTAACAAATATTAACAGCTTGATGTTCTGAATTCCCCTTTACATGTTAGAAACCACAAAATTAATGGTATTTTACCAGAGGGAAGGTCCCTGAGTGTAGATGTAAAGTCAGGTGATGTCTATAACAACATTTGATGTGAGTGATACAGTTTGGGTTGTTGTCTTTTTCCAAGGATTTTTAGGTGGGGGTTTTTTTGTGTGTTTGTGGTTTTGGGTTTTTTGTTTTGTTTTTGTTTGGTTTGGATTTTTTTTATCAGAAAATGAAAGGCATAAGTACTTTTTCCTACTGGGATTGTCTCTTCAGAGCTATGCATTTTGGACAAGCTAAATGTTCATAAATTTTCTCATACACATTCTCAACATGTTTTTCCCCTAATGGATCAGATATGGTACAGGAAGAAAAAAAGAAAGAAAATGTTCAAGAAATCAATTTATGTAGTAAATTCTGCACCTAGTGCAGTAGTAAGTGACAGGAGGCTAGAATATCCCTTCACTTTTGGTGAAGACAAAACAGAGGCAGAGATTCCACTGTAAAAAATAAAAAAAAAAAAAAAAGGGCTATCGCTAAATCAATACTTATTGATCTTATATACTGCTTTCTGGAACAGACTGATAAATTATCCTTTGAGGGGATTATTCCTAATCACTCCTCTGTGTTCTAAGCTTATAATTCTCCTTTACAACATTAATCCTCTAAGTGTTGTCCCAAATAACTTCAAATTCTATTCCAAGATTTCTGCATGGTGACTATAAGAATATTGTTGTTAATGTTGAAGACTGTTATTTTTCACTTCTTATTAGAATGTGTCATGCATTTCCATAGAAACAACTATGATCCAAGGACCCCTCTATTCCATTGAATCTCTTTTTGAGGGCACACTGATGATGGTTTCAGTCTATCTTTCATTCCTCTGTACATTTTGCAATATTAATGTCTCTCTTGGTTATGTCTTTTCTATTATATGAAACTTAATTTTGTGTGTTACTTGATGTTAGCCAACAGATTTCCTCCTTTGTAAGAATCATAGAATCCTCCAGGCCGGAAGGGACCTCCAAAGGTCATCTAGTCTGACCTCCCCGCAGTTGCAGGGGTACCCCCAACTAGCCCAGATTGCCCAGGGCCTTGTCAAGCCTCATGTTGAATATCTCCTGGGAAGGAGCCTCAACCACCTCCCTGGGCAACCTGTTTCAGTGTTCCACCATCCTTAAAGAAATTATTCCTAATATTCAACTTAAATCTACTCTTCTCCAACTTAAATCCATTTCCCTTGTCCTATCACAGCAGGCCTTTGTGAACAGACTTTTAGTGATTTGATCCTGATTCACTACTGTTTTTTTCTGAGGTCAAACCAATTTCTGTTAATTGAAGTACCTTATGTATCATCCAGAATGAATTAAATTCTCTGAAAAAAACCTCAGTGAATTTTACCAAACAGCATCCAAGTAGGAGCCTGAGGAAACAGTTTCCCAGAGGGGATTTGGGTGAGCACAAACAGGAGTCTTGTGCCAGGAGCTGTACTAGTGAAATCAGAAACACGTGGAAACACTGGAAAGTCTATTTTACCTACGCTAGTCAATGGCTTGAAGACGACCCTGATCAACCTTGGCTGTGCCAATGACGGCTTTCCCAGACAGCTCCCAGGTTTTGTGCAGGAGCCAGAGTGCATCAGGGAGCATTTACACCCAGGTAGTTTGGATTTTGTTATTCCAAAGTAACAATAAGAGAATCTTGATATAGACGTTTTATTCCATGCTGGCTGGCACCAATGACCATAAATGTTCTTCAGTGAAATGCTTTCACTGCTATACGAAAGGTGTGGTTATGCTATTGTATCTGTTAGTACCCAACCAAGATTTTGTCTGTCTTTGAGGAGAAAAAGGAGGTGTAAACTCAGAGAGTTTTGGTTTAAAGAAACTTGTCTCCAGAGGGCCTGTTGAACTAGGTTTCTCTTCCAGTAGATGATTGAAAGGAGGAATCCAGGACCTTGTGTGTCTCACCAGGGACTTGCCTGACTTGGCTCCAACTAGAATTCTGAGGCAAGTACTGATGTAAGTTTTTTTCTGACTGACTGAGGAAGGGGCACTTCTTTTCTGGAAAAGTGGGAGGAGCTGCTCTAGGAAAAAACAAGGAGCAGCTGAACAATTTTACTCTGGCTTTTCTTTTTACCTGGAAGGCATATCCAACCCCTCCCTCAGTCCTTAGCCTCTTGGCCCTCCAATACAAAATTTATCTTTGCAAAACCATACCTTGATGGTCTTCTGGTGGCTAGTTTTAACGGTATTGCAAGTTTACACATTTTTCCAGTTAGCTACCCAGTAATTCCTTCTCTCATCTCAATTCTCCACTGCTCTTCTTTAAGTTGTGTTCCTTTTATTTCAGATGTCATACTTGCTTGCCTAACTTTGCCTCACTGAAAATGATTAAATAACCTGTTTACTTCAGGCTGATGGCCTGTTCACCTTCTCCTGAAATATTTTCCAATTATTTCATAAGGAATTCAGATGTTACCATTCTCTCCATCCCTGCTCTGTATGTTATGCTGGATCCTGTAAAGTGTTGAGGTCCATTGCCTTGTTGTAGCTTTTTCCAATGCCAGGAATCAAACTGAGTTGTGATTTGTCGTTTTCAAACTGACAGTGAATCCTTCTACTTTTCACCCTGAAATGCTTCACTGTAAAGCTATGGATATTTCATATAATATGTCACGTAATAGCCTTTTCCTTTGGAGAGCCTTTTCCTTTGGAACATCACTTGCTGATTTCACTGCTAGATGAGTTCTAATTTTTTTTTTGTTAAGGGCATGTGCTGTGTTCTTAAATAGTATGTTTTTAAGTCCTCTTTCCAAAACTCAGTTACAACATTTCCATTAAGAAGTCTGGGCTGAAATAGGACTGGAGAATTATAATTAAAAGAAGAAGCCCTTGTCAGCCTAAATGAGCCACTGCAATGCTTGTTCCTTTGTTACATGCTCTTTCCTCTAATAATTGTTATTTTATCAATTTTTAAAGACTCAGTTACTTGCTTCACTCCTAACAATCACGACAATCAAGGTAAGTCTTCCCAAATGGCAAGATTTATAAACATAGAATCATAGAATAGTTTGGATTGAAAGCAGCCATTAAAGGTCACCTAGTCCAACTGCCCTGCTAAGTCGAGGGACATCAACTAGACCAGGTTGCTCAGAGCCCTGTCTAACATCACCCTGGGATGTTTCTAGGGATGGAGTATCTACCACCTCTGGGCAACCTGTCCAGTGTTTCACACCCTCATTGTAAAAAATTCCTTCCTTCTATCTAGCCTAAATCTTCCTTCTTTTAGTCTAAAATCATTCCCCCTTGTTTTATTGCAACAGGCCCTCCTAAAAACCTTGTCCCCATCTATCATGTAGGCCCCCTTTATGTACTGAAAAGCCACAATAAGGTCTCCCTAGAGCCTTCTCTTCTCCAGAAGGAATAACTCCAACTCTCCCAGTTTGTCCTCGTAGGAGAGGCACTACAGTCCTGATCATCTTCATGGCCCTCACTGGACCCACTCCAAGGGGCCCATGTCTTTTCTGTGCTGAGGAACCCAGAGCTGTACACATGACTCTAGATGAGGTCTTTCCAGAGTGGAGTAGAGGGTCAGAATTCCCTCCCAACCTGCTGCCCAAGCTTCTTTTAATGGAGCCCAGGATACAGTTGGTTTTCTGGGCTGCAAGCACATGTTGTTGGTTCATGTCCATCTTTGCATTCACTAGTACCCCCAAGACCTTCTCACCAGGGCTGCTATCTCATGTCCAGCTTTTCATCCTCCAGCCTGTATTGATACTGGAGGTTTCCCCAGCATATGTGCAGGAAATCAATTGTATATTTAAGGAAGGATTTTACTCTTCTTATTGGTGATCATTATTTACAGTTATAGAAGACAAATTTGACATCGACTACCTCCTCCCATTTTCAGGTAAGTGAATTACTGTATTCTTCTCTTAAGTGTACCAGTGCAATTTGTTTTAACTTTAATATCATGTGCTGTTCAGAAGTCAGTCAGAAAGTCTTCTGTGTAATAATCTATAGTTATTGTGCAGTGAGAAATTCTGCACATTCTAATAGCTTAATGCAAAAGACCTGTAAAGTATCACCCTACATAAACACTTCTTTATTTCCAAGGGCTTTAAAGAAAACTTAAGGAATAGTGAGGAAAAAAAGAGAACATGAGCAATGATGATCTGAGAGGACTTAGTGCAGGCACAGGCCTCTTCCCAGGAAACAGTCCTTTATCTCCATAAGGCTGACTGTCCTGCATAAGCCATACCATCAAGTCTTGGGACCAGAGAATTGTCTCTATCCTATTTTGTCCAGAAGCTGATGAAGCTGGAAAACCAGCTGCTGTGGCACAGTACTAAACCCAAATGACCGGCTACATAATGCTCACAATAACCTCTAAAATGACTAGGGTTTTTTTTATGGCTTCTGATAGAAAGTGAAAATTTTATTGAAAGCTATTTGAAGATGTACTAAAGGGCTTTGCAAGTTCTTCATGAGTGACAGATTCAGGCCAAAAAAATATTACAGAGCATGAAGTCCTTTGGGAGGAGTGTGAAAACTCCTACTAATAAGGTAACGATTTGGATATTAACCTTTTTCCTAGGAATACTCTGCAAGTAACTCAAAGTATTTTTATAATGATATTTTCTGCCACTTGCATTTTTTCTTTCCCTGTTTTTCTCTGTTTTGTTCAATTTCTTAAGTTGTTACTGTCACTATGGTATCTGGCCACTCCCTATTCATTATAAAAAGGTTCCACTGGCCTTTTTTCCATACATTTTTTATTCTTTTGATTCCTTCTTCAACTATGACTTTTACAAACACAAAAATGTTATTTTTATTGCAGGCTGGGTTATTTTGAATTCACAATTTCACTTAACTGCAGGAAATAATTTTAAGATCTGTGGCCAACCTTAGAGAGAATTCTCATGTAGAATCAAATTTTGGTTCAGAGGTAAGAACTCAAGACATTGATAATTATTTTTAAGGACTACAGAATATGATTGTATCATATCTATTCTGTAATTTATTGTTAATAGTATTTTTAAGCTGGTTTGGGATCTTTTAATAGCTGGGGTTCAGAATGAGTAGTGATAGGATATATGTGGAAAGACAGGTTAAATTCCCAGAACTGGAAATTTACAGTTATAGGACTGGAGATTCTTATGATTCTTATGATTCTTATTATATCATACTCAAATTGTTGCTATTGCTACCACAGCAGAACTACAGACCGATATTTTGTTGTTAATAATTATATTTATTTACAGTTTTTGAGTGGGAGATTCTGGTTTTACTTTATTACAGTATTCTCAAGCTTGTAGATGTCGAAGAAGGTCTTATGTATTCAGAAAAATAGATTATATAGTTAAAGGAAGACACTGTCCAATTAGATCAACCTCCATTAGTTTATTACTTGGGAAATTCCAGGGGATAAGTGATTCAATGGCATTTCTGTAAGATTCAATGAAAAACTGGAGATTTCCCCCAGTACAATAGAAATTACTCCTCCTTTCTCTGTGTTCGCAATAGTAGGTTCAGCAAAGTCATATTTTAAATGAGTGATTTCCCATCAAAAATTTCCAGCATTTTAAAGGCAGATGAATAAGACTGTTTTGAGTTCCAGCACTTACAAGTTCTAAAGACGTGCAGCTCAGTGGGGATCTGAGCTGAATTTCTCAATATCAAAAAAGCAGTAACAACAATCTCATTCCTATCTTGCTATGTATTTAAAATACTCCTATGAGACATACAGGTTTAATCTTGGAGACCAAATGTGATTAACCATGGTACATTTGTGATTACAAATGTACTGACATTTATGCTACAAAATATTTTTAGGTGTTGCTGATGAACTGCTTATTAGGATTCAGGTGCATAAAGTCCCTTCACTGATTTTATACGGCATTTATCATAACAAATTTGAGCTAATCAGTGTTTTCCATACCATTTTAATTAGGACAAAAATTGTTGTTCATTCATTAGTTTATTAAATCAATGCCCTCTGAGCGTTGGACCCACCAAAACTCACATCCTTATTTAATTACATTTATATACTGACATTGTCTAGTAGCGTATGTTACAAACAACACTACTGTTCCATTAGCCTATATTAAAATACAACTTGAAGGGATAATTTCTATCTCAAAGATAAGGTAGCTGGAAGTACCAGCAACTTATTTGAAATCAAACCAAGTTGTAAGGAATCTTTCACCTCAGTATTAGGGCTATAGGATTTTGAAATCTTGTGTATAGTGTATTTTAGTAAAGGTGAGAAGAAATTATTCCCTCATCTTCAATTGCTTTCTCCACATGATTCAAGCTCTTGTTACCTCATGACTGGATTCTAAATGCTGATGCTCCATGCAGACCAAAAGGTTATAGGGCTTCAGTCTAAATCATGCAGTTAAGGGAATTTTAACTTTATTTTTCTTGAATCATGCTTGTCGGAGCAAATATGGGGATGGTAGTACATGTTGACTGAAGGATGCTAAGTGCATGAGAAGAGAACATCTGATGACTGTGATGATGTGAAGTTGAACTCAATTGTGGAAAATTTGTCAATATCAAAGACAAAACAACTTTTGGAGACTTGTTGGAGAATTCTTTCTATAAGAATCGGTAAAACAACACAGATAGTGGGAGAAATATGATGGCTGAGGGCTTCTGTTATTCAAGAATGTGGCTTTATTTTGGTAATAGAAAAATCTCTTTTTTGTTGCTGAGGAACAAATGGATTTATAAATGCATGCAAATCCAAGGAGACAAAGAGTAAATTTTATTGTCTTCACATTGCATTGCAGACTTGATCGAGAAATATAAAACAAGGCAGGTTATGAGAAATTAAAAATAGGGGATCATAAGGAAACAAACTAATATCATCAGCATGAAACAAGGTGAGCTAAATGTACTTGCAATCTTATTGCAGTCAAGCTTTTTGAAAGTATAAGAAAAAAGAGGCATTTAGGGATTTGTTTGTTTGTTTGTTTTTGTGGGTTTTTTTATAGTGAGTTAGATGTTCCACCTGAACATGAAGACCTTTCTGAAAAACATGGGAAAGTTTGCTTGAATATTCAACAAGTAGGAGATATTGATATGAAAAGCACAGTGCAGATTTGATAAGAGCCTTAGAAAAGTTAACTGTCTAATGAGAAGAACAAGTTCCCGTATTATAAACCATAAGATCGATCTGGATTTATTCTAGTTTTCTAGTTCTATGTTTTCTGGAGAAATGAGGAGAATGTGTGCAAGCATAAAATGCCATTAGCTAATCTTTTAAAAAGTATACTATTTTTGCTGATTATGAATTTTTTACCTGGGATGTCACACATTAACAAGAGATTCTTTTTAACAGCACAGACTCCTCAAGTGTTCTAAAGTGTGAAATATTGTAAAAATAAGGTTTATTTCTTGGAGTAAATCTCACCAATGATCTTAGACCTAGAGATTGTTCTCCTGCAGATGTGAACCACAATGTTTGTATTCAATACTGAATCTCCCAGTTATGGAAAATCATATTAGAGTTATGCATGAGTTAAAGCAAATGCAAAATTACCCTTATAAAATTTAAACCACGCAGGAAAAAAAAAAAAAAAAAAAGAATTGGATTTTTATTTCTCTCAGCACTGACAATATCTGACAGTGCTTATATTTTGTGGTTTTCTGTTTGGTTGTTTTGGGGTTTTTTGTTTTTTGTTTTTTTTTTTTTTTTTTTTTTTTTGGGGGGGGGGTTGTTTTGTTTTGTTTTGTTTTTTAGAAAGGGCCATCCAGTGGAAAATGGTGAAAAAAATCTCACAACAGAACATGATATAAACTTCTAATCTAGCAACACATCCTCTTCTGAGGTCCAGCCAAACCTTTTTTACCTAATTCCAGAAAAAAAATAACGACAACCAAAGTTAAGATTGAAAGTGATGGAGCAGAAGTTAAAATTATTTATTTTTATTTCAGTTTTACAACAATGACAGCTTCACCTTTACTTTGCCTTATTGTTTAGTACTGCATCTGTACAAAGTGTGAAGGTTTACAGGGACAGCACTTTAAATATCTTCTTGTTTATTTTGAGAAATCTGTCTTCATATGAGGTAGTTGATTCTTCAGGGCTAAAATATTATTCAGAAATTGCTAATTTGTCTGCTTGAAACATTCCTATCTGTGTTTAGTCAGTGTAGCTAGGCTGTGTTATTAAGCAAAGAGGGCAAATAAGAACAACAAACTAATAATGTATGATAAAAATAAGATTTAGAAATTAAACATTTAAGTGAATTCACTGGAGGTACTCAGATTGCTCTGGTTCCTGTAGCTAAATCAAGCTGTGATTATCACCTGTATGGATGATTTAGCTTCATGAGCTAAATCAGCAGACTGTTCTGATTTGCGTTGTTCTGTGTTTCATTAGGTAAACAGAGCTACTACAGCAATAGGGAACGAGATCGACTTAGTGCGTATTTTATCATGGTTATGCACGTCTTCGCCTCTGCATTTGAGCTAAGAAAATGATCTCCAAAGGTGCTACATTTTCATATTACACTGAAAGGATCCCTAATGTAGAATGCAAGTCTCAGTTCATTGCCAATGCCAATAGGACCCCTTGCAGGGCAAGGTGCTAAAGAATAAAATTGAATATTTCAGCACTTAGGCTATATTTTCTTAATCTTGGAAAAATTTTCATTAACTGACAAAGAACTTTCTTAAACATTTTTCATCAATTTAAGTGCTAGGATTTTTTCATGTAAATGTATTTTACTAAGTGAATTTGAGTAACAAGGTTTTTCCCGCGGTATTCTGAGATAAAGCAAGTGCTAAACTCCATGCACTCTGGGGAGGTTTCTCCAAGTTCACAGGTGCAAGTTTTACACAGACATTTTTGAAAACAAAGATATACTTTAAATGACTGAAATTTTCACTTGTTTACAGGTTCTGAAGTTTATCAAGGTTCCCAGACAAAGCAGAAAACCTAGTGGAAGTGAGAAGTCATGACTACAGTGACACTGAAATGTTGCTGTCATTACAGACAGTGTGCAGTGTGTTATCTACTTTTCAAACAGCTTTTTGTAAGGAGCGAGAGAACTTAATGTGCCAGTTTAGATGACCTTACAACAGACAATTCTGAACCTTAATAGAATATACATATTTGTCTGTAAAACACTAAAGTAAATAGGTAAGGTAGGCCTGGAAATATGAATACTAAACTGTCAATTTTGAGACATCATCATTTTCTTCTTTTTCTCTTTAACTATTTTTATGTTTTTTCTCTTATTTCAGAGATGAAGAAATTTTTGAAACCTTGTTTCTTTTAGTCTTGACTGCAAAAAAAAAAAAAGCATATGCAACAGGATTATAATATAAAAATATATATTAGAGATGTTCTGAAGACCCTTGAAGAAGTGGGAAAGAAAGCAAAAGCAATGGTATTGCAATATATTGCAATAATTTTTTCATCTAGAAAAAATACTGCCCTTACTCCTTTATATCAAATGATTTAATTTTCCAGTTCAGTTTATATATAAATTGTTATTAACAAGGGTAGTTGATTTTCTTTGAATGCAAGACTAATCCCTTCAGACTGCTCATTTGTGTTCTAATTAGCTGATTAGAAATGCAGGCACTTGCTCCTCAGCTTGGAAATGGAGGAAGGCAGGAGGGGTTCATGCCCAGCCTGCCCATTTGGCTCCATTATTGAGTTTTAGAAACAGAACAGAAAAGACTCAAAGTAATAAATGAGCAGAGATTATTTGTTGTTGTGTTTTCACATGTAATCCTCCTGGTTTTGTTTTTGGCTATTAATACTTTAAGTATCATAAGCAGGAGTTTTAAACTATATCTGTTAGCAAATTAAACAGGGCATGTGTACAGGTTTAAGCATTTGTAGAGGCAATCTGAGTTACAAGATTTTCAACATGGTTCTTGATGTGATTTTAACCTCTGCCAGACATGGTTCAAGCCCGTGAGAATAACATGGGCCATGGACCATTTCCACAAACTAATTTGGATGCAATTACTTTGGTTCTCTTGGGGTGAGAAAGTTAAGCTGTAGAGAGGCAAGCAGTGTCAAGTTGAAATTGGCTGAAATGTGTTGGAATGCTTTTTAAAAAATATACTGGAGAATAAGACACCTTAGAATCATAGAATCATAGAATGGTTAGAATTGGAAGGGACCTTGAAGATCATGGAGTTCCAACCCCTCTGCCATGGGCAGGGACACCTCCCACTAGACCAGGTTGCTCAAAGCCCCATCCAGCCTGGCCTTAAAAAGTCTTCTTTTTGTTCCTTTTCTCCCAGACTTAGGTTACATTTGGTCTTTCTTACATATATCTGACACTTCTGATCTTTATTGTTCAATATTTTATTAGGAAAATATTGAAATGGAGATACATGAAAACAGGTTTACAGAAGTGGGTGATAAATGGCTAGATAACATTAGTAAAGTAGCTTTTGATGATGTTGTTATAAAGAATAAATGTAGACCATGATATCTATTATTTTGTTTTGTTTAGTTTTTCCTTTTAAAATGAAGAATAGAACAGTAAGGGTCCGACTGATATTTATTATAAAAGAAAAACTCCATTTTCAAAGGATCTTTAAAGATTATCTGGTCCAAGCCTCTGATGAGAGTGGCACCAAATTTGCAGTTAGACTGAGATTTAAAGTTAAATCAGATTACCCAGGGAATTGTGTAATTGAGTTTTGACTATCACTGAGGATGGGAATTCCTACAAAAATGTTACATAGCTATTCCTTTTTTCCTCCCTCTAGAACAGCTGTTCAAGAATACCTGGAGTGCTATGCTCCAGTGCTATGCTACTGGATCATAGCTTCTGAAGAAAAGGTGACAGTCTTTTGAAATATTGATCTTGGCGATGCTCATTTGAGTTGTTTCCATTGAGGTCAAGACAGCTGCTGCCTGAAGAAAACTATTATGATATTCTGATACTACCAGCCAAAGTATTACTTGTCTTATAATAGTTCTTTTGTAATTGTGATAGATGGAGAATACAGGAGAGGCAAGTCTTGCACAAAGCGATGGTCTCGTAGATCACCTGATAAACCTGGTGTATGTTAGGAAAAACAAAACAAAACAAAACAAAGATTTGAAACACCTGAAATCTTTCTTTTGGTTTTGTTGAACTCAAAAAATCCCAATTTCATTGGCATGGGCATATGTCAGCCAATAACTTTGTTCTGGTAAAATTTGAAAGCATAGAAAACTAACTTAATCATGAAAGTCTCATAAAAAATAGTAATTAGTTAAAAATAAGCAAAATAAAATATAAACAGGACATAAATAAAACCCAAACAAACTGCAGTAGTCCCAACTGCAACATCTTATAACCTAGAAAAGTGTGTGAAATTCATTGAGTAAGACATCTCCATATTTAGAAATGTGGAAATTTCCCAGCGTACCTTTGTTGACCTATGAGGAACGTCCTTCAGAAACAAGACCATCTGAAATGTAAATACATATTGGTGCAGCAAAAATAATTAATGTCCTTTGCATTTTCAGTTTTTGAATAGTTAAGGAATGAAAATGTCACATGAACTGCTGTAGAGCTCTGTGAAGGACTCAGTAGAGGGTGATCTGGATTTTACGAATCTTTTAAATTCCAGATGCTTTATTTTCTTCTTTTATTTTTATTTTTTTTAAAAAAAGCTGGCACCTTTGATAATAATGTCAACAGAAAAACAGGAACATATCTAATCTTTACAAATGCTCAGTTAATAAGCTTTGATTGTCAATGTAAACCTCCAGCCTTACCCACACCAGCCTTAAGTAAGAAATTCCAGTTAGTGCAATGAAACTTGAAGAGTAACTAAATGTTATATTTCACTTAGACTTTTGCTTATTTATTTTATGTTTTGTGTGTGTGTGTGCCTCTCTATTGAGAAGCAAAATTTGAGTTCTTTCTTCCCAATGTCACTCAATACCCATTTCTTCCCTCTGGTAAACCTTTCTCATAAAATATATTTCAACCCAAAATTTACATTTGGATCCCAATGGGTGAATTCAAGTTCATGCAATTTAAATGATATTTGACTTGCCTTTCTATTCTGCTGAAACTATGTAGACTTCTGAGTCACAAACTGTGCAAGTGATGGAAGCGTTGCCTACAACCCTGAGTACCTCAAAATATGCAACATCCCATTTACATATGTGCTAGAATTAATAGGCCAAATCCTGAGCACAATCCTGAGCACAAAGCTCATCATTTCTTCTTTCAGAATTAACAGCAGAAGTGGGGGCTGGAAATGAATGGATAAATTATTTTTTTTTTTTTCCATTGGCTTTCTTCTTCCTGTCTCTTCCCTTTGTACCTTACTGTTGCACAGTTTCTGTCTCTCTAATATTTTCTGTTCCTTTTTGTCCTCTTTCTTTTCTGATTTGATTTCTTTTTCCTTTGCCACAACTTTTTTCTCTCCTTCCTCTGCTTTAAACCACCACACTAGAAGGTTATAGGTGACATAAAAGGGGTTACAAAGTTTTACATAAAGAAACCTCTGTTAAGAAGATATCTAGGGACATACAAGGGGGAGAATGGAAGTTCTTACCCATAAATCAATCCTGCAAAAACACATGATATGGGTTTGTGCTGCTGGAGACTAGAAATGAAAAACTGTAAATCTCTTCAAAGGATATTTCGGTGGAATAGGAGATTATTTTTTTTCCTTTACTTGTAGAAGTATAATTGCAATTAGAAATTAGAGCTGTATTCTCCAAATGTGCCAGAATGACCCACAACGAACTGTCAGCATGCTGTACTCCTAAGAATCTGAAGATAATTTTGGTTTTACTGATGAATTTACTTGCATCCTTGCAATTCTATTACCAGGCAGTAGTGCTGCCAAATGTCTCAGTTCTTGTCTTGTATTTTTTGAAAAATTAGAAGCACGAAACAGGAAAACTTCAGCTGAACCTCCCCCTTCTAGTAGATATCTTACCTATCACATCAGAGGGCATCAGATTCACTAGTCAGAACCACTTCCATTAACTAGACAACCAAACTAGAGATGTGGAGGTATTTGCACAGGAGGAAAGACATTTAAGCTCCCTTGTTTTTTCAGTATAAGGTGGCCTAATGCTATATCTACCTCCCTATGGCAGCCCTCACTGACTAAGCAGTATGAAATATTTTCCTGTTATTGATGTTGTGCCAGCATGTAGGAAAGTAGGCAAGGTTTGCTGGACAAAGGGGGAGAGGGCGTCTATGACACTGTTTGGTAATGCAGACTCTCCCTGGAAGTCTAGGGCAGGTGGAAGAAGTCCTAGGTTTTCTGCTGGAGGTTACACAATTCGGAGTAAGTGCTTGTTGGACAATATTAAAAAAGAGATGATGTCTTGATCATACAACTTTCCCAACTACATTTACCCCACTGCTTAGCCTGTTTGACATTGGGGAAAATTGAAAGCAAATACTCATTTGCAGTTTTTGAATGCCACTATTTTTATAACATTAATGTCACATTTATGCAGAGAATCTCCATTTCTGTTTCAAGCCCATTGTGCTGAGGAGTAACACAGCCTAAGGAAAAACTAGAGCTCATAACTCAAACACATAAAGCTGACTAATTAAAAAGCAGAAGCAGAGTAGCTTTTCAAATGAGGCAGGCTGTGTGTGAGAAATATAGAACTATATGATCTGTTTTCTAAATTCACTCTCTTACTCGTGTAGCCTTCCTTGCCACTACCTATGTCAATATTAATTATTTTTAACACAGTTCCTAAATCTTCTGAGTAACTGAAAAAGCTATTATACGTGAGAACAATCTGTTTTGTGCTATGAATTTATTTAGCAAAGAGTAATTGAAAACAAAGTGTGTTAAAATCATTGCTCCATGTTTTAAAATATTTAATTATGTAGAATACACATTAATTTTGTAGCAACTATGTGTGTAATAATTATAGAATCATAGAATACCAGAGTGAACTGATCTTGAGGATCACCTGGTTTGCTTTTCTTGGCAAAAGCACGATCTAGACAAAAGGGCCCAGTACCCCGCCCAGCTGAATTTTATGCATCCGATGTTGGGGAATCCACAGCTTCCCTGGGGAGGTTATTCCAATAGCTGATTGTTCTCATTGTGGAAAATTTTTCTCATGTGCAATCAGGAGTATTTACTCTTCAGGAGTAAATTTCATCATTTATCTTTTCATCTCCTGTTGAAAAGCTCATAAAAGCTCATAAAAGTTCATATAAAAACTTTTTTATTTTAAGAATTTAAAAGACAGGGAAATCTTTATATATAGTCTGATAGAAAACAAATACAGTTTTGTCCCATTGTTGCCCCAATTATTTAGAAAGATATATGCTTATGTGTACATACACATACAGTGTATGTAGTAAAGGGTATTGTAAAAACTTCTTAGAATACCAATGTTGGATAGCCTAAACTTATACAATACTTCTAATAAGGGGATCAAGCAAAGGGGTAAGATCTAGATACTGCAAACTAAGTTAACAGAGTAGAGAGGACTATATTTTCAAAGGGACATTAAAAGGCAAAATAAATAAAACAATGTTAAACAAAGGTAAATTTTGGTCAGAGTGCAGCAATGCATACTGAGGGAGAAATTAAATTACCTGTGTTAAATATATAGGCAATAGATTAGGGAGAGTGTCTTTTCACAGTTTCACAAGTTTAATATAAAATATATGTTTCCTACAGTTTAATGTTTTGGGGTTTTTTACCAGTTAAAATTACCTCCAGACAGTGTTTTATTCCATGCTCAGAAATGTCTAAAATTGGGCAGTACCATAGGAGTGATTATAGCAGCTCAGCCTAAAGGCATGATTCAGATGCCCACACATTTGAGTCACCTGAGGTTGTTTACGCCGGCATGGATGGTACCATACAGTTTGTATAAAATCCAGTGTCTGATGTCTTGGGTGATATCAAATGGCAATGGACTCTTCTGAGCTCTGAAGGCCCAGTCACTGTTTGGTCTCTAACTTTTTCCAGAAGTGGATCTCTAGGAAAGAACATGTGCCACACTTCCTTCTCACATCCTCCCAGGCTCTATTTTTCAGGTCAGGAAATTCTGGAGCTAGTTGTAGTTTCCCTGCTCATTGAGTATGTATTCCTAAAATGCATAACTGTTAATAATTGGACAGATAGCAACACATTTTTCTCCCCATAAAGATTAATGTAATTGAAAGAACCTGTATGTATGGACTACAGAAATGCACCCACTTTAAATAAAAGAGGACAATTATATGACATGAAAGACAGAGAAACATGTACAGGAACATCAGAATCACCAGCTGTATGAAAGACTGGAATCATGCAAGCAGCTTTTTGGAGACTCATTGCTTTTTAAAATAAAAATCAGTACATGACTGCTTGCTGGCTTTGGATTTTGATAGGTAGATTATTTTATCAGATGAGATCAAATGATGTCAACATTTTGCTGTTCTTGCTGCCTCTTTCTTATGGTTAATTTTCTAGTATTGCCATAATCTTTGTTAGATGCTTGCTGTTCATCAAAGTCAATCAAATCAACCATGGATGAAGGAAGGAAAGGTGGAGTAATGATTATGGTTATCAGAGCAGAGTATTAAATGATTTGCAATAGAAATCTGAAATGGTGGCTACAGATGCAATAAGGTGTTGCTGTGTTTAGTAACCTGGATTTTTCCCCTCCCTTAGCTTTTCTCTCTTTGCTTTCCTCAATAGCAGGAATAAACGTCAAGTGTTTACAGCACCCATTGGTAAAAGCCTCCACAGTTTAATTACATGTGTGAAAAGCCATAACTTTTTGTATACCGGATAGCTCTCTTTAGTGGATTCATTTAATGCCCCTTATTCCTGCAATGGAACAGTGAGAATTCCCTCCACACTGCTCACAATTACATATCACCATTCAAATGTCCCTTTTCCAGGCTGGAGGGTCCTGTCTTACATATTCATTTCCTAAACAGAAGGCATTCTGTGCCTTTGATTACCCTAGATACTCTTTTCTGAACTTTTCCCAATTATACTTGGTCTTTTCAGAGATGGAGCAGCCAGAACTACCCACGATATCCAAGGTGCAGACAAACCCTGGATGTAACAGTGATATATTGAATTTCTTTTCAAATAATTCATAACAATTGCTTTTCACTGAGCATTGAGCTGATTTTTAATGAGTCTATCCTACCTAGTAGTTTTTTTCAGACCATAGTATTTTGCACAGGAAATAAGATTTGTTTGATTTTTTTTCCCATATGTATTTCTATATTCATCTCTCCTAAATGTCATCTGCCATGATGTTGCCCACTTGGTGAGCTTCATAACATTCTTCAGCAGTTCTCCACAGCTAGTTCTCAACTTAAATATACTGATTAATTTTGTATTATTAGAAAAGTATTGTCTTTTTCCTGTTCAATGTTTTCCTAGTCAAAACTATATGTGTTAAAAACACGTCACAGTCATGATTTCTGAGGAACTCCACTGAAAGAACTCACCATATGGTCCTAGCCTGTTTCATGCCCTTTTACTTATTACTTATCTTTATGAGGAACTTATCTTGTATCTCAGTTTTGTTTCTTTAAACAGTTTGGTGAGATAAACTGTCCTTTCTATGTCACTATTTCTGTTTTGGTTACAGATGGAATAGACAGCTATATAAAAGTATGCATCTAGCATTCAGGCAAAAGAAATAAGGTAGAAATAATCTCATCTTTAAATCAAAGAATCAAACTCTATAGGTGTACATAGAGCATCCTGGTATCATTATTGTGGTCAGGTCAGTGAGAATCTGCTAAATGTTTTTCTTTTGCTAAAAACAAACAAACAAAAAAAAGTGGTACTGAGAAAATTATTAAAATAATCCTTATATGTGTCTTTATCAATATTGCACAATGATTTAGAGAAATTTTCTACAGATCATTTCAAGAAAGATGATTATGTAGGACTAAAGGCTGTTCGAGGAGGGAATCAATGTACAATGTGCAAGACTTTCTATTGTGGAGAGAATGAGAAGTTTAGAATTGTTTGTATTAGAATAAGGAGGACATACAGAGTAATAATAATAATAATAATGATAGTGTGTTGAAGAAATAAATTCTTTCCATTTCTCAGGATAGAATTGTAAACATTTATGTAATTCTCCCCACAGGAGCCCTTTAGCATGGGATTTCACTTCAGCAATATCTCAAAAAAGGTATCAGATCTATTATCTGTGTCATATCTGCCAGCTGGGAAAGGATCTCTTCAGTCTTGTATGATTCTGTGAATAACAAATAGCAGTCAAAAATCTTACATAGGCAAATGAATTAAATACATTGAGTAAGAATCTGATTTAGTTAACTAAATGCATGTCTCCAGGAGCTTTTGTGATACCTAATGTGATCTACTCTGTCCCCAGCTCCCATTTGAGAAAAACATTTGAGTAAAACAAGAATTGATATTAGGAACAATTTCTTCACCTGAAAGGTTGTCAAGCACTGGAACAGGCTGCTCAGGGAAGTAATGGGGTCACCATTCCTGGAAATATTTAAAAAGCAGGAAGATGTGGTGTTTGGGGACATGGTTTAGTGGTGCCAGACTCTGGCATTTGTACTTGTTGAATTTTGTCCCATTAATCAAACTCCAGTGCTCCAATCAATCTAGATCCCTTTGCAAAACCTCAAGGGAGTCAACAGTACCTCCCAGGTTGGTATCATCAGCAAACTTGCTAATGGTGCATTCAAATCTTGCATTCAGATCGCTGATAAAAATATTGAACAGAACTGGCCCTAGAATTGAGCCTTGAGGAACACTGCTGGTGACCAGCCAGCCAGATGTAACCCACAACAACCCTTTGAGCTCTGCCCTTCAGTCTGTTCTTCTTCCCAGTGCATCGTGAACCCCCTCATTCCACAGTTGGACACCTTATCCAGAAGGATTATGTGAGTATCAAAAACCTTACTAAAATCCAGAAAAATTACATTCACTGCCCCCTTTCATTCATTAGGTGGGTGATCTTATCATAGACAGCTATAAAATTAGTTAAACAGCACTTTCCATTTGTATACCCATATTGACTGTGCCAAATGATTACATTATTCTTAAATGTTTTTCAAGCTACTCAGGATAATCTTCTCTATAAATTTTTCAGGAACTGAGTTTAGACTTAACAGGTCTGTAGTTCCCTGGGTCTTCCTCTTTTGTAGGGGCTTTTAAACATCACCTGGCATTAATAATTCATCCTCAGCCATACAGAAGAAGTTTTTAATGCATCTCATTGGGTCAGAAGTATTTGAATTTGTCATTAAAGATTTAGTAGGCATAAAACTTTTTTCCGAAATCTGATTGCTAACTTTCACTCATCTGCTGCCTATTGATGGATGAATAGCTGTATACCTGTCTGTATTATCACTGAAAGAACAGATTAGAAAACTTGCTCTTTTTTTTGCATAGAAAACAAGATATATTCTCTTCAGTAAGCAATCCAGCATGGAACCTTTGCACATTTTGAGAAACAGCATTTGTTTGACTAACTGCACTGCACCGCAGTACTGTTAACCTCTGTCATCATTTTAGACGCTGTCAGTCAACATTTCAGTGTATTACAGCAAATTGCTGCTTCAAATCTGCCATGAATGTACAAAAGTTTCTCAGGTGTAGAGAGGTTAGCAGACAACTGTCTCAGTATTCTGGTCACTCTAGACACCTTCTTGATTTTTACAAAACTAGAATTGGTACCGTACATCAAGTAGATATGTGCTTAGAACTTTATATTGACAGGATGCTTCAACAAGGGGTAGAAAAACCATCATGGTCTTGGTGACCTCCTTGCTGTGGGAAAGCCCTAGGAAGCCTTGCTTGTTGTGCCAAGAGGAGAGTGTGGGTGTCACAAGCAATAACCTCTGCTACAGGTGCAAATAATTTCTCAGAAACAATAAATACTATTTCCACTCCTCTCACTCTAAGAAGACTCCAGCCTTCATCCTTGAGGCAGTAAAATTCAATTTTCCTTGCACAGCTGAGAAACCAAAGCTGGTTCAGGACAATTCATAGAATAGAAAGCCAAGCAAAAGAACTCCTACTAGGGAAATTTTCTCTTAACACACTTTCCCGGTACCCTTTCAGCTGTGCTCCTCTAAGTGAATCAATCTTCTCTGTGGGAAAGTGCAGAGTGAAAACAAGTACATAGGAAATAAGCATAATGGCACCAAAATTCAAAGTGAAGTGAAAGTTCATTACAAAAAGTGATTTTTTCCCCATTATTTTTCCTTATCAAGACAGGAATTATTTTGCTGCTAAAGATATTTCACCTCCTTAGAGGATGATCAGGGAAACTGATATTTTAAGGGACATAATATTTTAATGATGTATTTTCTAATAAAAAAGGTGTGGTAGATTGTTGATTTTTTTTATTATAGTCATTCAGTTATGAACTGAATATTTCAGTTCTATATTTCAGGGTATATAGAAGACTTGTCAAGCTTATCTATGAAAATGATTCATAAAACTTGTGATAAAGCAGCGTCTTGGAATATTTCAACTCCAAAATAGTTTTTAATTGGATTGTTTAGAAGACCAATGTTTTCCCATGTGATTCAGTTTTCCAGCTTTATGAAACCTACATTTTGTTTTATGAAATAATTTTTCCAAGAAATTACACATCTGCTTTAAAGTACTCAAAAGCCTGATCTCCAAAAAAGATAATCTTGTGCAGATGTCCAATGTCCAGAACAGCCCCAGAAGCACAGGCAGTCAGAACTCTAGCTCTGTCTACATGTCAAGACAGTAGCAAGCAAACCAAATGCAATCCCGAAAGTCCTTTACTGTAGGAACTCAAAAAAAAAAAAAAAAAAAAAAAAAAAGCAGGGCCACAGTTCTGTATTCAGATCTGTTCTATGGTCTGCCATGAGGCAATTAGTTTTAAACACAGTCTTGTAAGAGTGCTTAACCATTTTGAGACTTCTGTAAAATTCTAGGTAAGCAGGGTTCAACACTGATTCAATGTCAAATGTTGATTTCTGTCATAAGCAGAGGAACTACATAGTAGTGCTCTCTTGTTCTGAAACTGGAAGACATGACGAAGTTAATGGATCTCCCATTAAAGAAGCAAGCTGTGGATTTAGGGTGTTTAGTAAGAAAAGGATTTTCTCCAACCCCATCTGGACTATTAATACGCTCATTAGAATTCAAAAGTCCCCAATTCCTGTTTAAATGAAGACCCTTTATACTTGCTCTAGGAATGGCAGAACTGACTATAGATAAAGGGATCTGCTGTAACATGCAGAAATTATGTTGGAAGTTTGAGATTCATCTCACTTAAGATATCTAAAGGTTACACATTTACTCTAAGCCCTTGGCTCATTCTGTCATCAGTGCAAAGAGCTGGGAGCTCCAGAGAATGATTCATCTCAGCTGTCCTACACTTATGCCATGGAGAGATGAATTGCACTATGAAGGTGCCTGTTCTCTCTTGTGACTATAAATGAATCACAAAATGACTAAATCAAACTTAAAAACTTGGATTTAAAACTAATTTTCTGATATCTAACGTGAGTATATTAATCCCACTTTAATAGTCTTTTTGTTTCATCCTTTTTTCCATGTGAAGAAAATAAACTATGTCAATGTAATTCACATAAGAACTTTCAAAGAACACAACTGTCATCAAGGGGAAATGGAGCAATGATTACAGATAGAACAATTTTTATAGATCTTCATTAGTATATTTATCCCGACAATAAGCATTTTTTTGTGGTATTGTGGGAAGTGATTACAAAGTGCAAATCTTATAAGTGGTTACTAGCTGCACACTTTCAGTATAACGAACCATAATCTCTTATGCTCATGATTAAGTGAGGCACACTTAACTTCATCTATGTTAAATGTTACCTGCCTAAAATTTAGAAACCTACAAGTTAAACACTTAAACTATTTATTTCAACCCTAGTGAAAGTTACTGCAGAAATAAAAACACTTCCAGGAGATTTATCATGCCACCTTAACATATACATGCATAGCAGGAAGGATAAATTATCATGTCTAGTGACAGCTACAGAGATGGCTTAAATAACTAGATTATAATAGATTCTCAAGAAAAGGGGGTATGTGAAACCTTTTATAGGCAGCTAGAGAAAGCCTCATATTCACAGAACTTGGTACTCATTGGCATCTTTAACCACAACCTGCTGGAAAAGCAGTGTCTGGGAACAATCAATACAGAAGATATTTGAAATATATGAATTGAATTTCTTGGTATAGATGATAATAAACTGAATAGAGAAGGTGCTCTGTTACACCTGCTACTCACAAATAAGAAAGTAATGGCTGAAAGTCAAGGGCAATCTTGGTTGCAATGACTATGAAATTGTGGATTTTAAGATTCTAAGAGAACTGAGCAAGACAAAGAGCTGAATTGTGAGCTTGGACTTGTGAAAAACAGACTTTGGTCTGTTCAAAGATGTACTTGGTAGAATGTGAAACTGCCCTGAAGTACAAGAGGCACTGACTTGATCTTCAAGGACAAGCCTCAACAGAGCTCACAAATGGTCCACTGCTACATGCATAAAGTTGAGCAAGGATGGCAGGAGGTCACCATGGATGGACATGGAGATCCTGACTGATCTCAGCACAAAAAAAAAGCAGTAGACAGAGGGTGGAAGTATGGACAAGCTACCAGGGACATTGCATGCACATTAGGAACAGAGTGAGAAAAAATAAAGCTGAGCTTGAGTTAAAATGACAAGAAAGATTTCTGTAAGTATTTTGAGAGGAAAAGAAAGGCTAAAGAGCTTATGGCCCCATTCCTCAGTCAGACGGGATCTAATGGAAAAAGACTGAAATATTCAATGCTATTCTTGCCTCAGTTTTCCCTTGTATGATTTGTCCCTTAGGTCATTGACCCTCCTAGCATATTTTATGTGAGTGAATGAACACCCAAAGCAGAATGACATGGGTTTGTACATAACTTAATCCTTCCAGATGTGCACAAATAAATGGGACCCAGTGTGATGCATCCCCAGTGCAACCTTCCTACAACGGGATCCCTCTGCTTTTAAAGTTTTGTAAAAGTTTTAAGCTTGTATACTTCCAAATGTGATCACATGCAATCTAGATACAAGGCTTCTCATGTAAGCTACCAACATCTTCAAGAAACCTTCAGTAAATTCTGACCATGGAGGCCATGGATTTATTTCCCCTAGGTCTGTTTCACTTGTGATCAATATCAGGAATTTGGCTTTTACTCCTTTGTGGTCTCTGTAGAACTATTGTTTTTCTTAAAACCCTTATGTTCTACTGATGCTTCTGTAGTGAAAGTCCTCACAAAAGTTATTTCATTTTGGCTCAGGACTGTGTACAGTTGTGTTTTGAGTGTCCCCAGGGATGGAGACTCCACAGTCTCTAACAGAATCTGTTGCAGTGTCTGACCATCCTCAAAGCAAAATTTTAGGAGTAAATGGAATTTCCTGTGTTCTATTTGTGCCCATTGCCTGTTGTCCTGTCACTGGGTGCCACTGAGAAGAGTCGGGCCCCATCTTCTTCATTCCCTCCCATCGGGTCTGTATGTACTTTGATAAGATTTTCTCTGAGCCTTCCCTTCTACAGCTCTTCACTTTTTCCTCCTGTGACAGATGCTTTAATTTGTTGATCACTTTTATGACTCTTAGCTGGACTCACTTCAGTATGTCCATGTCTCTCTTGTACTGGGGAGGCCATAACTGGACTGCAACTAACAACAATTAGTTTCAACTAATTTGTAGATTTCTCCTCTTGCTACAGAGTGCATTGCTAATGAGAGGATGAGCTTCCCTTCCAAGAAGAGACTATGCAGTAAAAAAAGTATAAAGATGAGGGGGTTTTACTCTTGTAACTGGCAGTTGACTTTAGCTGTGGAATATTTCTTGGAAATTCATGAGACTTTCCCAGAGGTCAGTGCTCCTTTAGTACAAAAAGAAAAGAAAGGGGGAAAAAAAGAGTCTTTAAAAGCCAAACTAACAAGTGTGTGCTTCCCACTGGGGCTGTGAATACTTTGCTTGCTGTACCTTGTTAAATGTAAATTTTAAAAAAGTCAAGTAGATACCTGTTGAGAAACATGTAGCTTTACTTTTTATCTGGGTCATACCCAAACCTGTCACAAAGGACATGGCTGCCAAGTAAAAATGGTGTTCATGATCAATCCTCTTTTTATAAACAAACTGCTCTGCCCCTAAACTTCCCAACACAGTCCCACTATAGGGCTTAGAAGGCATCAGAAAGTCTGAGTTTAACCTTTATAATGAAGGGGGTTTATCTCTGACAGTGGGATTTCTCTCACCTAAATTTAGAGGCAGGACTCAGCTGAAGGTTAGGACACCTGCATTTTTATACACATACATTGCTGTCTTTATGGGATTGTAGGTGTCAAAATTCTTTGCTAAATGAAACCATAGCTGTACTATCAGTGGATTTTAAGAGATGATGTAACTGACTGGAAGCCCAATACATGACTCAGTTGCCTTAGCAGAGGTATCAATTGCAAAATGCTGGCAATTATGGCACAGCAAATACATGAGACCTGTATCCTTCTGCAATAACATCTGGAAGCTGGAACTCTCCCATATGGGTGTGCTCTGAGTATGAGGAGGCTAAGGAGAGGTACTGGCTAATTTTTCTCCTAACTTGCATAGGGTGTATAGTTCCCAGACTACGGTTTCCTCCTTTTTAGTCCTTTCTTCCACAATTTTCATTCCTATAGGACAAAGCAGGCACCTGAAAATATCCAGACTTTCTTTATCACATGTCAGAAAATGCCCTGCAAGAAACAACACTAATGAGATATGTAAAGCCTTTTCCTTGCCCCTTGCAAATCTTCCTTTGCTGAGCATGCATGAACAGATAAAAGCAAGGCTCAGCATTTCATTTTGTACTGGCAGGTTTCAAGCACTGTGAACTTTGATCCATTGTTAAGTCTGTTAATTACTATGTAGTGTGTATCAATATTATCACCAAAGGCGCATTCAAATATTTCCATTACATAGGCGTTCCGTTATGAAAATCATTGGATTTATTCTAAACAGCACACAACAAACCAAATTACAGTTCTTTGTCAAAGATGCTCTGCTTCAGCAATTCCTTATTGACAAACCTCAAAGGAATGCTTATTGAATTCACAATCAAAAAAAAAGCAATATATCTACTTGAATATGAAAACCATTGGTTACAATGAGTTTGCTTACATATCATCATGATCAAGCGAAATATTTCCATCTATTAAGCAATGTGAAATTTCAGATAATAATAATGCTTACATTTGTTCACTGCTTCCCATCAGTTGTCTTAAGTAAGGCTTGTCATATAGTGTGTGAAATCCTAATAACATTTTCCAGTTAACGAAACTGAGGAAGAAATCATGTAATTTGCCACAGCTACAAATGGGGTTACTTTAAAAACAGAATAGGAGTTCGTTCATGAAGAGCTGAATAAGTAATTATATAAATGTAGAAGTAGATGAACTGTAATACCTTTACCAACAGGTATGTAGGCAAAATGCTTCTAATATACCTTAGTTTTGGTTAAAAATTATTTTAAGCAACTTATCTGAAGTATTTAAATTCAACTTTATTTTTACAAGTATGTAAAATACTTGGGACACCTGCACATTTATTTCAGTTTTCCATGATTTTATTATTTTTTTTTCTAAATTTCTTCAGGCCATGGAATTTTTCCTTCATTTTATGTTAATTGAGAAAAAAAGGCTGAAGGAATATAGGGAGTGTCTATCTTTCTGGTGACTGATGTGACCAAAATAATTGAGGTGGTGCAAATATCTTCAGTGCTCTGCCCTGTACTCAACACAAAACCCTCTACTGTTCACAGAGGCAGGACTGATGAGCTCACAAGTCATGTACATGCAGTGTTAAAACATAGTTTTCTTAAAACCAGAGAGATGTCTTTGATAAATCAAGTTTTCAGTATGGCACTGCAGCTCTGAACTCCTACTCTTGTCTTATTTTTCATTCTTCTTCCTCCCTGGTGAACACCCCATTATGCTCAAAGGAAAAATAGACCTACTTTGTATTACTAAATAATAAATCAGAAAGTAATCATCTAGTTCTGTAGAATGAAACGTTGCATAGTTTATGCCTCCTGTACTTCTTTCTCCACACCAAGGTAACTATAGGCTGTAGCTGAAATTCCAGGTTACTGTGGACTTGTTTGAAATGTAAAAACAGTTCCAGATTAAAACTATAAGAATTGCTAAGAAGATAAAAGCAGGACTGCTTGGCACCTCACTTGAGGCTGGGCCTCCACTTTGCCAGATTTGCTAAGCTCCCTGAAGATGTTTTGGGTTCTCTCAAATGGCACCAGTCACCTTTGCTGGACATCTGAGTCATGGCTAATGGATTTAATCTCTCTCTGGACACCCCTGGGGATTTAGACACATAGACCAATAAATGTCTAAGACTTTTTCTCAAGGTGAATCTGACTTCTTTCACTGTCATTGTTTAGGGCATAAAAAAGGCTAGAGAAATAGGGCTGTATGACATTATACTTCATACACATCTAAATGAGGTGGCTGTCAGAGGTAGTGTGGGCAATGAAGATCCCTCAGAAGATCCACAGAGGGATGAGGCCAAGCGGTTTGTCTTTCTCATAGGCAGAGACAGCATGATGTCTTTGCAGTCTCAACACGGAGCATTCAGCACAAAGATATCCTTCCTATCAAATGAAAACATAGGTTAGAACCATAATTAACAAAGGAAATATTGGCTGAGTTGAAAGATGTGGAAAGTTCTTATCTATTTTCAAATAGCAGTGGGAAGGTGTTGGGGATGTCTTCCTGATAGTTGATATCATGCAGGCATATTCCTCTCCATCTGGCAAGCTGAGCATGAAAATTCAGTCCCTGAAAACTGAGAAAATGGCAGCAGCTCAGAAAAGACGTTTCTTTGTTCCACAGGTAGGTGTTTCTGGTGTGGCTGTAGCTGCAGAAGATCACAGGAACTGCCATGCATACCCTTTTCAAAGAAAAAAAAAATACATTTGGATAATTTCATAGGAATTCTAGCAATATCTAATATGAAAGGAAAATGAAAATGTTTTCAAGCAGTAATTGAGGGAATGCATGCTCAATAATTAAATTAAAACTAGACTTCTTTTATGCTATTACAAACAAAGGAAAAACCTCTATTGGCAGAATATTAATCCTGTTTACAAAACAGAAATCAGGTGAATGTTCTTTACTATGCTTTGCATTTTACTTGAATGCAGTCCTTTCTTAACTTTTCTTACCAGAAATCAATATAAGAAATTAAATCACCCTTAACAACATTCATCTTGCTCTATGTTTTATTATTATACATTGTTCATTGCTGTATATTCTGATCTCAAGTTTTGTTGTCTAACTGAAAGAGTTTCTGACTTAATTTTGATTTCAGAATTTCAGACTCTGGTGTTTTGCTCATAAATTCAATATTCTTGTATCCATGACAACAAGAAGATGTGCATACTCTGTCTTAAACATTATCTCACTAAAAAGTCAAACACTTGAAATGGAAAGCACTTTGCATGTCAGAACTTCACTGGATTTCAGATAGACAATTATGAACAAGAAATCAAATGTGTAGTGACTTTGCTGCTGGATGTACTATAATTACATCTCTGCTTCATAATGCACTTTTATGACTCAAGGTTCTTCAAAATGAAAAACAAAGTGCTGCATTTTTATTTATTAAATGCTAATGCATTCCTAACAGGAAGACTTAACTCTACAAATGTTTAACAATTATGTAGAATGCACTAAAGTGCTCTCAGCTTAATCAGTTTGTTTTCATCCTTTTTTGTTTTAATTTTCACTGGAATACAACAGCACAAAACCAGTCTTAACAAAAATACAGGGATAGGAATCAGCACATACTATAAAGACTTCAACTCATCTCCAAGTTTTGGTAAGCTAGAACACTGAAGACCAGTATAGCAAGCAGAGTGAGGATAAAAGTACTCATTCAATGTGATCTTCCCACACAAAATAAGTCCCTAAAGGTATTTAAACAAAATTGATTTTAGAAATCAATTCTTACATATTCCCAGTAATTACAAACAATCTTAGGAGCTTGCTTTATGAGCATTGGTTTCTCTAAAATGTGCTTGGAAGACATATGCACAAGATAAAGCTATTAGGGCCAAGGTTGGAATCCAAAGAACTACACTTCCAGAATAGGTTAGAGGGGCCAATTTTATATCAGTTGCTAATATCCAAATATCTTCAAGAAGAGTTAGGACACTCATGTCCTAACTCAGTCCTGGCTTTAGCAGTTATCAAAATTCAAAGTCCTAACTTGGACAGTCATCAAAGTTCAAAGCCTCCATGTTTGAAAATATCACCCATGTCTTTCTTTCTTACATAGCAGTAGTACAACCAAGAACTTGTAATTCAGGTGTGAATTACTTTTTAAAAAACTGGCCAGAATTTCCTATAGTAAAACAAAAACAACAAGATTCTGAGATGAAGAAGACTTACTGAATACTGCTGGAAATTGTCTGTATTGAATTTTTAATTGCAAATGTAGGAAAATATGCAACAACTATAGTTTTTTGCCTATCATAAACCCTGGCTTGAGAACATAGTTCTCATACAGCTCTTGTTTCTAGTTGAACAAAAACCTCAAAATGTGAACATTTTTTTTTTTTTTCTGATGATGTATTAGAATAAAGGTATATCTTGGGTTCAGATGACAGCACCTTAAGCCAACATATCAGTTAGGAGTTGCAGTTCTCTTTTCCTTTGAGGACGACCACTTCACATTGACTCACACTGAATATAAAATGGCTGAATATAAAATGGCATGTTCAAACGAGCAATTAGTCCTCAATTTGAAGAACCTTCAGGGAGGTTTGAAGGAACCTGTGTTGGAAACGTTATTCTGTATGAGTGTAGGGGAAAGAAAGAGAAGTTGGCATTGCAATTTTTTTCATGTTCATACTCTTTTCTGAAGCGACAGCTGTCAGATGGAGAAAGACAGAAACATTTGTACCAGCATACTGTTAATGAGATTTCTCTCTCAATAAATGTCTTATTCCTCTTTTATTTTTCCTTTTATTCTCTCTCTTTTTTTTTTCTTTTTATTTTTTTTTAATCCTCTATTATTCTTTTCTTGACAGCTCTGGGTTTCTTATGTTTAGCATGCATGTAAAGCACACACTGTATGCCAAGATAAGGTCAACAATTCCAATTCCAAATGATGTCTACAATAGTTTCTTCAATTTCATTTTCTATTTTTACTTTACCTACAGAGCAGTCCTGACTTTCACAGGTGTTGGCTGCTCACAACATTTACTAGCTTGTTTTAAAATTGTTCAGTATTTGGATCTTAAAAAAAAACCTAGCAACTCAAAGGTTTCTTGAGCTTGGATTGACACAAAAAAACCCTCCAGAAATGTGACACTGAATCAATAAATTATTTTAGATACCTTTATCTCCTGACATTCAAATCACAAAAATAATTTTTCAGCAAAAGACAATTTCACACAACAATTTTGACAAGGACATTCAAGATAACAAATTGCTTTTGAAAATCTTGGGTTTAGCTTCCAAAAGCAGATGATCCCAAAGACTGAAACATTCCATTCCTCAGTAAAGACTAAGTGTGATTAGAACTTGCATCTAATAATACAAAATGTTGTTTTAAATTCTTCAGGTGAGCACTTTCCAGAGGGTCATCTTCATACAGTAAATAGGAAGGCGGGGGTGTTGGCGGGGGGAGGGAAGATGGTCTAAACCTAGGGCTCTTTTGTGCTACAAGAAACAGGAAAAATTTATAGGCAATACTTTCCACAGGTTTACTTTGAAATATAAGTTATACTGGTGCCATACTGAGACCAGTACTGTTTAATATCTTCATCAATTACATAGTAAGATCAAGTGCACCTTCAGCAAGCTTGCAGATGACACCAAGCTGACTGGTGTGGTTCACATGCCTGAGGGATGGGATGTGACCAGAGGGACATGAACAAGCTCAAGAAGTGGGCCCATGTGAAAATTAATAAGGCCAAGAGTCAGGGTCAGGGTAACCCCCAGTATCAATACAGGCTTGGGGACGAAGGGATTGGAAACAACCCTGAAGAGAGGGATTTGGGGGTGGTGATGGATGAAAAGCTGGACATGAGCTGGTTTTGTGCACTGGCAGCCCAGAAAATGAACTGTATCCCAGGATGAATCAAAAGAAGAGTGGCCAGCAAGTCCCCTATGCTCTGGTGAGATTCCACCTGTAGATATGCAGCCAGATCTGGGATCCCCAACATGGACCTGTTAGAACATGGGCCATGAGGATGATCAAAGGGCTGGAGCACCTCTCCTATGAGGACATGCTGAGAGAGTTGGGTTCTTCAGCCTGGAGAAGAGAAGGCTCTGAGGAGACATTATTGCAGCTTTTCAGTACCTAGAGGGAGCCTACAGGAGAGCTGGAGAGAGACACTTCATGAGGTAGTGTAGCAACAGGAACAGAGGTAACACTTTTTAACTGAAAGAGGTGAGATTTAGATCAGATATTAAAGAGAAATTCTTTACTGTGAGGGTGGTGAGACACTGGAACAGGTTGCCCAGAGAAGCTGTGGATGCCCCATCCCTGGAAGTGTTCAAGGCCAGGGCTTTGAGCACTTTGAATGGGGCTTTGAGCAACCTGGTCTAGTGGGAGGTGTCCCTGCTCTTTCCAGGGGGGATGGAACAAGATGATTTTTAAGATCCCTTCCAAACCAAACTATTCCATGATTCTATGCTTCTATGATTCTAAGGAATCTATTACAAATCTATACTGAATTACACAGATCTGCATTTGTATGCAGATACTTTGCATTTAACTGTGAGTAATAAGGAAAATGCAGTCATTTCTCAGTTCAGACCTGGGAGTAGGAGATATTTCTTACTCTTTTTTTTAATGTATTTTTTTTTGACATGGGGGTGCTGAGGTGTTTTTCCCACAGTACTTCCCACTTTGCAATAACAATATTGTCGCTTGTCTTACAGAATATATGAATTTACTGAAGCTAAATATCACCGTCTGTATGTGACTGACAGCCGCAGTGTATTGCATTGTAATGCTCATATCCCGGTTCCCTTTGGGATCTCACACATTCTTCACACAGAATTTGTAACTTTTTATGGCTTTATTCCTAAAGGATAAGTTAACTGAAAGAATTCTAGAAATCAGACTGAAGTTCAGACTGAGTGCAAGGATTCCCATTATTATGTGGATTATAATATTATTCCTGTCTGTAACTAATTATAATACTGTTTCTAGTACAAAGTCTTTGCTTAGAAATGCAAAAGTAAAAAATTATTTTTAGTAATGGCATGTGTCAGCCTCGTATGAAATTCAGTATCTGCGATATTTGTATGTTTGTTGGGGTTTATTTGCTTATACAGATTCAGCCTTCCTCATCCAAATACAGGTTATGTCTGGTAAATATAAAGTATATTCTAGTTTGTAGCATACATCAAATTAAGTCTAATTTAAATACAAATAAACCCAGATAATTCAGTAGTAACGATCAGGAATTAGAAAAAAAAAATAACTTCAGATAAGTGATATGGTTTTAATGGTTATCACTAATTAGGAAAAAGAAACCCCCAAAACTAAAACCACATAGATGGGAGTTAATGATTATGAAGGGAACCAAAAACTTAATTGCACTGTAAGGGAGACTTTTTCCAGCCTCTTATTTTGGCCACAGATTTTTTGAATGAATTTAGGCAATGGAAAAAAGTATTAATCAGAAAGATAGGATTAATCTCTCTTCGTTTTTCCCACCTGAAAGTTCTGGTCTAGACTAGTTATCAGGTTCTCTGAACTCAGTGAAGAGGGACAGGCACTTCCCTTGGATGTCTAGAGATGGCTAGAGCCAATTTAGGCACTTCTCTTTAAAGGAACTAAATTGTTCCCTTAATAAAAGATTCTGAGACTAGATGGTTAACTTCAGGTTATCTCTTACTGGTGTGTTCAAAAAATTGTGATAACTTGAAAACCACTTTTATCAGACTTTCAAAGTACTTAATGTGCAAGGAAATAGCTCAGAGACTCCATGGAGGTCTGACCTCTGACTTGTAGTGTTCAACATATTTATGAATATTAATAATGAGCTGGAAAAAATTGCTTATGACATTTGATTAATTGGGATAATAAAAATGATGGCTAATGGTGGAGAACTGCAGATGTTTGCAATATTGAATCATTAGGCAATGGATTACTAACAAAACTGAAATGTAATGTCACACAGGAAAAATAAAAATAAAAATACTTTTTGTTTTCATTTGCAGGGATAAGTTCTGAGTTAACTATTGCCACCCAGAGATTAAATCTTTGAATCAGAAATCATCATTGCATAGAAAAATCCTCTCAGTACTAAACAGCAGTCAAAACCCAAGTGAAACCTTGAATATGAGGATGATCTGGCTGTGATATCTGTCACCCTATTTATTGCCAGAGTTGATTTGGCTGTACTGGCTGGCTAGAAGGGTGTCCCCTTCCTTCCTCAGCAATCTGTGTACGTCCCTCCCAAAGCCACATGGTCAGTCAAAGAAGACAGCCTTACCCAAGAGGAACACTGGTCAAGGGTATACAGTAGCTGTGCTCCCCTGCTGAAACCTCCAAGCATGTTCAAAGTCCATTTGTAGGAAAATGTAGGGTAGTCAAGCTTCCAAGACTGCAGACAGATCCAAGGTATGTCCCCCACCATGTGGGACAGTCTGCCATTGTTAAAAAAAAACAACCAAACAAAGAGTTTAAAAAACCTTGTCTATTGGGTCTATTGGGTAGTGTCTCTGCCTATTGTAAAGTGATTGGAATGAGATGGTCTTTAAGGTCCCTTCCAACCCATTCTATGATTCTATAATTGATTGGAAAGGATTAGACAGGATGTCAGAAAGCCTCACTGCAGTGGTTTATAACTCCATGATGCACCTGAATTTAGAGGCAGATGTGTTCCCTATTTCTCAGAAGAAACACATCCCAACTGGAAAAATGATGTGAACAATCAAAACTGTGGATGGGTCTTTGACTGAGTAACCAATAAATAGATTAAGACATTTCAACTAGGATGAGGTAACTGAGAAGTTATTTGGTATATGTACAGCAGAAAGAAGATAGATAGGGATTGATTGTTCACTGTCCTTTCCTTAAGTAGAATAAACCAAATAAAACTATCAGTACACAGATTCAAAACAAGCAGATGGAGACACTTCTTCTCACAGGCACGGCTTCATACAAAACTACCCTTGGATGAGCAGAGGTTAAAAGCTTAATATAGATTCAAAAAATTTTTGAAATAGTCATGGGGGAAAAAGACATCAGAGGGCATTAAATAGACAATAGCTGTGGATTAGGCAGCTCTTAAGGCACAGTTTGCTGCATGATGAGAGAATGTACTAGGAAGTCTCATGTTGTGCTGTTTTGGTTGTAATCCTTCTCAGCATCTGCTGCGTGTCCAGTGCCAGGGACAAGACACTTGTCTAGGGACAAGTCTGTTCATTCTTTTATTTCAGCTACTCCTATGTTCTTTATTGTACACTCATTTCCCTACTGCCATCAGCCAGAGACCATTTTGAGTCTTGCAGGTTTTCACAGAGTTACATTAAATATAGCTTCCAAAATTTCTAAGAAAACTTTTTTCACCTGAAAAATCCATTCTGTTTCCATTTTAGCTCTCTCTGCTGTTCCACATCCAGTTTTATATATGTCTTAGGGAGTACTGAGCCTACAGGATGAGCCTGTTAAAAGTTTACTGTTTGAGATTAAGTTAGTAAGTAATTGTGGAATGAAGTTTGACTTTCGGAAGTTCTCTACATGCAGTACTTGTGCAGGAATCTGTACACTACAAAATTTATTTGGCTTTAGAAAGTTGACTGATGTGTTTAATTCTTTTTTTTTTATTAAAATTGAACTATCAGGTCATGCTGAAAATTTTGTTGACACTACTAGAGAAAGTGAAAAAATGCTTCATATTTCATGCCTTTACAATATTTCATTTAATATTTTGTCTGATACAACATTATCTCTGTTGAGGTTTCAAGAGTTTATATACAATTTGCTATTAAATTGCTTCTATTATTTGCTCAATAGCATTTTGGGCCAACTGTAGACTTTCGTATGTTTTCTGGCTTTATGGTGACTTAGAAAAATCAATTTTTTTGTACCTTGTCTTCCTCTAAATTCAAGACCATGACTGTATCCAAATATCTCACATTAAAATTTTCTCCTACAGATATTTTAGAATAACATTCAAGAGATAAATTATTTGTTTCTTATATAGAATGAGAAACACATTTTTTGCCAGTTTTAAACAATATAATACAATTTTCATATGTTCACCTGAGTTTGCCATACCCACTTATGAAATAATTTTAGAAATCATTTGGGATGCATTCAGGTGAATATTTGTAGTTATGTTGGATCCAGTCCTTGACACTTGCTCAATTGGTAATACAGTAGCTTGTAAATTTTATTTCTCAAACTAAAAGTAGAGATTAGCATGGATGGAACAATAGGATTGGGTGACACTGTACCAAATATTCTTCCAATTTCCACCTTATAATGTCATTTTAAATTCAGTTTCACATTTAATTTCCACTTGAATTAAAGTGAACTAAGTCTCTAACAACTCTCATTATCTGTCAATTCTGCTTAATCATCATCCTTTATTGTGGAAAATAAATTAACTCCACAAATAATCCCTCAGGAGCTCTGGGTTTCTAAAGGAATCCTCTCTACTTCTCCATTTATTGTTCTCCCATCTGTTCGTTCACCCCTTTGCACACTAATAACAGTCACATTTGCAGGAAACAAGTGTAATCCTTCAGTGTGAAACATATAATAGAAGATACAAGACAAATCCCTACTGAAGTGTGTGGTGCCCTATTTAGAAGCATTGTCAGGCTTTGGGGGAATAAATGAATTTTGTTGTAGTAACTTCTTTTGGGGAGTGCATGAACAAAACAAAGTTAATAAAGGTCTTCTATCTTTAAATTGTTCATACTCTCTTCCTCCTTGCCCTTACCTACTAGGCTGTATCCACAGTTTCTTATTTGCTTTCTTTCTGTGCTTTGTCTCTTGCATTCTTGATTGCAGAGTCCCCCAGGGTCAGGGAAGAAGGTGAAGAATAGCTTTTCTGCCCCTTCCACCTTTCTATAAAGGGCTTTGAAGAATAAGTGAATGGGAATTAGATATTCTTCTGATTAGAGATATATTTGATCCATAGTAGATGAGTGCCGTTGGCCTTGAGTTCTTTCACAAGCTGTTCTGCTGCTCCATGTCTGTGTATGCACGTGCTTTTTGAAGAGGATCTGATGGTCTGAATTGTCAGTGGCAGGAAGCAAACTGTTATGTGACCATTTTTTGCTTCCTCTAAAGCGACACTTTTTTATATACCTGACACATTTTTCTATATCTCATTGGTCAGCTTTAAGTGCTGTTCTTCAAGATCATTTGGCTGAAACCAAAAGTCTCTCCCACGAGTGTGCAGGAAAGTTAAGTGGTTATTTAGGTAATTCACTCTGAATCATTCTACTAGCACTAAATACCTATTTTTGGTTCACTGTGCCACCCAAGTTAGTCAACTGAGGAAGGGGCTGATTGTCCCCCATAGTCTCCTTGTTTGCTGCAATGACTTCATAGTGCTCGAATATGACACTTTAATTTTATTGAAGTCTTGTACAGCCAAAAGATTCACACTATTTAGTGAGCAGTTGAGCATCTGTGAAAATAGAAAATACTCATGTTGAGAGGTATACTAAATTAACTACTCTTCTAATGCCTTCCCTTTGTGCAAAATTGCATCTCCTACTCTGTCACATTCCTCTGCTGAATGTCATTGAATTCTCAACTGCATTGCATGCTTAAAGCACCCTAGAGGCTTCACTTAATGTATGTAAACAGAAATAATTTCTTCATTGAATTACTTCATTCTGGCAACTTGTTTTTAATATTTAGCTTTTAGAGTATAAGCTAGTTGGAAGTAATGCATGGGGTTGTGTTTTTCTTTTGTTAAGCAATGGAAGTGATTACATTCTCAGCAAAGAAACAATCTATCATCTTTTACCATAGTGTTATTGTAATCAGCCAGTATATTCCATAAGCTGACAAAACAGAGTCATTCATTATTTATGTTTCTAAATCATTTACATTTAGACAGTACAACAGACTGGTGGGGTTTCCACACTGTGAAATAACAACTGAGCATCATCCAGGGGGAAGAACTATTTTGCATGCTGTGCCATCAGAAAAGTTATTGCAATGGTTCATTTGAGGTCATGATTTGAATAATCTGGATCTTGAAACTGTTCTGTGTCCTCAGTGGATTCTTTCCCCAAAAAATGTTTATCTGATCCACTTAGTGTATTAATTTCCGTAATGTCTCTAGATATATTATTCACTAACAATTAGCTCCTCTAAATTGTAGTTTGAAAATATTATTAGAAACATTTTCCATATATATATAAGGGGTGAATTGTGTTGGGATTTAAAACAAATGTCAAGAAAATTGCAGTCAAGTGCAAATGATTCTTACTGCATTGCAGATCCTAGGCAACTACTTCATGAAAAACAACAGACTGCAACGAGCAGCACAGAAACAAGGCAGCTTCCAAACATTAACCAGCGTACTGTTAAATTAGATTTCATAAATGAACTCTGCCTGTTACTTTCTGTGTGTTCTACATACAGGCCACAATGCATCTTCATCTATTTTAGGATTGCTGTGTGCAAATATTCAAAGAAGATCATCTGAGGAAACCCACAAGATGGATGGCATAATAATTGAAGCAAATCAAATGAGGGAAGTAACAAAGAGAGTTGTTGGTGCCTGAAGGAAATATATCTCGTTGCTCAAACTGAAAAGAATGCCATGTCCAACTGACACAGTCAACAAGGAAACATTTTTTTTTTAAAAAATATTTTAATGAAAAATATAAGAATAGATTTGTCTTTATATGGAACAAGTTATATGGAAAAAGACAATTGGGTTCTCTCACTGAAATTAACTGGACTTGCATCTCAGTGTGTTATTATTTAATTAAAAAGTCAATCTCATGTTCCAAAATTTTCTTAAATTATGATATCTCGTTTCATAGACATGGAAAAATTTCTATTACATTTGCCTTTCAGATGGAAGTTTTACATATGAACCCTTACAATGCAGCAATTATCCAGTACTGGAGAGTTTTTGTAACATCAGAGCAAATAAGGAGTAACAAGTGATGCTATTAAAGTTACAGGAACGCAGCGATGTCTAATTGTGAGGGGAAATTGTTATTTCCTTTGTAGTTCTTTCAAACCTGACCATTGCTCATTGCAATGGGCCATATTAGATCCAGGGACTTCCCTCAGTTGCTAAGACTGGAAGGTGCCAGAGGTGAAATGAGAAGCTGTGATGACAGATGTACAGACTGCGCATATATTAGGTCACCTGGCTCTTAGTGGATGCAAGTGCACTGTGACTGAGGAAAGCACCTTCTATTCTGGAGATAGGATACAACGAGCCACTGCAGTCCTGGTGAAGGACCTGTTCCCATCCCTTGCTCTCCTTGCGATTTAATCATAAAATCATAGAATACCAGTTTGGAATGGACCTTAAGGATAATGTAGTCCAAATTTTTTGGGCAAAAAACATGGTCTAGACAAACCCTCCTGTAGCCCAGGGTAATGAACAGGGACTTGACTGAGCCCCAGGGCTCAGTACTGGGGCCATTATTCTTTAATACCTTTATCAATGATCTGAATGAGGCGATCAAGTACACCCTCAGTAAGTTTGCAGATGATGCCCAGTTAAGCGGTAGTGTTGACCTGCTTGAGGGTTGAAAGGTTCTACAGAGGGATCTTAACAGTCTGAATTGATGGGCCAAGGCCAAAGGGATGAGGTTCAACAAAGGCAAATTCCAGGTCCTGTTCTTGGGTCACAACCACCACATGCAGCGCTACAGGCTTGGGAAAGAGTGGCTGGAAAGTTGCCTGGCAGAAAAGGACATGGGCATGTTGTTCAACAGCTGGATGAATATGAGTTAGCAGTGAGCCTGGCCAAGAAGGCCAACAGCATCTTGGCCTGTATCAGGAATTATGTGGCCAGGAGAACTAGGGAAGTGATGGTCCCCTTGCACTTGGCCTTATTGCTCTCTACAGCTACCTGAAAAGAAGTTGTAGAGATGCAGGGGTTTGTCTCTTCTCCCAAGCCACAGGTGATAGGACAAGAAGAAATGGCCTCAGGTTGCCCCAGGGGAGGTTCAAATTGGATATCAGGAAAAATTTTTATGCTAAAAGGGTTATTAAATGTTGGAACAGGCTGCCCAAGGAAATGGTGGTGTCACCATCCCCGGGGATATTCAAAAGACAGTTTGACATAATGTTTAATGACATGTTTTATTGATGAGCTGTTTTTTATCAGTTAAGCTGCTGGTTGGACTAGGTGATCTTAAAGGTCCCTTCCAACCTAGACAATTCTACCATTCAATGATTCCATGTTTAGAGCAGTGCGTTATTTACTTTGAGCACCTTAGGCATTACTGTAATTCAGTTAACAATTCAGCTTATGTGAGGACAGAATATGTGGAACAGATGACTGGAGCCTAAACGTGATGAACAGAGGGTCCAAATCAAATTCAGTACAAAGCAGAAAGCATTATAGAATCACAGAATCATATAATGGTTTCGGTTTCACAGTAAAGAATTTCTTCCTAATATCTAATCTAAATCTCCCCTCTCACTGTTTAAAACCATTACCCTTTGTCTTATCACTACACTCCCTCATAAAGAGTCCCTCCCCATCTCTTCTGCAGGCACCCTTTAAGTACTGGAAGGGTGCAATATGGTCTTCTCCAGGCTGATCAGCCCCAACTCTCTCAGCCTTTCCTCATAGGAGAGGTGCTCCAGCCCTCTGATCATCCTCATGGCCCTTCTCTGGACTCTGGATTTCAACACGTCCCTGTCCTTACTATGATGGGGAACCCAGAGCTGGATGCAGAAGTCCAGGTGAGGTCCCACCAGGGCTGAGTAGAGACGCATAATCACTTGCTGTGACTTGCTTGCCATGCTTCTTTTGATGCAGCCTAGGCTACAGTTGGCTTTCTAGGCTGTTAGCACACATTGCCAGCTGATGCTTCTCATCAACCAACGCCCACAAGACCTTCTCCTCAGGGCTGTTCTTAATCCACTCTCCACCCAGCTCATATTTATGCTCGGAATCCCCCAACCCACATGTACGACCTTGCACTTGACTTTGTTGAACTCATGAGGTTCTCATGGACCTGTTTCTCAAGCCTGTCTAGGTCCCTCTGATGGCATAGCTTCCCTCCAGCATGTTGATCGCACCACATTACTTGGTGTAAATAAACTTGCTGAGGGTGCACTTGATCCCACTGTCCATGTTGCCAACATAGCACTGGTCCCAGTAGCAACCCCTGAGGAACACCACTCATCACTGGCCTCCACTGGCATCAAGCTGCTGACTGCAGCTCTATGACTGTGGCCATCCAGCCAGTTCCTTATCTACTGAATGATGCATCTGTCAAATCCTTGTATCTCCAATTTAGAGATGAGGATGCTATGTAGGACTGTCAAATGCTTTGCACAGGTCCAGATAGATAATATCAGTTGCTCAAGGCTTGTAGCTGATCTACAGTGAGAGCTTAAGGTACATAGTTTATCACATGATACACTCTAGAGTATCTTGCCAGTCTCCCACTCTACGTTCAGATGGCAGGTATCTCCAGCAGGTTTTGCGTCCAGCACCAGGACAATATCTTAGGTAGCCTACATCACCTCAAAAGACAAGAACTACCATGTTTAGGTTGCAAAATACATTTTATGGTCTTAGTCTTGGTTCTAGCAATGGCTATGAATATGATAGAAGTTTTTCTTATGTGGAAAGAATGATTTAGAAGCAAAAGCAGAAAATGAGAGGCCGAGAGATTTCCATCTTTGCAGAGTAAAGATCGGATGTTGATGTTTCATCCCTCTAATTGAAATGTCAGAGGTAAAAGATCCTTCACAGAAATGGCATATCATATCTGGGAAAGTGAATTAAGTCTCATTTTTTTGAATAACCACTGAACAATCTGGACTGGGTGAAGTGTCAGGAACTGGCAGGTGTGACAGGAAATGAAGTAGCCAGAGGGACTCTTTTCCAATACAGTTGTTCTCTGTGAACTGTAGAAATTCGCTTGTTTGATTAAACAAAAGACAGATACAACTCACCAGAGCTTCACAGCTATAATTACCTTTGTTCTGATATGTTTGAGAGCTTCAGCAAAGACAAAGTGAAAGCAATTGTCATGACTTTGTAAGTCTACTAAAAGAAAACGCACTTAATGAGTCCCCATACATCTTCCTGCTTCACTGGGAGAAATGGAGTCATTTTACAGCAAGGGACATTGATACCACACAAATCTGGCATTTGCTGAGGAGCAGGTAGTTTTAAAATAAATTGAAATAATGCTTTGGATCTTGCCATTCTTGTGGATTAAAAAGTAACATCTGTAATTAAAAAACTTTGGGATACTGTAGATCCCAAGAAAAGTAGAAATGGCTTGTTGGGAAATTGTTAAGTGTTTTGTTTACAACTAGGAATGTCACTTCCCAAAAGTGCTGACTCTGCGGAAGAGAGAATCTAAATTAACTACATCTGAGAAAGTTATCTGTTGTCTCTTGATAATCAAGGCAAAAGCATTTTAGGTATTTTTAATGGGATAGTTACACCCTTAGAACTGTTTGTTCATAACTATATAGCAAGTTTCCAACTCAGAATAGTTTAATGATAGTGGATATATATATAGCTATGTGTAGCTGCAGTGTAAATGTGTGGTACAACTAAATACCTTTTAAAACATAAATTGGATTCTTTTGCTTCCATTCTCATCAGAGCCATTCAGAATGCATAAAAAGAGAATCTGAGCTTGTATAAAGACACCAACCTAGAGTCTGAGGATTTCCTCTGTTGCTGCTCCAGAATTTGCCCATTCCCAGTAACCCTGTGTACTGGGTTTATGTGACAAGATTTTGGTGGTGGGGCCAGGGGCTGCAGGACTGGCCTCTGTGAGAACACAACAAGGGCTGCCTCTATGTCAGACAGCCAGTTCCAGCCAAATCTTTTCATGGACGGTCACATTGCAGATATCCCTACTGCAGTCCATGGAGGACACTATGGTGGTGCAGCTGAATATGCCCTGAAGGAAGCTGCAGCCTGTGGAAAGCCTGTGCTGGAGCTGGCTCCTGGTAGCAGCTGTGGCCTGACCTGTGCCTGTGGACCTGTGTCTGTATACCCTTGGGACCCACACTGGAGCAGTCTGTTCCTGATGGACTGTACTCCAGGGAAAGGATCCATTCTGGTGCAGTTCTTGAAGAGCTGCAGCCCATGGGAAACACCCATCTTGGAGAAGTTTGCAAAGGACTGTATTCCATGAGAGACACCTGACTATGGAACAGGGGAACAATGTAAAGGTGAAGGAGCATCAGAGAGGAAATGTAATGGCCTGACCACAACCCCCGTTCCTCAGCCCCCTGAGCTGCTCAGGGGAAGGAGGCAGAAGACTGAGCAGGGAAGTTGAGCCTAGGAAGGAGGGGGTGTGAGAAGACGTATTTTTAGTTTAATTTTAGCTTTTAGTATTAGCCATAAAAGTCTACAATGTGGATACAGTATCTAACTTGTATATAGTGATTATTGTTTATAGTTATTGTGGTTCTTTGCAGAGGAAGTCTGGAGTGTTGTGCTTACTTGTAAAGCAAAAATGAGGAGATGATGTATGGAAAGGTCACCACAGTAACAGATCCAAGAGTGAGACCCAAATGTTTTGACTTCCTTGGTTTTATCTTCTTTTCAAGTATGTTTAAGCACGGTGAAAAATGTTAATCCTATTTAAAATTACATTAAAGTTTATGCATCAATATTGTGAAGTATCTCCAGTCAAAAATACTGTATTGCTGGAAAGTATCAGCATGATTACAAATTTGCTTTACACTAAACCTGGCAATCAGGACTAGAAGTTAGACAGGAACAGGAAAAACAGAGAGATACAGAAGTGATTTTAGATTCCTTGTTGCCAGACACTAGTTCATTCACCCTCATCAAACATAACGGGAGAAGCACAAAGGAAATGATGAGTCATTTTGTCATAAGATTTTTATGGGCAGAGCCTGCCCGCGTTCAGCATGCCTCGGCTCTCACACAACACGAGCACACTGCAGTGCGGGTCTGGAGAGAGCTCACAGTGGTGCTGCATGCCATTACACATATCAGAAAACTAAATCAAGCTGAGTTTAAAGCAGCGGTAAAAGATTCAAAATATTCAGTGGGAAAACATATTTTTATTTATTTTTCATGAGCCATTTCAGAAGAGAACTTGTAGCTACTTAACTTAGGTGCTTAATTATACCATTAGAGCCAAAAGGAAGCTCCAGGAGGGAAAAGAAAGCACCAGTGTGAATTTACAAGACACCTGTTGAACTGAAAGTAACTGTGTTTTTTCTTCCTGCAGATTTAGTAGTCCAGAAGCAAGGCAGATAGTAACACTGAGTTAGGTCCTTTGCAGTCCTCAAGCATCATAATGATTACAATCTCTGTAAGATTTAATGTATATTTGGTACCTAGCAGTATCAAATAATGCCCTTAAATTAGCAATTGATTTATTTTAAAAAATATACATTTAAAAATAACAACTTTAATTTTTTTTTTCTTTTCTCCCAAGGAAATTACTCCTTTTTTGGTCAGGAAATTGTACTTTTTTTTGAAAGCAGATTTTTTTACAGCAACATATTAATTAACTTTCTGTGACGGAAGAGTGATTCGGTTCAGAATAAGATGCCCTGTTTTTCCAGTAATTTCCATTTCTTTCCTAGAAAGGTCAGAAGAAATTTCCCATTGAATACAACAATTACAAGAATAGATCTAGTAAGTAATTAAAATAATGGATTTTCTTAAAATTTTTGCCAGGAAAAGTGAGGTAGTTTGATACGTGCAACACTGGAGAAAATGCATCATGTTATTCAGCTACTTAATCTTTAAAGAAACATGAAGTCAGTTTCCTTGTACAAATAATATCTTTTATTTTCCTTTGAAGATGAGCCCTTAAAAATTGTACAAGAGGAACTTGTCATAGGAGTCAACCTAAAGAAAATACGCCTTAGTGCTCTTAAACAGTCCTTTACATTAATGTCGTTGTACTGGAAAGCCAGACATAAAAATTAAGGGAAATACCACTTCCTTCATGCTTATTTACATTAAAGGCTTTCTTTGATCTCTTTGTCTAAGCTTTGACAGCTTCCCCACAGAAGAGATCATTGTATAACATGCACAGCATTCAAAATTAATAAATTAGTGTGAAAGATAAGCCACTAGCATCAAACATGTCTTTAGCTTTGATGCTGGATTTGTGTTGCTAAGGCCCTTGTTGAAGTGTTGCTAATCGCTTTCTTTCTTTTCTTTTCTTTTCTTTTCTTTTCTTTTCTTTTCTTTTCTTTTCTTTTCTTTTCTTTTCTTTTCTTTTCTTTTCTTTTCTTTTCTTTCCTTTCCTTTCCTTTTCTTTCCTTTCCTCTCCTCTCCTCTCCTCTCCTCTCCTCTCCTCTCTTCTCTTCTTTCCATCTTTTTTTTTTTTTTTTAAGAACGTGTTATTTTTCCATTACCGGGAGAGGAAAAACATCTTTCATGTCTGAAACTGTGGAAACCTTTTAAAAACTTGAATCCCAAACTGAGATCTAGAATGTTGCTTGTGCTTCACTCTCTTTTGCCTCACTGGCTGGTTGTTAAATTGACGAGTGTAATCAGAGATTTTCCTTTCAGACTTACCTCTAAGTTCAAATGGATGGATTGCATGTCTGCTTTGCAGCATTTAGATCTCACTTTCACCTACACAGCCGATCTTCACTTTCCAAAAATCAATGGAAAAATTCTGTGCATAAGAACAGGTATTAACTATGGAAATTTGAAATTCCTGCTCATGTTTATCCCAGGTAGTCTTAATTTCATGAATATTTGTAGGGAGTGAACAAGGGTACAAGGAAGACCATAGTAATTTACACCTAATCTGAAATGCGGAGGACTATTCAGTGGATTGTTTCCATTTTAGTGATTATATTTTTTTAAATCCAAACAACATTATGGAAAGGTTGGTCTTTAAATACTGTCCTTGTAGACCAAGCTTAAGCTGTATTACATACATTTTTACAACATATACTGATTCCCATGCAAAAATTAATAGTTTTAATTATAATAAAATATGAATGTTTTTTATCCATATTATTTCTTCTGTTTGTTTAAGGTAAATAAGTTACATACCTTAATTTTGCACTGAAATATCGCTTTGTTCTATATCACTTTGGATAGGGATTTTCTCAGCTAACTTTAACCATTTAGCCCCAGTGAGTCTCCCTCTACAAGCAACGGGAAGAGGTGGGATCATCTTTGAAAGTGAGTATCTGAAATAAGTGAAAGAAGTTACTGAATAGAGGCTTAGTTGTCCACAGAGGGGTCTCTTTTGAGGTTGGAGATATCCTGGGATATACAAGACATTCACATGTGGACACAGTGTCTGGAAGCATTCACCTGGGCTGGGCCAGTCACGATGCCCTAAAATGCCCAAGTGGTATTAGATATCTATTTTTAAGTAACTGAACTGAGTCCTATATCTACATTTCTACATACTAACTATGCCATTGAGGCCCAGATGATGTATTTTAGTGAAATGCTTAAACTTTTACAGTTATAAAAAGCTAATTCCATCTCTTATGTTGGCCTAAGTCTATGTTCCTCATCCTTACTCTCGCCACAAGAGATTATACAATTTTGGATACTTCTTGTTCTTACTAAAACATCAAAATAAATCTCTGCACACTTTGAAGAAAAAGTGTTGTTTCACAAGTGGTACTTTCCTACTACATGTCACAGAACCACCCAATATAATCATATTTAGTGAAATATGACAAATCCATTAGCCATTATTGATGACACGGGTAACATTCCTGACTTCAATATTCTCAAAATAACCCCTTTTCCCATGAGATCCAGTTCTTTGCTTATAAGAATTAAAAATATTCTTGCATATAGTATAGCTGTAATACTGACTGTGAGAAAGGTCTGACTGACCCTCATCTCACAGGCTCCACCAAATTTTTCACTTCCTAAATAACGTTGCCTTTGAACTTTACTACTGACCTCTTTCTGAGCCCTCTGCACACCCATGTGACACAGAGTTCTTGCTGCAGAACAGCTTTAGCTTCTGAGGAAATGGCAAAATTCACTCCAGGTCAATAAAAATGAACATTCTTTCACAGTGATAGGATGAGTGGGGAAAAAGCATTTGTCACCGTCTTGGTAAGTGTGATTTTTATGCTTCACTGCTCTCTGCAGGTTTTTTTTTAGTAATTAAAAATAAATGCTGAGCATGTTTTGAGTAAATTATAAACTAATAAGAGAAAAGTATATATAAGTACCATAAAAGTGCATATATATAAACTATAATTGTAATGGACAGCATAGCCACAACTTTTAACATGATTGAAACTTTTTGTTTTGCAGAAGGGTTTACCATTTGTTCTATCCCTTTAGATGTATTTATACCATACTGGTAATTACAAGTTAATATTTGCAAGCATTCACTAGTACACTGATTTGGCAGTAATAACCACATTTGCATTAAAAACTGAACTACTAAACTATCTCAGGAAGGTTTTGACCTGACCAAAGGTTCAGTGCTTGTACAAAATGACTAATTGTAAAAACATTATACATTCAATAAACTGAAATTTAGGGGTCAGATTAATGTGGTTTTTTTTTCATCATGAGTGAATTTATTATATATGATATAAACAGCTATCTTAAATTTCAGTAAAATAAAAATTTTGTAAAGGAAATCTTTGCTTCCCACATAAGGTGAGGGGTTTTCTGCAGCCATAAGGTCACTTGGGCAGAACTTCAGAAGAGCTGAATTTTTGCTATGCAGCCCTTTACAAGGATGGATAATTGAAAATAAGCAACTCTTAAGCTGTCAACCTAAAGTTTCTTTGTAGTTCGTGGGAGAGAGAGGCATCTTCAGTGACTAACTCATCCCTCTAGCTTGAGAAGTCTGTCATCAGATGACAAGAACTGTCCCCTGGGAGATTTTGTCTGTTCGTTGCAGAACAGCTAATTGCCAAAGACCTGAGTCTAGTAATTAGGTGGAGGACATTCTTCCATACTGACAATTGCTGAGTTCTCCTGGGACTGTTGTGTTACCAGATGGGCAGAGCCATGATCTAAGACAAGGTAGTCAAAGTTCAGTTGTGCTTGGATAAGGACTGGAGACTCTTGTCTGACTTCTAATTACAACTAAGGCAGTAGCAGCCATGAAAAAGCTTTCAGCAGCCAACAGGTACAATATGTTTATTCTTGGCAAAAGATTGTTTTATTGAAAATATTGTTCAGTGATGAATGCAGCTAAAATTTGACCTTTCTAGATGACTGTCTTACATTATCCTATGAAAAAGGTTTCTCAAATGTTAATATGATTAAATATTCTGTGTTCTTTCTTTGCAAATTTGTTGGTACTGATCATGTAAACAGTTACTCTTGGAAAATATTGCCTTATCTTAATGTAATTTCATGTAAAAAGGTCATTAAACTTAAGTTATTTAAATTTTGGTTTTCACATTATTTAACACAGTTTAATTTTTCTTTCTGATTTCACTTAGGACCGGGACCTAACACAATTATAACATGAAAAATTACATCTCAAAATGAGGTATAAGAATTCAGATAATGAAATTAAATTGATGCCCTTTTTGATATAATTTTTTCTGTGATTTTCAAATCTAATTTTGTAAATACATTTTCCTTATCTGAAATAATAATTTTCCAGCCATTTTCTCTCTGTTGAAAATGTTGATGACACCAATGTAGTCTGTATTTTTTAGGACCGCTACATGGCCTAGAAAAGTGTAGAAGACCATTTTAAGACAAACTGATGGTGGAGGGATCAATAGAAATGCAAAATATTGCAATCATTGCTTTATATAGCACACTCAGTTAGTATAATTGTGAGATAACCATTAAGGGATAAATTAAGTACTAAAGTGAATGTTAAGGTAAGTGACAGAGTATAAGTTAGTCAATGACAGCGCGGGTTAAATCGCACTCAATGAATAATGTATATTACTTGAAATCTCTTGAATCTATAATACAGGGAATATTCTTTTGAATTTTTATCCCATTAGAAAGCAGGTACATGTGCCAGATTTGCAGCAATTTTCTGAAAGGAGCCAGACTCTTGGGGTACAAAGTGATTTCTCACTGGAGAATCAGAGAGTGGCCAGCCAAGAAGGTGATGTACTGAGGTGATTTGAGAGGGAAAGTCTATAATCTCTACTGGAGGTAAAACCTGAAGATAGTGACCTAAGAAGTAATATAAAGTGAAGTGTCCTCCCATATATTGCAATATGTTGTGATGGAGCCCACAAAATCCTAATACTGCCTTCAAGTATCAGAGGAAAGCCTTCTGCAGTAAAATCTGTTTCAGTACTGAAGGATTAAAAAGACATATATAAGCTTCACTTGTTTTACAATGTGAACAAAGATGTGACAGTCTTCAAAAAATATAACTTCAGCTTGAAAATTTTAGAAATAATGTTATAATTTATACACGGAAATTACTTCAAATTCTGATAGGATTTGGATGCTTAAATTCCTTAATGTTTTTATAATTATTTTTTTTTTTTTTTGACAAAAAAGAAGCATTGGTCTGCATTAGGTTTCTGAAAAATGGCATGATTTTCCGAAGTCCCAGCTCCAGAGTGATTTCATTAGACACGGCTGAATGCCTGGTTTCTATTGCAGATGTCTGAAAGGTAATGAGATCTGGGGTCTACTGTCTGGGTCCCATTCAGAAAATCCCCTTATGGTGCAGTTTTCTTCCTAACTTCTGATAATTAATGATCAGAATAATAATAACAACTTCATTATACTAAAATGTAAAACAACATCTGTGTAAACTATCTCAAGTTTTAGTATGTCAAACTATGTCCAAATCTGATGCAGCAACTAAAAAGACACAGGCTCTGCCATGGTGCCTGGAAAGGATGAGAGGACAGTCATTGTGCTTGCTTAGCAAGGTAACAAAGGCTAATTGAATATTACCTCTCAAATGGAAAACTAAATTTCAATTAAACACAGCTTTTCACACGCAAAAACATTTTCAGCACTTTGAATTGTTCACAGTTGTTTGGATATGAAAAAATTTAATATGAGATTGAAAATACTGCCATCTATATCAATCTATTGTAGTGGTGGGTTCTTTTTTTTAAGAAGTAACTTTTTTTCATTTTGAAATGTAATGATTCAAAATTTCATTTACCACAGAATGTTCTTAGATAAAAATAACCATATTTGTAGAAAGGCTATTATGCATCAGACCCTCCTGAGAACAGAAGGAGAAGTCTGACTTAAAACTCTGGATGTTAATTACATTTTGCAATAATTGAAGGAAAATTTAAATGCAGCTGCTTCAGTTTAGCTCTGCTTCCACTGCTGCTAGTTTGGTAGGAAAATGACAATAAAATGAATAATATTCAACATAAAATTGAAATAACCTTTTTAAAACCTAAAGCCAGCTCATGGAATTGAGGGACACATTTCTGTGATATCTTTGAATTATTGGATTCGTGGTAGAAAAGTTTGGGTTTGATTAGAACTGCAAAGACTAAATCAAATGACGAAGTGTCACTTCTGGTTCCTGAGATAATAGCTGCATCACAAAATAAATTGCCTAGTTGACAACCAGCGTAGCGTTGTGAACACCACAAACACTTGGGGTCTGTTGTTGGTACTGGAATGGTTTTTGCTGTACTTGATAGAATTAACTTGAAAGTTTGCAGTGAATAATATCTCCACATCCACTCTTGGAAAAACAAGTACATTCAGTTATTCTTTCCTCCATATGTTGTCTTCCCAATGTTTGTAAAGAAAGATGGTGAACTTCAAAATGGCCCCATTGTTCTTCCCCAAGTATTATAGAGTTATATTTTAACAGCTGATACAGTGGTTCTTATTGATTTTTGGCTTTCTTGGGATTTAGATTTGCCACTGGAGGACTGCAGAAGTAGAATACAGTTTGCAAAGTGCTGCATAATTTCCCTTTATGACAGATGTTTTACTTTTTCATTATATCTTCTGTGTGGGTGTGTGTATAGAAGAAAAAAAACAACTGTAAGAAATTGCTTCTTCTCTCTGCCTATTAATTTATGTCTTCCAGGACTTTAAGCAGTTTAAAAACCCTTTCCACTTAAATCCTCTGACAGACAATTGAAAGTCTAAGGCTCACATTTCAGTGTGTAGTGAGTTTTACACCATTACAAAGGGAAGGTTTGTGACTTTCCAAAGTGAGAAACGCATCACCTGCTTCAGATGTGGTGAGTGGGCTTGCTCAGAACAGCATTTGGGCTTGCCTGCAAAATACAAGCCACGCGCATTATTCTCAGTGTTGCCTACTGCAAGGTAAACAAATGGGTTTCGAAGAGAGAATTGCCAAATGGAATCTTACTCCCCTGCAGAAGCCTGGAAAACTGTTGGACCTATTGGCCTAGGTTATTCAGTCCTTGAATGAATGTTCTTTGTGGTATGATTTCCTGAGTTTTGTCCAGCTGTTCCCTTTTATCCAACTTAGAACTATTGAGAAGAGGAATTAACATAGTTCACTAAGGCCTTGTATTAAAAAGAGCCCACATTCTGGCTCTAGTATTTCATTTTATTGAGATGAAGTAGGGTTTGGATTCATGGGATGTTACTTTCTCTGCAGTAATTGGCTGTGTAAATACTCATGCTCAGCAACAAATACAAGTGGATTTACTTAATTTTTGCTAAAGATTAAAGTACATTCCACTTAGAGCTTAATAGCATGACTTCGAACTGACATGTCCTTGAATATGATCTATTTAATAGCATAGGGTGAGATATACCCCAAAAGATTAGTTGATATAATCTGATGCTGGATAAATACTGGAAAATGAATGAGTGAAATAAACATTTTTAGGGCAACAGTTTTTTTATTTTGTTTGTTTTGGTTTTTTTCCTTTAGCATTCTCCTGAATAAATTAAACACCTCTGATTTCATTGATTTCAGAGGAAGTTGCCAATACAGTACCTCTCAATACTATTAATTAGTCTTCCTGAGAGGAGTCTGTTGGCACTGTACATTTCAAAGTTTTCACACTAAAAACGCGTCTCCTTAACCTGGTGTCATAGAGAACAATAAATAGGAATTGTTATGGTAGTGGTGAGAATAATGAAGAGAATTCCTGGAATTTAGGAAGTTTCATTCAAATATGAGGAAAAAAATTACGGTGAGGGTGACAGAGCACGGGAACAGACTGTCCACAGAGGGTGTAGTCCTCCTCTCTGGATAACTTCAAGACCTGCCTGAATGCCATCCTGAGTAATGTGCTCTGGACCGTCATGCTTTAGCAGGGGAGTTGGACTAGATGATCTCTAGAGGTCCCTTCCAACTCTGACAATTCCATGATTCTGTCGTTCCATGATAAAAACTTATTTATAAATTTATGTTTTGAGAAGAACCCATTATTAAAATAAAACATTCATGTAATTATGTTTTAAGGCAACCTTTCATAAAACTAACTAAACTGATTTTATTTGCCTAGTATATAAAGGTTTCCTTTAAAATCTTGTATGACAAAGTGGGACTGTCTGATAAGTCTGCCTCACCAGTATCTTCTCCCTCTGAGGTCAATGCCTGTCTGCAGCAGACAAAAGCACAGCCTCCAGAATAAACATGAGTGTCACATGTGCCACCTGTCTGGTGGTGAATCCTCATTGGGGCAAAAACTCAAAGCTCTCCCTCTCTTAATGAGTCAGTCTAGAAAGAAGACATGCTTTTATTTCTTTTGAATGCTAGGCAAAGGAAGACCAAGGTAGAATACTAGTTTTGATGTCTTGAAGAATCACCTTTTACCTAGAAAACATCTATTGTCGAAAGGTATTCTTAAAAAATGCCTAATAAAATGATTTTCTCCCTTAATTTTCTTTTCTGTCCCCAGTAAATGTTAAAATGAAGTATCAGTTTTTGAGGTTGTTCCTCACTTTAATTCTCACTTCTAGCTATGGTTCATAATTCTTTTAAATTACAAGAAAAAGCAAGAAGGAAGACATTTATAAAATATCCCCAAAACTTCGGGGTAAGTATGCTTTCTAGTTTCCAGTTTTTCATTCTAGGTGTAGATCTTATTCTCCTTTTCCATTTTACTTAATCAAAAACCACAACATCTGTGTCTACATCACCAACTGGTGACTGACTGGGGTGGCACGAGGATGCGAGGAAGAACTTCAATTTGCTGTGATATGTTATGTTACCTACATTATGGACATATCTTTGTCAGTACTAAAGTTCTTTCCAATCATCAGATGAAGGTAACTGTTTACAGGGAACTGCACTCCCTTGGTGCTACCTCCGTGCACAATTATGGGCATAAGACAAAGTCACACCTAAACCCAACACTTCAGGGCACCAGGTGAGAAATACAGGCACACCTAAGGTTTCTTGGAGAAGTGCCACCCTGAATTGTTATGAAATGCTTTTTCATTATGTTAAACCAAGTATGGAAATGTTAAAAAAGTCTCCAAAAAGCATACCAGCATACGTTATTCATGATCAAACTTAGATACACTAGAATTGGTCTTTCTAGACTCTGTGTCTTAGTTACATCAAATTCTTAACAATGTCTGTAGTATCTATCTATTTGCATAGCAACAGTTACTGTACGGCTCAATATAGCTTTTGATGGACACAATTAAGGAGTCATGACTCAGTTTTGCAGAATGATTTGAAAGACAGAACACTGTTCAGGGAAACTTGGAGCAGCACAAGCAGTGACTTATTTTCCTCTGAAGAAAACACATATTCTTTGATAAGCCAACATGCCCAGCAGGGCTACAATAAGTTGCTAGGAAACACGATGCTATAGTGAAATTAAGTAGGCTATTCAAACTAATTAGGCTAGGAAGAACGTGGGCTTTTTAAAATTAATAAGACGGCACTTGCAAATAAAAAGATGACAGCCAATTACATTTAAAAAGATCATTAATGTTCAGAGAGGTGGGTCAGATTCTCCAAATAAAAAGGGGTGTGAAAGGGATTCAAACCAAAAATGAGCTGAATTCATCTGAAGAGAATTAAAAAGGTAAATGTGTCTCACCTAACTTTAGCAATTAACTAAGAGACCAAGCATAACTTAGCTGTCTGGGTTTCTTCTATATGCTGTACAGACAGACAGGTAACTTCAGAGGGTAATTAATTCCATTCTATCTTAATCACTTCTTTAAGGATGCCAGCATCGGTTTCTAAAATTAGGTGATGGGAATACTTTTTACATCCACAAAGGAAGTCTTCTAAGAAGAAAGAAACTTCTATAGTTTTCTGTAAAATTTCTGCAGTGTTTGTTTTGGGTATGCTACTGCTGTTCTGCCTGGGAAAGCCAAAAATAAATATTTCACTTTTTATCTTCCCTTTCACTGATTCACCACTTTTTCTGAACTGTAGAGAAAGTAAGATTTTCTTGGTTTATCTACTGTTATCTTTGGCTGCAGAAAAGATGTGCAGTAAACTTTGATCCTTTGAGCTAGTGTCTGTAGTACTGTCTGCTCAAATCTATTTATTCTGTTAGACTGAATTGCCTTCATGTGGGCAGGCCATGCTCGTGAAGCAGTCACCATAAAGCGCAGAGCAAAATTCATGGGGCTTGGATAGATGTGCCTTAATACCATATTAAATACCAATTGGTTCAGAAGACCCTCAGAGTAGCACATGTAGGATGCAGATGTTGAGCAGATACCTTCAATGAAGTATGGTTCCTCAATGAAGAGTTTTCACGCCCCTTGTGCAGAATATTTTGATTGATCTCTCATGCAAATAATAAAATCTTTCAGATTCCTGTTGTGCAAAAGCTAAATGGCAAGCAGAAGAAATTATGCTAGAGAAGAGAAACAGCAGTCCCATCATGTTTGTGCAGTCATTTAATGTTTGCATCTATTTGTCTTGTGGTAATAATAATATATGTTAGGTAAACTGCATGTTTTGGTGAGATAAAATAATACTGACACTATTAAAAGGAATGCAAATGATAAAGAAATGGAGGAGGATATGTAAATAATCATGGGGTTAAGATTTCATTTTCAAAAAGGGCTGACATCTTTATTAAATGCTTCATGACATATTCCATTAACATTTGCACTCTTTTATTTTGCACAGTCTGCTGAGTAGGATAAACCACAGGAAATTATTTGTTTTTACCCAGAACTCAAATATATTTTTCTCCATTTGTGCTGCTGCCGTCTGTCATTACCTTGGCAGGCTGTGCTTTAGTGCCCTTTTCCCTTTCTTTTCTGTCTCTGACAGCAGCTGCCTCAAGGAGTTAAATCCTGCAGCTGCCCATTCCAGAGGCGAAATTCTTGCCTATATATCTCAATAGCAGTTTTTTTGTTTTTAAAGCTGACCTTGCATGCAGGTCAAATTCTCTGCAAAGCTGTTGTGGCGGTCATATTGGTACCTATAAAACTGTCAAATTTTAATTTTTCAGTAGTCACAGTTGACAATGGATATTGTAGGACCGTGCTCCAGTACTTGTAAATTACTTCACAGCACAGAAGACCTGAAAGTAAATACAGCTGTTCGTCAAGAAAAATATGAAAGAGTTCACACCCAGATAAAAAGAGTTCACTTCCAGATAAAACTAAAAAGTTTTAAGGAAGAGTTCAGAGATGGTCAGTAACAATTTTTAGAGTCAGCCTTTTGAAATCAGTGAGAGCAGACACAATAATACTACTCTAAGCACTGCATGCGATAAAGACAATGAATTCAGCATATCTTTTTTTTCCCTTTCTCAGAGTGTGAGAAGCAGGAAAAAACACAAAACTGATGAGGAGAAGCCACAGAAGTAACGATATAACTGCTGCTGCTGAGTACCACTGAGTCTAACAACCCTGATAGAACAGTTATTGCATTTATGCTGGTAATGACCACACGCACAATTAAAATAGAAAGGCACATATTGCATAAGAATCAAAATCTTTGTGCTTTGCAGACTTCATCCATACTGATTAAAAGGAAACTTGCCTTTGGACAGGCTATTCTATAAGTACTCACTATGACTGTTCTTGTACTGGATTTTTTTCTCCTGTCTGGATATTAGATCACTTGGTCGAGACATTCTACCAATTCATATGTGAATGACCTTCAGTTGAATTTTACAGTTGCTCTCCCTTGTCAGAAGTAGGAATGATGTTTTCCTTTTTCTGGAAGGAAATATATCTCATATGCATTCCTTTATATATCTCATATACGTGAAAATCTTCTGAACAGACTGTGTTACTAGATAAGAATCGCTGCATTTGGCTTTTGATAAATATGCTTTCTTCTTATGTCCTAACATATATATTTTCTTTTAGACTATGAATCAATGTTCCTGAAAGCAATTTTTAACCATAAGCTGTAGCTTTTTCTAAATGAAAATAAGGGTGTACAACAGTTGGACAAATAAATAGGAACATAAAAATATTTTAAATGGCAGGTAAAAATCCTGTCTGAAAATCCTGCTCAGAGCTTATCAGAAGATAATAGCTGATAATACCAGATGATACCCCAGAACTGGAGTATCTACTGGGATATAGGGCCATTGTGCATGAATGATGACCAGCAAAATTTTTAGCTTTTTTATTGACACCAGCATTTTTCTACATGTCTGCTTCTGTACTGGGGATGCACCTAGGCACATTCAGTTACATAACAAATGTCTATCTTGGACCACGGATAAAGATCATGACAGAAAACAGCTTATTCTTTATAATTCATGCTTCCCCAAAACTTACTTTATAAAGATAACAGTTAAGGAATGTTGACACATTTTATATATAGTCAAAGATAAACAGTATAAATACAGATGTAGATAAAAGTAGGCAATAACATATAGATGAACACAACCCGGGAAACTGGATATGTAGCGGAGAGCAGATGAAATTCTTTTGAATCACATCTCACTTCTTTTGAAGTGAGACCCTGAGAAATGTAACAGGCAAAAATTCAGTATGATGATAATAACTAGTAAAAATTCAATAAGGCAGTAGCAAAACTGAAAAACATTTAAAGAACTGATTATGATGAAACATGATCCAATAATTGTAATAATTACTCTCAAATCACAAGTTGAGTCAGGCAAATTCTGCCCTCAACTGGGAATGATGAACTCCAATAAGACCCTTTGACCCATATTTGAAAGCATTTGAAATGAAAAAGAACGGACAGTTGGGAGACAGTCACAATAGCCTAGGAACCTCATTCATTTAGGGGAAAAGTCAAACAGTATCAGCAGGTGAAATAGAAGAGTTGAGGGCTTTTTCACAGTAGGGAGACGAGGACAAATACAATGGTTTGGTTGGGAATCTATGGAAACACATTCAGAGGCTACTCTATAAATAGTACAATTTCATCCCAATTTCACAGTTTATATAAACCTAACTTGTTTTCTTGTTTGTTTGTTTGGTTGGTTGTCTATTTTGAGGGAAATAGGGAAAGGGAAAAGTCCTAGAAAAGCTATTCTTGTCTTTTCCACTTGGATTATAATGCACCTTCTCTTTGAGGACTTACTGCTGCTGTGCTACTCTTACATTAAGTGATACCAGAAGCCACTCTTTGGTCCTGTGACCAAATGACAAATGCCATCCTGCCTATGCTGCTAAACTCTCGTAGTCCCCAAAAGAAGGTAACTGCCCCCCAGGTGTTTATTGTGTATCATCCTTTGGTCACGTTAACTGCTGAGCTGTGTCTGGAACCATTCGGGGCAGCACTTGTCAGCCTCTGCCAACAGTATCAAGGGCAGTGCTGCAATGCTCCTTGCCCCTGTTTAATTCACTGCAGACTCACCTGCGACAGTGCACAACAGGCTACAGACACTCACCAGCGAGCGCTTTGTCAGAGAGGACTGGATCCTTTTGGAGACACTTGCATGAAAAATTATGACTGCAGTCTTGCACAATAAAAAGCTCGACAAGCTGTTTTATGTCTCGCGGGAACTGCATCCTAAAGGGGTGAAAACCATATTCAGTAGATTTATTTATTTTACAGATAGAAGCATTTACTGGAAGTGCTACTTTTTTCTTGAATTGTGCTGCTTTGTATTTTTATTGAGAAAATGTAAAGAAGAGACCCAGGTATAAGTTCCACACTTTTTTTTTTTAAAAAGAAAATGCTTATATATGTAAAGTGTGTCCTCATTTGATGGCTAAGATGACAGTCAAGAAGGATGAATGACACAATGTAAGAAACTGTGTCAGAGGGTGAGGATTGCACTCATTACAAAGTGCATAGTTTGCTTAAAATTTTCCTTTAAGAAGCTCAATTCTGTCCTCAATTTTAGAACAAAGTAAAACAGAAACCTTTTTAATTAAAAATTGAATTGTGAAATCCAACATGAGGGAAAAATTTCATAAAACTTGAAGTTACAACACAGCTATTCCACTTATACATTATTTATTTTATTGGGGATGGGGTGCTACATGCTTCAGGAAACTAACAATTTAGGGATACTGAAAAAGAAAGAGGATAAGATAAAACATCTTTCAGCTCTGTGAAAGCTGGGTAAGTGACAGGATGGGTAAAGGCATGAATTAGAAATATCTGTGTGTTCACTGGCATTAGCACCAAGTAGATTTAGAACTCCCAGCTACTGAAGCTGAAAATAACACTAGAAAGGAAAATTATCTCTGTTTCTTCATTGTCCTGAAGCTACAAAGGACTTGGCTTTCAGTTACACAAAGTGGAAGGGGTTCAGCCAGCAGGGCCAGGAATGTGAGTCTTTCCCTCTATTTGGCAGTGCTGAGACCAAGCTGGAGTGCTGCCTTTAGGTTTGGGCTCTCCAGTACAAGATGGATATTGATATTCTGCAGTGAGTCCAGCAGAGGCCACCACACTGAGCAGGGATCTGGAAGGAGCCCACAGGGTACAGGGAGAGGCTAAAAGATCTGGGTCAGTTCATCCTGGAGAATAGAAGACTCAGGGGACACCTTAGTGCTCTCTGCAACTACCTGCTGGGAGGACACAAAGACAAAGAAATATTCTTTTCCGGTTAGAAAGAAAGAAAAATATTTTTACCATGAAGAGAATCAAACTCTGGACCATGTTTTTGAAAGAGAGTGTGAAGGGAACAACCCAACCCTGGGAGGTGTTCAAGACTCAGTGAGGCACAGCCCTGAGAAAACTCTTCCAGTTAGTTCTGCCTTGAGCAGTGGGTTGGACTAGGTGACCTCTTGAGGTCCTTCTCAACCTAAGTTATTTCATGGTTGTAATATAAATAAAGTGAAAACTGTTTTGCTAACAATGGCAGTTTGTACCCACACTGTAAAGGCAGACAAACAATAATTAAAGTGGGGTAAATAAATCAAGAAGCATGTGAAAACTGGGAACTCCTGACTTGCAAAGTGACAAGCTGCCCCATGCAATACAGCAGCTTCTTCCCACTTACAGAACTGAGTGAGATTTGGGTTCTGTCACCTCATTCAGGAGGAAAGGGAGCCAATATTCCCCAGGAAGGAACAGCTCTCATCTTTTTCTGCAGGACAGAATGCCTGTCACAAACGCAAGCACCTTGTGGCAGCTGCTGAGCCAGCTTGCTCTGAAGCACTCACTGGATGCAGGAGCTGCCTCCCTTGGGGAAACCCATGTTTTTTTTACAAGGCAGCAACTTCTGCTCAGAAACACAGCTACAGGTCACCAAAACGTGTCACTTTGATAGCAGACAAAGGCATGTATGTTATGAAGTGGCAGCTGGGTTTGGGTACTCCATCCCAGGCAGCTGCAAAGAGGGATGCATGCAATCTTAGAAACCCATAAGGTACTCCTCTGTGACTTAATTAACTACTTGGATACCTTTCATATTCAACAAGAAGCAATAGGGGTGGATTTTTCTGTTATGGATTTTTGGGGTTTGGGTGTTTTTATTGTACAGTTTCTCTTACCAATTTTAATATCGGCTTCACAGTAGAATGAATTTCCCATTCTAGTGCTTATTTCTCTGTTGATATGGTAACCTAGTCAGCTGCAGGTCTCTCTACTGTAGCTGTCCAGAAATGATCAGGCAAATCTCACCTAAAATACTATAAAGTTGTTCTGGAATGGCTGAGGGCTACTGATGTCCAACACCTCCAAACATCACAGTTCAGTGTCACAAGAGGGCATCAAGTGGACAACATACATCACATGAAATAAAGAACATGTATTACAGCAAGAATAGGTACATCTGCATGCATAAATACATGAGTAACATCTGGACTCTGTGCGACACATTTGCCATTCTGTGCTCCTCCCTTTTATGGGAGAAGTGCCAGAAAAAAAAGTGTGCTATACTTATAAAGTACACAGAAGGAATTAGAGGCTTTGTTCTTCTGTCTGATTTTTAACTACATATTTTTATCCTGTAACATTACAGTATAAGAAATCATGCTACAGAGCACTGAATGAGGTTTGCATCCCACTAGGGTTGCTACTGGCTTCATAGTGCTAAAACGTTCCCTGTGATTCTGATAGCTCTGCAGATTGATGCAGTGTTCTATGTGGCCAGTATGTAAAACTGCTGCTGCTGAAAAAAAAAGTCTCTCCAATAAGAAAGTGTTTCTTTTAATAGGTGCAGCAAAGGTATTCATGCTAAGTGCACTGCTCTTCTGTTATTATTCTTGGCATGAGCTGAACATGTATCCGAGAGGCTATCTCAGCCTATAGGTTTCAAAAAGCTTTAAAGCACTGTGTCCTTGAAAAGTCCTCATTCTTGGCTACCATTTAATGGAAAATTTAAAACTCTTATGAAAGCAGTTAGTGGTGTAGCACATCTGCAAGTAAACATCTAGGCTGGTTGTCAGCCAACAGTCTGCACTAGCAAGGTGCTGGGTGTCCTTTGATCCCATTTAGTTTCTATGGGAACTGAAGGTACTTAGCACATTGCGAGATGTACCCGGCAAGAAACGGTTCCTTTCCTTCTGCTTGAGCATGGAATCTTGTGCAAGATCAGGGTTAAAAAATAAAGAACTTGGATGTTATTTTAGGATCTGTTTTTCATATACCCCATCATGATTCCAAATCAAAGAGAAATTGTCACAACTAACTTATCTTGAACCATGGGCTGGGTACTTTCACAGAAGATGACAACACTTAACCCTAATAATCCTAAAGCAATACAAGTTTTTTGATGCATTTCAGCAATACTGGACAATATTTGTACAAAAAAAAAACCAAAAAAAACCAAACACCAAACCAACAAAAAGCCAATCTGTCATTTGGGAGTTGCGTCAACTACCAGGACATTAAATGACAACGTAACATGCTGTGAAAGGTTTTCAGTAGCAAAACCAGCACTCTGTTAGGAAAGGACAAACCAGTTCAGAGTAGTATAAGAACACTCACTTTGTTGTCTTCCCATACTGCAAAATGTCTTCAACATCAAAACTTTTTTTTCTGAAAATTAAGCATGTTGGTATCTGACCGGGAATGTCAAAACATTTATTAATACCTTGTGGTGATCCTCAAGCAGGATGATGTGTAATTTACATATTCTGAAATGACATGCCTTTATTTGGGCTTTGGAAAACTGTGTTGATTGTTTACATTAGTGATTTTGGACTGTTTCTTTGACTTCAGAAAGGGGAAAGTGGCATCTGCTTCTGTGTACACATTCTCTCCCAAACACTGTTTTGATAAAGCTTGTTCTGGCATTATTTTCAGCCAGAAAATTTGACCCCAAACCCCCAAATATTTTCCTGAAGGAGATAAACTATATGACAAATCTCCAAAGAACAAATGTTCTTTACTTTAAGAGATTTGATGTAAATGATAATGCCCAGTTTTCACTCAGCAATCATGTTGATTTTAGTTTAATTATTCCTCAGTGAGCTCTTTTCAGAGATTTGTATCCAAAACTTGCTGCTTTGTGAGGAATCCACTAGAAATGGAAGTGCAGACAAGAGTTATTTGGTATGGAAATTCAATTCCTTTGAGTGTGGTCCTCTGGCTTAAATCGGATAATCGCAGACATTGTGAAACTGCAGAAAAGGCAATTTCCAGATATGTCCTTTTCTGCAGGGTGAGCTTCCAAATAATTTCAAGAGGGAATTACAGTAGCTGCAAGAATTAACTGCAGAGTCATGCAGTCTGCTAAGCAGGGTGCAGTAGGCTGAGAGAGAAGCAGACTCTTACATAATTTAAATGCAGCAAAGGAGTGAGAAATAGCAGACGATGAAGCTTTTCCCACATTATCACCACACTGCGTGTGTTTTCTCCTTATCAGAGCTGCCAAAGCAACACAATTCAAGAACTCAAATCTGTTTTTCTATTAAAAGGATTCTGCTTAACGTATCTTTCTGTTGGCAGCTACACTATTCATACAAAAGGGGCTGTGGGGGGTGAAAGACAGACCTAGCCAAACAACCTACAACAGATATAGAAGCGTCTACAGTAAGTAATCAAAAGCAGGAAAAATGATATCATTTTGGGAGAGAGAATAATTTTAAGGGCTGGTGGCAGGTTTTCCAGTGCATGAGCTTTGAGGTCAGTTGAGGAATACTGGACCAAAGGAATCCACAGCAGCACCTCCCAGCTGCTCAAAGCAGAAGGGCTGGCCTGCTTTTGCCGCTTCAAATAGACTATGCCACGTACAACACTCATGTCTTGGAAGACAGCAAAAGAAAAAGCAAAGGCAAACAGGGCTGCTGTTTTCCATTCTTGTTCAGGAAAAGAAAATAACAGGAATGTATCCAAATCAAGGACCTCAGCCACCCTGAAGGTACTTGCAGTTAATATGACCTGTGGATGCTGGCCTTTGTTGGGTGGCAGATTATTTTTCACCATGTAAAGTGGCAGCAATTTCAATTGCACTCCTGGCCATCACAACTTTGTTGTATTCCTCAAAGCTGGGTGTGACAAACACATGGCTTACAGTGGGAGGTTCGCACCTGAATATAAGGTCTGAAATTTTCCTCAGGGAGACCTGTGGAGAGAAAGACAAGAGCCGTATTCAGATTGCCCTACAACCTAGAAAAATGTCAAATTATTTCAGCTACAAACATCACAGAATCACAGAATGATATAGCATTGGAAGGGACCTCTGGAGATCATCTAGTCCAACCCCCTGTCAGAGCAGGTCCACCTAGAACAGGTTGCACAGAAACATGTTCACGTGAGTTTCGAATGTCTCCAGAGAGAGAGACTCCACCATCTCTCTGGGCAGCCTCTTCCAGTGCTCTGCCATTCTCAAAGTGAAGAAGTTCCTCCTCATGTTTAGATGGAACTTCTTATGTACAAGTTTGTGCCCAGTTCCTCTTGTCCTCTCACTGGGCAGCACTGAAAAAGAGACGACTGGCTGCTTCCTCTTGACACCCACCCTTTAAGTATTTACAGTCATTGATCAGATCCCCCCTCAGCCTTCTCTTCTCCAGACTAAAAAGACCCAAGTCCCTCAGCTGTTCCTCATAAGAGAGATGCTCCAGGACACTAATCATCTTTGTGGTCCTGTGCTGTACCCTCTCCAGCAGTTCCCTGCCCTTTCTGAACTGGGGAACTCAGAACTCCAGATGGGGCCAGGGCAGAGTAGAGGGGCATGCCAAAAATAGTTCCATGCCACAGTCCAAAATAGCTCTGTTAACTCTTATTCCACTTTTTGAAGGCTGGATGTGAGACTATTTGTTTTGTAAAATATTTGTCTTTTTGTGAGAATCTGGGTCTAGTTTTAAACAAAGGAGAGAGTGATAATACTCAAAAGTATATGGGTTCTTTCTTCATATTGTAATGTTTCCCCCTGTGATTTCACATATAAATTGTATACAATGACGTCAAGGAGCTAATGACATACAGGAGTCTGGGGATTGCACCCAACAGTTCAACATGTTATCCGTAAATCTATGATCTTTAAATGAAGCCAAAAAGAATAAAATTCTGCCAAGAGTCTTTTCCTGGAGTGAGTTCTTTCTTGTTTATGAAACACATTTGCACAAAATATAGCTAACACCATTTGTTATAAAGCTGCTGACATAAAATTTCTGTCCCCTCAATAATGTGTTTATGAGATTTGCATGACCTTTTGTTAGGCTAAGGTTAGTGTCACCATATTCCTAAGGTTAGTGTCACCATGCTCCATATCTTCTAAGGATGCACAGAGGAAGTGTCGTCAATAGCATTCCCTTTCTATAGAAAGGACAGGGACATGCAGCAGTGAGTGACAATGACCCATCAGCAAGCTCATCTGTTCAAAAGCAGATGAAGGTGACATGACCACTTTTTTCACCACCTCTTAGATCCCAGCTTTCTAACACAGTTCTGTGCACAGCCATATGAATGTTGCTGCTGCCTGCTCTTCTCTCCTACTACTTCCTCAGCAATATGTTGCATGATAATTTTAGAGGGGATGTGAATGAACTGTATCCATCCCACTCTGAACATCAGCATATGTTCAAGCTGCCTTTCACTAGGCACAAGCTGACTTTTGCTTGATACTGCAATCTCTCTGATCCTTGCATTTCTTCATTTTAAGGAGAACAATTTTCACACATGGTACATCAGATAATTTCCTAGGCAGCAGCACAATTTTGTTTTGTTTTCACTCAATCCTGTTTAGGAAGCCCTTTGTGTAGATGAGGGGTTATGTCTTATAGCTATGTCTCTAAGTAATCCCCTCCCTGCATATTGTGGCTTTGTAGGAGTGAAAGGAAGGCAAGTGGTAGCCATTCAACAAAACACATACTGTTTCCAAACCCTCTCTCTTGATTTCAAAGCACAAGCCTACAACATTTAGTGTTGGTAGAAATCTTGCCTGTGGGCTTTAGGTATCATTCAATAGAAGAAAAGAAGAGAGATTTCATTCCTGCATCCAGCAACATATTCCTGTCTCATAAAGGATAATACCTGATTATTGGAGGATCTTGAATGAGAGTGGGGCATGATATAATCTGTGTTGAAATATAGTCATCTTCCTGTCATTCAAGCATTGGACCTGCATTTTGGAATCTTATGGGTATTTTCCACTAATACTTTTTTCTTTCTTCCCCACTCTATTAAATTTTCCTGGGAGTTTGAAGCTCTTTTGTTAATGAGGTATATTCTTTTACCTCTGTCACTACAAGCAGCCCATACAGATATTGGCCAAAAGTTACAATGACAAAAAGGCCTCTGTTAATGTCTTTGAAAAATAACTTTGGAAATTATCCAGCTCCTAGTTAATCACTACCCCTATAAGGAAAAACAAGCCTATTAATGAGTATGGTGTTCATCAGTCTTAATATGTAGAGTAAGGACATGAGACATAAACACTTCATGAACACTGTAAATCATTTACTGATAGAGGGCAGATGCAATCTGGAGAACCAGGACTGGAAGGATGTTGCAGCTCTGGTTGTGGCTCTGCTAGGACACAGATCAGAGGAGCCAGATAAAACTATTTTTAAAATTCAGCTTAATTCATTTTTGTAGTATTACCAAAATTTCTGTTTCATCAATTTATACAAGAGACAACTGCCTGTGGTGAAGACAAAAAGGTTGATGTTTATGTTAATTATGGATTGGTTTTGTAATCCATTAAGAAATCTATTTCAATTCTTTTTTTTACTATTCCTTAATTGCACATATTCCCAAATGATGGAAAAGGCATTTAGGAGATTTTGTCAGAACCATTCTGGAGGTTTTGATAACTTATTAAGGAGGATTTTAATCTATTTTACTTCATATTGAAGACACATTTTTCATCCCCTAAGTGGGTAGGAGGGAAAATCCTCATTTTTATTTAATTTCCTAAAGGTCAGAAGAAAAAGGTTGTGCTTCAGAATATGAATCTTTCAGATGGGAAAAATACAAAAAAAAGCAGAAGAGGATGTGACATATGGTGGCTTTAGCAATTATTTTACAATTTATTGATTCTGTTTTCCTACAAGAGTATGTTGTTCTTTTAAAATACTTAGCAATCTTAGAAATTAGCATGTTAACTGCAAAAAATAGAATGTGGCAGAGTAAGCCTTTCTAGTACATGATGATACATTTCCTATACGACCCCTCAAATGACCAGTTTGTTTATAAATTTCTTGCCATATCTGCTGAATGCATGCAGGCACAAAGGTTGAAAATAATTCTGTGAAGAGGAGGACATGACCAAAGATTGAATTTTGTGACACATTTTGTATACTTTACTTTTATAACAAACCAGTAAGCACAAGTTCCTTAAGATTGTTTTCCCAAAGGTGATATAAGACCATCTTGTCTTCATCCAAGAAAATGTAGCATAAGCAACTGATTTGTAAAGTCTTTAATTTCATCTCTCAGAAATATTAATAAAGATGGAATCTACAATATTATTTTTGATGGAACTTTGATGGTTTTCCTGAGGGAAAGGTTGTTTGTATTTACTAATATGGTCTCTGTAGCCATAATTATTTCATTCATTAAGTGGCTTCAATTGTAGTAAACTCAAAACATGTTAAGATAAAGTGTAACAAAACTTTAGTCTCTAGCATACTATGAAAGGCAGGGAAACCTCTCAATATTTTTCAGAACTGTTATTATTTCAGGCCAATATTAATATTGCATAAGCTAGAAAATATATCACATTCTACTATTTCATATTGTATTTGGTAGTATTATTCCAGACCAAGAAATTATTGTAACCAAATATTTTCATACTAGGTTGTTCTAAAAACTGAGAAAAGTCAACTGTCAAAAGGATTATAATGTGATTTGCATCAATGAGAAAACCTCACAATTTATTCCCACATGAAAAGAAATCAAGTCAGTCGGCTATAGCCTCCTATGTAACTAAGAGTAGCTACAAAACTGTCCAACAGTGGTTTTTTTTCAAACTAAATGCTTAGTTGATGCAAGATGGGATTTCTGTAGTACATGGCAATCTGCTACCATTTTATTCTCAATTTGTATTCTGCTTTTTCAATGTGACAGTCATTATAAGGTGCAGAAAGTGGATGAAACTGCACCTATGAAATTGGATAACACAAGAAGGCTTATCACTAGTGTTTTGAAAACACTCAAAATGATAATGTTTCAATTCTGCAATGAGTTGATATACTTACTAAGAGCAGAAATACTGAGCTGCCGCTGCAAAGGAGAAAATTGAGAGAAAAAAGTCAGCTATGCAGAGTTCCCGTGGCAGAGTTAAAGCCACTCACATGAGGACAAATCATTGTACAGAAATAAAAAAAAAAATCCCACCATTACCCAACATCTTACTCAGTCATTTTAAGAATTCATTGTACAAGGCAGATTTATAACAAAATAAGAAAAGAACTGACTCAAAGAAGTGGTCAAACTGAGACACAAGTATGGGCAGATTACACAACAATAAAAAATACAGTATAAAACTGAAAAAAGAAATATGAATTTCCCCTAATACAATTTTAACCTGTGGAGCTAACTGCCCTGAGATCCTGTTTTATCTGATAAGACAAAAAATTATCAGCTTACTAATGATGTAGCAAAAGATGAAAATTTAGGAAACAAGACATTCAACACTCTCAGTCACAACTACGCCCAAGAACAACAGAAATGAGATACTCCAAAACATTTGCCCAACCTTCCTGTACTGTACCTGTCCATGGCATGTGCAGCTGCAATTCTTAGAGTGCCTTAAAGTGATGTACTTGGAGCAGTGTATTCTGTAAGCATCTAAAACAGTCAATAAGTCACTGGCAAGGTGAGTCCTCCTTTCCTGTTTGATCCTAGGTGAAAACAATGTTGGCATAGTGTTTCATGGTTTTTCACCTGGATATCCCACTTTTCCGTCACTGATGCTGTTCCGCTCTTTTCAACTTGTCTCTCCTTTAATCAACCTTTCTCACTATTCTTCTCATATCTTACATTTCTCTACCAATAATGAAAAATTCAAAAATAAGCAGAGCAAGTAAAGGTGATAAATTAGATGGATGTCTGCCACCTGCCTGCATTTAGCTCTCTTAATTCTGAGTCCCTCTCTGGGGAATGCAGGTTTCTCTAAGCACCTGATTCAAGGGGATTTTGAACTTGACAGCAGTCTGTGGGATACCCCACAATACAATTGTATTCCAAGAAGTAGTTATCACCTCTGTGAAGAGTTCTGGTATCATTATCAAGCACACTTATCTGGAGCATTACCCCATTTTGTAAAGGGATTAATTACAGAAAGTTTACATAGCTGCCATTTTTGTTAATTTAGTATATTTGTGCTTGGATAGCACATTTTTATGATCCTCTTTTACCTTCTTTTACAGCTCCCCAAGGGTGATCTACATACAGATAAAGTACACAGTCCTCTGCTAAGGTTTTAACGCTGGCAGGCCTTTCTGTTATCCAATCCCACCTCAAAAGATGTTTACTCCACTTATTTTATCCTTCTGTACTTAAACCTGTCAAATTCCAAGCAGTCTTTTGAGCTCAATATGTAAATAATTGTTTACTTCCAGGTAAGCTTCCCTTGGTCTGCCAGTTAGACCAAAAAATATAGCTACTTGCTCTGTACATTCAAATTAAGTGATAAAGTGTATAGGTATATAGAAGTTGCAAATTCATACCTAGTTTCAAAAAACTCCCCAAACTTTCCTTCTTCACCTTGCATATACAAATTTAGAAATTAAAGTCATGAAAGTTCACAGGGAGATTTTTAAAGTAGCCCACAGAATTTAGGATCAATCCCATTGTCTTCACTGAGATTTGTGCTTCCTTTCCTTAATTTTTTTTGCATAATCTCTAACTGAGGATACTTTTTCTATACCATACAGATATGGTACATTTTGTGTTTCTAATCTTATCACCATTTAACTTTCCATCCATATAAAAAACCTGTTTACATTTTGTGATGTTATGGCCAGGTTCATCTGTGATCTGGAAGAGGGAGAAGGAAGGATGTGTCTAAGGCACACAGTGTGGAGAACACATTCCCTGTAAATGAGCAAGAAACAGCCCCTGTTAACCTCTCCTGAGAGAAATGGACCTGTCAGCTCTGTGGCTGCATTGCTTTGAGACATCCCACACTTCTCACATAGCTTCCTCAGCACCCTGAATAAATTATTATACATCCAGCCCATTTGAAGAGGTTTTCTTCACTGTCATGGACTCAAACCTGCCTGCCAGGTCATGAAGAATGCCTTCCTTAGTAAATAAAAGTCTACCATCAATTACAGATCCTATCACCACCATTTCAACCAGTTCCATATGTCTCAGAAACTCAAAGTATTATATTTAAACAGCTGTAATTATTATCAGGGGACGTTCTGCCACTGTATTAAAACTTGTCACTTTGGATACAGAAAAAAATGAATTTTGAATCCATTTGAGTTTTGCGTGTCCAGTAAGGGTTCTCACTTTGTTCTGGATTTATATCAGTTTATTTCCTACATGCTGTTTGGCTCACAAAATTTCATTTTTTTAAAATTCTATTTTTAAATATATATATATATTTTAATTCTATATTACAGGACCTCCTTTGCCTTCTCTTTCCCAGGTTTTTCTTCTGGAAAATGAAATCTCCACCTCCCTCTACAGATTTGTGCATGGCATAGTGAAACAGCCAGAACAAGGTCTTTCTTTCCTACCTGTCCAACAAAACAGATTCCAGGCACAATTATGAACAACCCCTTTAACAACCAAGGATATGTTTTGAGGACGAAACTTCACTAGGGATCATAGTCAGAACTAGGTTCTTTCTTGCTTTCCACAAACTTTCCCCCACAGATGACTTTAATGTTTGCCATAATATACCATCATACAATATCGGCTTTAGTATCCTGGNATACAATTGTATTCCAAGAAGTAGTTATCACCTCTGTGAAGAGTTCTGGTATCATTATCAAGCACACTTATCTGGAGCATTACCCCATTTTGTAAAGGGATTAATTACAGAAAGTTTACATAGCTGCCATTTTTGTTAATTTAGTATATTTGTGCTTGGATAGCACATTTTTATGATCCTCTTTTACCTTCTTTTACAGCTCCCCAAGGGTGATCTACATACAGATAAAGTACACAGTCCTCTGCTAAGGTTTTAACGCTGGCAGGCCTTTCTGTTATCCAAATCCCACCTCAAAAGATGTTTACTCCACTTATTTTATCCTTCTGTACTTAAACCTGTCAAATTCCAAGCAGTCTTTTGAGCTCAATATGTAAATAATTGTTTACTTCCAGGTAAGCTTCCCTTGGTCTGCCAGTTAGACCAAAAAATATAGCTACTTGCTCTGTACATTCAAATTAAGTGATAAAGTGTATAGGTATATAGAAGTTGCAAATTCATACCTAGTTTCAAAAAACTCCCCAAACTTTCCTTCTTCACCTTGCATATACAAATTTAGAAATTAAAGTCATGAAAGTTCACAGGGAGATTTTTAAAGTAGCCCACAGAATTTAGGATCAATCCCATTGTCTTCACTGAGATTTGTGCTTCCTTTCCTTAATTTTTTTTGCATAATCTCTAACTGAGGATACTTTTTCTATACCATACAGATATGGTACATTTTGTGTTTCTAATCTTATCACCATTTAACTTTCCATCCATATAAAAAACCTGTTTACATTTTGTGATGTTATGGCCAGGTTCATCTGTGATCTGGAAGAGGGAGAAGGAAGGATGTGTCTAAGGCACACAGTGTGGAGAACACATTCCCTGTAAATGAGCAAGAAACAGCCCCTGTTAACCTCTCCTGGGAGAAATGGACCTGTCAGCTCTGTGGCTGCATTGCTTTGAGACATCCCACACTTCTCACATAGCTTCCTCAGCACCCTGAATAAATTATTATACATCCAGCCCATTTGAAGAGGTTTTCTTCACTGTCATGGACTCAAACCTGCCTGCCAGGTCATGAAGAATGCCTTCCTTAGTAAATAAAAGTCTACCATCAATTACAGATCCTATCACCACCATTTCAACCAGTTCCATATGTCTCAGAAACTCAAAGTATTATATATAAACAGCTGTAATTATTATCAGGGGACGTTCTGCCACTGTATTAAAACTTGTCACTTTGGATACAGAAAAAAATGAATTTTGAATCCATTTGAGTTTTGCGTGTCCAGTAAGGGTTCTCACTTTGTTCTGGATTTATATCAGTTTATTTCCTACATGCTGTTTGGCTCACAAAATTTCATTTTTTTAAAATTCTATTTTTAAATATATATATATATTTTAATTCTATATTACAGGACCTCCTTTGCCTTCTCTTTCCCAGGTTTTTCTTCTGGAAAATGNCCCCCCAAAAAAAAAGAAACAACAAAAAAAAACAACAAATAAAAAGTAAAACACTAAAACACTAAAAAGTTCTGTATCAAATCATCACTGATAAAAAGTTAGTTATTTTTAATTAACCTTCCACCTTGACTGGGTGTCCCAAATGTAAGATAAGGATTCCAAATTCAGTCCATCACAATGAAAATTTTCTGGTTTCCCCTAAAAAACTAAGTTTCAATAATATATCCATTTGGTTTGAACTCTACTCATTTCAGCCACCAGTGTCTTTGCTTTCATATGCCTTATGTTAGTCTCATGAAAGAGCTGCATATTCCATATTTTCCCCACCAAATGGTGTGCATATGCAGTAAGATGGGTTTTGAGAACTGTAATGCAGGCCTATGATTTTCACAGATG
>VZRU01018754.1:394439-440550 GCA_013398155.1 Pedionomus torquatus | reverse complement strand
TTTTTTTGGTTTTTTTTTTTTGTTTTTTTTTTTTTTTTTTTTTTTTTTTTTTTTCTGCTATTTTTGGATGAAACTTGATGGAAATGCTTCAGTAGTAATAGTGCCAGATGCAATAACAGAAGCTGTGATAATGGCCCATTTTTTTCTCTTGAGAAAAATTCCAAGTACTCAAAAGAATGTGAAAACGAACCTCATGGCAGTAATAACTGAGATGTGCCACCATACCAACAACAACTCTGACAAGCAATCACTCTACATTACACTCAGTAAAATTCCAACCTACAGCAGTTTTTTATTCAGATAGAAAAAAAGCCTCATAAGTAACTACAGAAGTCAAAATAAAATAGGATAAGATGTTAGATTTCTGGAAGTTCCCCTTTAAATTTTATTATTTAAAATAAATTACATTAAACTAATTATTATTAAACTTTCTGGAAGTTTAATATTCCTTTAAATTGATATGAAAACCACTAATCAGATAAACTAATCTATTATTTGTCATGTTTAACTCAGCAAGGATACAGAGCTTGTCTTCACTGTCAAGTTTGTCATGCTAATGTGCTTCACTGTAGAGAGACTGGATGCTGTATGCTGGAAAAATTTTAATTTTAATTTTTCTAATTGCATTTCTCTATTTTTGTTTGCTAAGGCTATCTTCTGTCTCTTACTCTCTATTTTTTTCCTCCATGATAATATATATAAAACCAAAGTCAAGTGCTTTCTCAAACTTTTTGATTCATAAAATAAACTGCAAAGAAAATATAAAAATAATAAGCCAAACTTGTAATTTTGTATCTAAAATGGCACTGCAAATATACTGAATGTGTATGGGATGTGATTAGTTGATGTGACAGAATGTTGGGATGGTTTCATCAAAGTACTGATTTAATGATCTTTGAACCTACATGAAACAAAACACACAAATTGTTTTTAGGATATAAAGCTCAATAACAAAGTTTACATAAAAGTCTGGGGTTTCAAGATTTTTTGTTTTTAAAAATGCAGTGGTGAGTTAATTTTGAAAGCTGAGCTTTTTGAGTCCTGAGTTCTGAGCATTTTGAGTTTCTTGTTTTTCACAAATGCATAATGTTTTTATTCCCTTCATTGGATTTTTGCAAAATTTTAACACATCTTTCACTGATTTTTAGCAAAATGCTAAATTATATTCATGGGAAGTTTAGAGATAAACAAAAAATTGTTTTGAGCCCTTCTTCAGAAATGAATTGTAGACATAACTAGTTTTCTTATATATGAAGTAACATAAATTACTTAAATAATAAATAATAAGAGTCTGTGCTGAACACAATAGGAAAGAAAGAGAAGTATAATCTGAAAGTTTGCGTTAAAAAATAATCCCTCTCAAAGAAAGCTATATTGCTTTTATGTATTCATTATTTGGTTATTGCCAAAAGAAGAGAAAGGGAGAAGGGAGGAAGGAAGGAAGGGAGGGAGGGAGGAAGGAAGGGAGGGAGGAAGGAAAGGAGGATCTTTCTTTCCAGAATAGTTTTTCATCCTTTAAAATAAATGGGTTTTTTTTTACCAATTAACCATCCTATATTAATATTTGCCTATATTAAATAAAACATCCACTTTAGTTATTGATCCCTATGTGCTGCTGCTTCATAATCCATCTATTTTATTGCTTATTACAACCTTGTGTCATCTCCAAGTGCTTTTTTCCTCTAATACAAGTCACTGATACAGATACCAAATTGCACAGAACGAACAATTGTTTGCTGGAGGACACTAATAAAAAGATATTTTCTCCAAGAGAAAAGGGTCCCTCTCCCCCTTGTAGCACACTACTAATTAATAATTTGGTATTTATTGTGTACTGTGCTTGTGCAGTTTTGTTCAGGTTTTTAAATTATTAGTATGTTTATATAATTTATTTATATTATCGGTATCCCATCAGCATGGGATACCAATCCAGATTCCTCACAGAAATCTCTGTTAATAGCAGCATTACTTGTACGGTCAATGATTTACACTTTGCCTACTCTGTTTCCTGTTAGGCACTCACTAAGTGCCCTGTGCAAATAGTCCTGGCTCCTGAATGAGATGTGTTCCTGATAAAAGTTCAGTAAGTTATGAGCTTTCCATCCTATCCTCTTTGTCATGGCCGGATCTCCTTAAAGAACTGAAAAAGTAGTAAGTGCTAAGAAACTGTAGCAGAGTAGGAATAAAACTTAGGGATTTACACTTTGACCACTAGGTAATGCTATTTTTTCAGTTACATGAATTGTTAACAGAAGAGAGTTTTTAAACTCAGTTATAAAGAGACATTCTTTTGTGTCAAAATTGTTATTCAAAATTTACAGCAATCTTACAGGTTTTTCCCTAAAAAATATATCCTTAACTTGCTTGCAAAATTGTACAAGATATTAGAAGTTTATTACATGTTTTTGTTTGAAATTATTTGCCATTTTTATGAGAGTGGCTCTGCATGCATGCATCTTCTTTTCCTTTAGAGCTCAATAGCATACTAACCTGCAAAACTATTTGGCAGCAGGAATGTAAGTTGTTGCTTAGTTTCAGTTGGTCCATGATGATACGGGATCATTGGTTGGATATATCTCCACGCCACCATCTCCCACTGAAGCTAACAGGAAGGTGAATCCATCTTTTAATGAGAAATCACATCAAAAGCCCCTCTTGGGATCAAAAAGAAATGGAAGAGGAAACTAATCAAGGAATTTTTTACTTCTTTTCTGATCTAGTAAGATTTAGTCAGCCTGAAAATATTTTGTACTAGGTACATAAATGACTCAATATTTATGGTTGGGGTTTTTTAAAGCATTGACAAACTTAAATGCAAAAAGAGTCCAAAATATGAAGGACCAGATCCACCCCGTTCAATTCTTTGTCAGTGGATTACTGTAGGTGCTTTGGGAATATGATCCCTTTGAATAATAATAATAATAATAATAATAATAATAATAATAATAATAATAATAATAATAATAATAATAATAATAATAATAATAATAATAATGTTCTATCCATAAAAAACAGGTAATTGGTGCTTGGTTACCATGAGCATTCAGGAAGCTACAGCAAATATTGGTGGAGCCTGAACACAAATAGCCCAAATGTCACAAAATTCAAGCAAGGAGTTTTATATGACTTAGTTCACTGGCTTCAGTTTTCATTTTCATCCATGCCTTTCCATCAAACAGCAAATCTTAACTGCAGAGACTGAGGGAAGGGTTGAGGTTCCAAAACATAAGCACAGAAAAATTCACTTAACTTTCTGCCGTGTTTAGTGAAGGTGAAACTCATTTCACCTAATTTCAGTGACCTAAAAGACATACTGTATAAGTAAGTGATGGAGCAGATCAATGAAGAGCGATAAGCACATTCAAAGGCAATTCATCCCGCTCTTAAGATACGTGACCAAGGCAGATAGGATGAATCATCCTCTGTTATATCCTTTTTTTTTCCACTGACTTTAGTGGGAGTCTCAATGGCTAATTAGACATTTATCTTGGCTTAAATTAGGTGAGGTGAATTTACCAAACAATAATGGTGTAGATTTATAATTTCAAGCTGTGTATTTAAAAATATGTTAAATTTATAATGTTGTGATGTGACAAGTTTGCAATTCTGGCAATCTATGCCCATACAGCTACAGAAGATGCAGTTGACAGGCTAAAATGTGGAAAAAAGACTTTCTTCTCAGTTCCCACCATTCTCCAGAGGGAAATATAGCATATCAGAAAAGCTTTTTCAGAGACATGAATAAGAAATATAGGAGTTAGAAAATTTTACATTTAAACTTCTTCATTTACTTATTAAGACAAGAAGGATTTTAAAGCGGATTTACTAACAACAAATAGGATTTGTCTATTTTGTTATTGAAAAGGACATATTTTACTCCAGATATTAGGTGGAACCACACTACCTCTAACAGTGTGGATCCAATAATGAATAAGTAATATTATTATTTTTTAGTTCAGGCATAACTGTATTAACAACAGGAGATTATCTAAATTGAAATTGGAGGGAAACAAATAGTAATACCAATATATTCAATGAAGGAATAAAATATATTTGGGTTAAATACACATCCATGTAGGAATAACAATGAAATTTTACCACATGGAAAATAACCCTCATTATCCATTTATACTTGCACTTTGTCTTCAAGTCCGTTATTCTGAAGATATTATCCTGGTAGAACTGAGTAACAACTATAAGCAATTTTCTCATAAAGCCAGAATAAAACAATTTCAGGAAACTTGAAAAAAAGCAAATCTTTAGGCAGAGAGTGATCGATATTCCTGATTTAGTTGAGCAAGTTTTCACTCTTCCTACTTGTGCTATGTTGGTTCTATTGATGAATAAAACAACCTCATCTTCATCTCACTTATTCAGTGAATCCTAGCTTTATAAGAAAATATTTTAAAACCTCTTATAAAGAGATATTGTACCAACTGGTATGTGATTCTTTGTCCCTCAGGTTATAGGAACAGTCCTATTTGCATGAAATAAAGGTAATCTTACAGAATGTTAATGGTGAAACTAGGCCCTACAAAGAATGTCATTTTGCACTAAACCATGTGAGAGAAGAGACTGGCAGGAGAATAGACAAAGACTATGGCATTTCCAAGTACTGACACACACACTTCTGCTCAGTTAATCAGTCATATTCTGCTAGATGAACATATTATCCTTCCAAGGAATGAATGCAAATAACAGATGCCAAGGAGAAGGCTGAAATGCTTAATAAGATATTTTTCTGTGATCTTCTCTCTCACTCACTGTCTGTCTATAGATATATATAGACACATGTTAAAATAGTGACAGATCCTTTTGTGAAACAATTCCTTAGAAAGCTAAGAAGAGAAGGGAGTGGTCATGATAAAGGAAAGTGAGTGTAAAGAAAAGGCGTAACTGCATCGCTGTGAACAACATCAAATGACATGCATTGTCCCATTATGAGGAATGACCTTATTTCTCAAAAAATTCTGTGAGAAGTTACTATAATGCAGGAAGGAACTATCAAAAGTAGTTCTTTAAGTGTCAGACATTTTCGGAAATACATGGGGAAAGATATTTTCTAGAATATTCAGCAGTTATTTTTAAGAAAAAGGAATAGAGAAATAGTGGTAGTGTTGGAGTCCCACTGGTTCACCAGGAATAACAGAGTTCATATAATTAGGCCCATGATAATTACAAGGCAGTACATTTAAATTGTAATACTCTGCAACAGAGCAGAATTTTGTGCCTATCAAGGAAAATGAGAAATTAGTAATATACAGTCAACATTTGAAATTACTATGACTCAGTCAAAGCCAAATTATCTTTGGTAAATACATTGCTCTTTCCATTTTTATGTGTGAAAATTTCCCCAGAAAAGATTAGGAAATGTGAGTACAGGAAGAACATAGGACTGATCTTTGTCAATTTCTTTCCATGTGCAAGCTAATGAAGATTGGATGTTAAAATAGATCAAAATCTTGCGTATGAAATTGTCTTGGTTCATAATCGACATGGTAAATTCTTTCAAGTCTAGTCTTTAAAAAACTAGTTATTAAAGATTTTCTCCCATTTTCAATAACAATATTGCTAACAATTATGTGAGTTGATGTGAAGTCAAAAGAAACAATATGTACTCATCAGATCACAGCTTTGTAAATCGCTACACATAATAGAAATAGTAACAAATGAGATTCAACGAAGACAAAGCGTTTTACACAAGGAACAGCTCTACTCTGCTATTTTTCACATCAGCCTCATTTCCCAGATTTCATTCTTATTCATAATTTTGGCCTGATATGTTTTTCTAATGCTGAGCAATTTTGGAAAGATTTACATGCATTTTGTGAAAAATGCACAGGACTGAAGCATAAAGCTATGCTTCCACAATCAATTCAATTTTCCTCAAAAAATTAGTGATGATTTTAACATCCACCAATAGCCATCCTGAAAAAAAAAATGTAATTTTCCACATTTTCCTGAGCTTTTACTTTTAGATATGGAGTATAAAATCCAATATGTTTCTCACAGTGAAACAAGATAATTGTGCATCTCTGTGGGCTTTCCAATTTGCTCAGATTATAATTTGAATTATTTAATTGTTTACTGATGCTACCTCCCACCTCATTTGTTCTTGAACATTTGTTATTGTACTTAAGTATCAGCACAGCAGAATGGATTTCTTCCAGAATCATTGTTAGTTTGGGAATTTGGAAGTGCTACGATGATGCAGGCAAGGATACTTGTCCAGCCTACTGTATTACCTTGTGGAAGGATTGTAAGAGAAGTGTGGTGGGGATTTTGGAAACTGCTGAGTTATCTGGTTCTGATCTCCCGCTTGCTTGTGACAGCTCTGCCTAAGGCATCCAAAAAGTTTTGTTTCTCCCACTCATTGTTAGGATCCATCACCATTAGTCAGTCACTGATGTGTATAAACAAACAAAATCAGAAAGGACAGGCAGCTCCCAAGAATAGCTTCTTGGGAAACCATAGATCTCCATGGATCCCTTGAATAGCACAATGAAATGACTGCTCTAATTAGTTGGTGCTCATCGCAAGTGCTGAAATTCAGCTCTACAACATGTAAACAAATGAGGAGGAATTTACATCTGGGGCTGATATCTGATGAACCAACAGATACGATCAAGCATATAGGCTTTCTATGCTTTTACACTTTCCAGATGAGCACTTTTTACTAGCAGAGTTTGATATAAGTTCTTACTACTACTGGTTGTTATTGCTTTTAATGAAAATGTTGGGATTTTAGTTCAGTGCCATATATTGGCCCTTCCTCATGACATTTTTGCATGTTACAGTATGAAATGCATGACAAATTAATCCTGAAGAACTGTAGTCCTCCAAAGTGATGTAATCTTTAGTGTTTATTACCCTTGTAACGGTAGAAATTTTAAAACATCAGTGATTACTCTTACTCCATCACCTCCATTGAGGAGGATGGATCCCATCCCAGCCTTTCTGTTGCTGGCTGCAGACAATTTATCATTAGCAGAGTCCCTTTGGTACATTTTCTGCATTTTTGCCTGCTCAAGCACAACATTTAAGAGAGCAGAAACTAAAAGTTGTGGCAAGCCAAGCACAAATGCATGCCATTTCTCAGATGAAGCCTGAATGGTTCAGCATCTCCATCATTTTGGTAGGCTTTCCCCTTTTGAGTATAGTGATGTAGTTTGTTACTCTCAGGCTTAATGGCTTAGTGCAAGAAAAGTGCGCAGAAATGTAGTTTAACCATGAAAAAGATGACACTGTGTAATACAGAGGAGGAATAATTTACCAAGTCTGAATTTCTCAGAAAAATGACAACACGCATAAGCAGAATTCACTTTTACAAAACAAGAAATAATTAGGTTTGGCTCTAGCTTGCTGGGTTGAGTCCCACCAAAAATAAAAGAGAGGTTTTTTGACATCTCTAGCAGAATATCTTTTACCATTGTGACTTGCCAACAAATGTTCATGAAATCGTAATATAAGAGCTTCACTCATTCTGCTGTACAGAGGAATAGTCAAGATTCCCTTGATCAGTCATTCAGAAACCTTCAAAGGATAATAAATGTTCAGATTTTTTGCAAAGTTCCTTTCAGGTGAGGCTATCTTTCAGGAGCAAATGATCTTCCACTACTGCAGCCCTAGTCATTAGGAGGAACTGCATGGGAACAGTGTAATTTCTTCCCATGCGACAGATTCACAGCCTTCATAAAGGCCGGCTCTGGAGCACATGCACTTTAAAAACTGTAATCGGTATTGGTGTTCCATATCACAGTCGTGTTTGGTATAAAACTGATTCATAACAACAACTGTCCTAATTGGATCTTTCCAGTATACCCTCACCTCCAATTTTTCATGCAAACAGAGTACATATGTATAGTACTTTGAAAACAAGAGTAAAGACCAAAATCTCCTACACGTGTGGGAGCTGTGAAAGTGTTGTGAATCATGGTAGGTTTCCAATGTTAACTTCAGTGGCTGCAGATGTTCTGAAAAGCGATGGAAAGAGGTAAACACTGAAGTAGATTTGCTTCACATGTTTTCTCGGACCAACACAGTACAACAACAATGCAATTTTATAAGAAATTAGATTGCTTCCTTAAGTATTCCTGGGAGGGTGAACAAGGAACTTGCTTTTTCATCTGGTATCTGACCTTTGCTTGAGAGTAGGTCAGATTATACCTCCCCTTCGCAACAACTGAATTTTTGCTGAGGGTTTCTGTCTTACCAAACTCGCTTTGGTATTTAACTGGTACAGACTCGGCCTCTATGCGGCTGTGCCAGCCAAAAACAATTGGTTACACAATTTCAACTTCTGCAAATGTCTGCAGGAAAGATATTATAATATTCAAAGAATACCTTTTCTTTTTACCTGTTAAAATGAAGGTTGATTTTTCAGATCCGTTACTGAGTTATTGGTTCCTAACCTGATATTCTAATATACATTTTTCAATGTAGTTTTTTATTACTACTAATGTGTTTCATCAAAGTCTTCGGTGACCATAGTGATAGTATATCACTCGATTCCTTCCCTTTACAGTTGATTCTTTTAGATGGGTTATTGTGCTGCCTCAAGATTGGTTTCTGCTGACAGATCATAGTGATGTGCATCAGTGTGACAAGGCGATTTAAATTGGTTAATCTGTCTCTCTATATTGCAGAACAGAACTAATTGCCTTCAGTTTAGATATTCAAAATGCTTTTATTGCCTATGAAAGCCACTGAAGCCAAAATATATGTTTTGGGGGATGGGGGGGAGTGCAGTCAGCAAATTTTGGAAATGAAATGGGAATTGAAGGTGCTCTGGAGCTTACTATTGTGGGAAAGTGGCTCTGTTTTGTAAATTATGCTGATTGACTGAACAAGTGAAAGTAATTTAACCTTCCTCCCGAAGGTTAACTGTACAGCCTATTTTCAGGGTGAGTGAAATGTGAAAGAGGAAATAAAATGCTACCTCATGAATATCATGTCTGATAATATTTCCAGTCAGAATAACTAAGGCGACTGTAGTAAAAGAAATACAAGAAGTCAGATTTGACAGGGAAATAGAATGTTATTTTCTATTAAGTTGAAAGGCACATATCTTGAACCTTGAGGTTAAAAATAAATAATGGAGTTGCATCAGCCACTGAATGCCTTCCTGTGACTTTTTATGAATGACATAATTACTGCCTTTTTCTAAGTACCAACATTTTTTGTACATGCTCGAAGAGGAAGATATTCAACAAGAATTTAATGCGCGGAGTAAATGTGCTCTGGTTGCCGGAAAATATAAGGCAATAGTAAATTCCAGCAGTTATCACCTTAGAGTATTTTAAGGAAAAAATAAAAATGTTTACATCTGTTAACAACATCTGTATTTACACTATGCAAAAATCTCTGAAGCTTATAAACTTTTTTTTTTTTTTCTCAGAATCTTTATTCTAGAGTATTTTTCAAGGGGTGAGGAAGAAACATGGAGGATCTACTGAATAATTTTCTCTTATGGGAGTGCCTCATCTGCTTGTGTTGAAGATTGAGTGCCCAGATTCAGTACAACAATTTATGTGTTTCATTCATTTTCATGCCAGTTTGTCTTATTTTCCCAGAGTTCTCCTAGCTATGGTTGCATATGTGATATTGTATATCACTTATACAGTGTTAGTGCCTAAGTGCAGCGTATTACCTACATCTTTACTGGACTATCAGATTCTTTTCCTCTTGTAACTTATAATCCTTGCTATGGGTCTTCCTTATCTTACTGAAGTGTATTTTCTCTGCTCAGCATGGAAAACCACCAAGAGAATACATTGCAGTCTTACTGTAGTCGCTGAAACTCTTCCTGATTACTCTGCTCCTCTTATCAGCCTGTGCACAACTATTTTTTTTATTATTATTATTTTTTGTATTGAGGAATATCTGCTAGCCACACATGATTGCCTTAGATACACAGGGGATTTTCACGTTGTTCTAGCTGCCTATGAGTAGTGGTTCAGTTGGCCAAAGTAAAAGGCAGCAAGACGTCAAATGACTTACATTCAAAATGAAGAGTCCTTAATCACCAATCAGCTGAAAGTTGATGACCCTTATGGGTATACAAAGCATGGTTTGGGAAGGTGGGGGGAGGCTACAAGGGTGGTCTGTGACAAGAGGTCAGCTCCCTGAACTGGTTAGTTGTCCAGTCATCCAGCTGCAAGGGCCCTACTTGCAGGTCAAAGCTAAGCCCAACAGTGAAGCTGGTGTGGCTTCTGTGGTAATGTATTTAAGAAAGGGCAAAAAGCACTGAACAGAGAAAAGAGGATGAGGTGGGTGGGGAAGGGTGAGAAACCACAGAGGGAACACTGAGATTGGAGAAAGAGGAGGAGGAAAAAGTGGTCCAGGTGCTGGAGCAGATATTCTCAGCAGCCCATGGGGAACCTGTGCTGCAGTAGATTTCCTGCAGAACTGCAGCCTGTGGAGACCCCATGCCAGAGCAGTGGAAACAACAACGAGAAATCACTATACAGTGACCATAAACTCTCCTTCATCCCTTCTATGCCATCTAGGGCAAGAATAGAGAAGGAATGAAGCTGAGCCTGGTGCAGGAGGGAGAAAAGGTATTACTTTAATGTCTGTCTTTTTGTTTCTTACTACCTGGATTTATTTTAATTGCAAGTAAATTAAGTTAATTTTCCCCAAGACTGGTTTGCCAGTGACAGTAATTGCTAAGCACACTCCCTCTATTTATCTTAACCCGTGAGCTTTCTCCTTTCTGTTTTTTCCTATTGTCTCCCCTCTTCTGCTAAGGAGGGGCAGTGAGTGAGCAGCTGAGTGGGAGTTTGACTGCTAGACCCACCAAAGAAACACATAGTCGGTATAAAGACAGAATGAAAATGTGAAGGGTGTTCATTTCACACAATTTGGGATAAAGATGAGGAAAAAAGGATATATAGGAAGTTTGAATTATTTAATTTTATATTTGCTTATTTTCATAATTAATAAAACCCAAACGAACAAAGCAAAGCAAACAAACCCCCAACATCAACAAAACCCCAACCAAATATAGATTTAATAGCACTGACAGGAATATTTAAAGTGGTAAGAAGAATATACTCTTCTAACAGCACTCAATCAACCTGTGGAACTCATTGCTATGAATGCTAATGAGAATAAATAAAGCATGTTTATAAGAAAACTTAAGGATTTGCATGCATGATGAGAATGTCCACATTTCAATTGGAAAGGATTAAGAGATCAGAAGAGGATGGCTGAAAAGATATAACTATTGATGTACCACGTCTCTACCTAAGGCTAAGCAGGCAGTCTGAGAGTATGTCTTCATGCCAGCCCTCTGCAAGATTCCTTGCACTTTGAAGACATTTTTACTGGTGTATGTATGTGACAGGCTCTGTCAGTGCTCTGGTTTGCTCCAGTTGTTTCTGTATTCCCAGTTGCTTGGCAAATAGCTAAAAATTCATTTGCAGTAACAGTATTGAGTTCCAAATGGCTCACCAGGCCGATTATCTAATGAGGACAATTATTCTTTAATCAGCATGATGCAGTTATGAGTGTGAGACTTTGGAAAAGCGAGTCTGGAAAAGGATTTTGATAGAATTTGGCAGAAGCCTGTGACTGATAGCAACAACTAACTGCTTCACAGAAACAGAGCAAAGGATGCTTTCAAAAGCTCAGAAAAGATCATTCTTATTCATTTGAAACCAAATCAGTCCAGGGACACATTTACCTGACCTGTTTTTGTACAGCTTTTTTGAATGTTTCACCACCCTTACCACAACTAATGGCAGTATCTTTCACTGTCCTAATAGCTAATCTAATTTCTTCATGTGCTTCCTTCAGTGAGTGAAGAGAAAAAAACTCTTCACCAGCCTCTACCTAACAATATTTCACATATTGCAAGTTATCTAAGGCTGTTCTTTTATAGTCTACAAAGTCCAACCCCTTCAAAATTTTATCAAGGGCTGTGTCTTCTATATCTGTTTTTCTTGAGCTCTTCCTGATTTACCTGAATTTTATTTAAGCGTGCAGTGTCCACACTGGGCAGGCTTTTTCAGATGAGGCTTCTACTAGAGAAAAGTACAGTGATAAAAATTACCTCTTCTTACATAAATATAATACTCACTAATATTCCAAATCAGGCTAAATTAAGATAATTCTTTTCCCTTTATAATTCACTGCCAAATAATAGGTTCAATAACATGAAGGGTAATTCCATTCACAGTGAAGTTTTCACTTATCTAGTAACCACTTTTAAACTTATTTTTTTAAAGAGCTCTACCTTGCTTCATTGTATTGGTCAGAGCCACTCACTTTGAAGGCTATTAGCTTCATGTGTCTTAATAAGCCTAACACGTTTGACAGAGAGATTCCACTAAGAAAAATAAATAGTCAGATTTTTTGACTGAAGACTCAAGTTAGAGCAAGATACTATTAATGCACCAAGAAAGCAGGAAAAACTACTTTCAGATTTCTGTAGATTTTAAACGATTTCTGTATTTTTTAAACAAAATATGATACAGATTATTTTATTCAGTTAAGGATAAACATCCAAATATGACCTCTCTTTCAATTATTAAAACAAACAAACAAACGAAGAAAAAACCCCAGAAACTATTTTCCAGAGCTCTTCTGAACACATAAAATGCCCTGCTTAGTCAAAATGTTTACTCTCTCTTGTGCTTTCCTCTGTCTCACAGGGCTCAGAAGTGGCAAGAGATGAAGTTTGTGGCCCACACTGGCAATTTGTCTTTATCTCTCCAGGTAATAATTCTTCCCCCTGACTCTCACATCAGCAGAAACAGTGATTATTATAAATTCCAAAACCCAAAAATTTTATAGCTACATATTTATGCAATATGGTCCTCATAAAGAAGATGGCAAGAACTTGGGTATGTATGAAAACATCAAGGGATGTTATTCCAACACAACAAAACCATGAATCAAGGAAACTTCTCTGCCTTCCTGTAGATTCCAGCTGTAGTAGAAATATCTCTGTACAGTGTTCATCTGTCAAGATCACCGTGAACAGAGAATAAAACCTGTTCTATCCTTTACTGTAATAATTTAACCTTCGTGTTTACTTCTATTTTGAGATCCATTTCTTAGAAAAGAAATTTTATATGATCGTGCTGACTGTGTATATGTTTGTGCCCTAGATAATTTTTAAATCTCTTAGCCAGTGTCAAAAAGGTTTAACACAGACCTCAGAAGAGTTCATTTCCTAAAATTTCATGGGAAATGGGTAGCTGAGAAGAAGATAGAGATGTCTGTAATGAAAAGGCTCCAGCACAAGCTGGGAAGATCACAGAGATTAAGTTACTAAATCAGTGACTAAACTGTCTTGATTCTTCCTCTGTGCTGCAGCCTAGCTCTGGGTCTGTGGTTACCATGCACAGCAGCATGAGGGAAAGGGACACAAATTCATCCATGTCTAATGACACAGACGCCTTTTACAGCTCTGAAGCCTAGTAAATGTATTTTGGTGAAGATTAGTGGAAGAGGCATTTATAACTTGATTAGGACATACCTCTGCACAGCCAGCCCCTTGCCTTTCCTTGGAAGATATAGATCATTTCTTGCAGAGAGGCTCCTGATGGCCTCATATCCTACTGGGCTACTTAATGGATTATCTGCAATACTACATAGGAGAGCAATGATTTCCTGCTATTCAGTCTAAAATAAATTAGATAGTAATTAGCTTTATAAGGCCCTTACTGAATGAGTGATGTGAGAGCAGAAAATACATTTTAAGGAATTTCTCCATTGTTCTTAGCTTTCATAACTTCATATTAGTTTAATTTTTCTCAGATATCTTATTAAAAATTATCATTTTAACTATAATTTTTGTCAGTGAAATTCACTGTCCCATTTCCCATTTTCAGTGAGAAAAAAATGCTAAATAATTTAAAAGTTAAAGAGAAAGCAATGAGAGATGACAAAAAAAAAGTAACCACTTTTTATTAAACATGAAGTTAGAGCCTTATATTTTCTGCTCTACGTTATGTTTCTGCTTGTTCAGAAATATTCTGGTCTTTCAAGTATCAGCTATAAAGATAAGATTAAAATGTCATTCGTATCAGTGACTGAGGTAGTGACTCTGTTACCTTGGCAATTATAGCACAAATCACATTAGAAGAAAGCATAACATGATTTGCCGTCTTTAAGATGGAATACTGCAAGTTAAATGTAAAGAGAAGTATCCAGATAATTCTAAAGGTGTTTGAGATGTTAAATGTATGGTCACAGATTGTAATAATTAACGAACATGTTAATTCAATTAAAGAATATATTAACATTATAAAACATAGCTGAAAGGAGAAAGAATGGCCTTACAAGGAAAGAAAGCAGATCTTGAAGGAATGGAGAAACTATTTACAGAGCCTTTTCTGTCTTCTCTAACAAGGCAAATATACTAATTAATTTTTTAGCACATCATATTAGTACTTCTTTTCTGCGTTATCAGTTAGATAAGGGATATGCAGTATGTTACAGACAATGCTTACAATGTGCGACAGTGCTGTGAAACAAGGTAATATTTTACATGGAGAAACAGTACACAGATTAAACTACTTATCTTAATATAACAGAGTCAGTGGTACAGATGAGAACAAACAAACAAACAGATAATTCCTGACTCCAGCTCCTAGGCAGTAATTACTAGGCAAGATGAATTCCCAGCTTTATAAAACTGTGATGAAATTATGTGGCACCTTTGTGACCACATTGTTTCACTACCCATATTTCCCTAATGAAATCTCAAACCCAGGGAATCTCTCAGTTTCTGAGTATGTCATATCTCATCTTTTGTCATCTTTAGTTATGGATATTATATTTTCATATTAATTCCAAGAAAAATACAGGAAGGGCCTTTAGATAGGAACATGAGAATTTCCTGGCTGTCAAAAGAGCTGCCATGGTAACAGAAAAGAATACCAAGTACATCACATGAGGGAAAAGTGATTGCATGAAAATATAAACAAAACTACATAGGTTGTGTGTATTTCTGTATTCATTACTTATGTCATTAGTTATGCCATGGCAGGAGTTGCCAATGCACCCTGTAATGGTTTTCTTGAAAATTTGGTGTACACATAGTGAGCGCAATACAAAAGTCTACAACACTTTTCTGTCATGCAAGGAGTAAAAAAATCATGCAGGATCTCAAACTACAAACAAACAACTGAAAAGAATCAGTCATCTTGGGGATTCTTGGTGGCTTTTTTTTAGTTTAGAAACACTTTGTATTACCATACATCGTTGTTTCCTTTGGGAGCAGCAGAGAGAAATCATGTTTCTAACAACATGGTCATGCTGCAACTCCTCTGTTTGTGATGGGCACATTCTTACTCTAACTTCTTTTTTTCACATTTTCAGTTACAGGGCTTTTTTTTGTTTTTTTTTCCTCTTGAGATGGGAATAGGAAATATGTTTTAACTCTTCACATTGTTCACAGAAAGAAAGAGGGAAAAAAAAACAAAACATCCAGGAAGTTCTGTTCCCACCATCAAGATGCCATAACGCCATCTCTGCTTCTTCACAAGAAGATAAGATAACCTTAATGCAAAGCTGTATTACTTTACCATGTCTTTGCTTTCTGCTTGCATGGCACAATGTAATGAAATGTAGGTAAATAAATCAGGTGTAACCAGAGATCTCCTGTTCTCAGAGAGTTATTCAGTTAAAGTGGATGACATGCTAATACTGCTAATAAGGTTCAATCCAGTTCTGAGCATCAAGAGATGTATCAGAACTAGACTGTTCTGAAGTATTACATTATTACCTTGCTACACCAGAAATATATTCTTCATCCAACTCCTCAAATATTGCTGCTAATTGAATGTATTTTTCCCTATAGCTATAGTTATAACAGCAAAAATGTAAAGGCAGAGCATGAGAGTCCCTGTCAGACTCTGTTTACTTGCATGTTGCCAAATATCTTTATAAGGTCGGATAAATGTCTTTATAAGGTCGGATACTCCCATCATGAGTTCTAAGAATCTACCATACTAATTTCATCACCTGGCAGTATTTCTCTTTTTCTGTAGTTATAATTATGACAACCTTTCATAAATTTAATATGGCCATACCAATGAAAATTTTTATTAATTCTGCTCCTCTAAGTTTTTCAAAGTAATTTCTTTCAAATGTCCAATCGCTTTGGATAGATTAAAAATAAATGGCAAGTGGCAACAGAACTCATTTCTCAACTGTGCCAGATATTTTAATTATTTAAACAGCTTCTCTCTGAAGACTTGCCTTCATTAGTGTACTGTGTTCTTGTAGCCAGATCTCTCTGCTATAGGATTTATGAAAGGCAGAATTCTGTATATTGTGTTTCTCACAGAAAGTTCATGCTGGCACAGTAAATAAAACTAAATAAACAAAAAACTAATAAAAAACTACTCCAGATATTTCTATTGCTGAATCTCTTTTTCCTTTCCCCAGCATTATGGCAACATCACCACTTCTAATGCAAATACTATTTTTGTTTGGTTTTGTGCTTCCTTTGTTTCTGCTTGTTTTATGACTTGCATTATTCTAGCTCATGTGAAGAAAGGATAGAATCTCTCTGAATATGGCTATGGACCGTAAAATACTTTTTTCCTCTCTATTCCCCTGGGCTCAATTAATAACAAATTCTGGATTGAAGATTCATAGAAACAAGACTGGCCCATGAGGGAATCCTACATGACCATCTTTTCCCACCACCTCTGTAGTCACATGCAAGCAGCATCTTCCTCCCCTTGCACTCCATGGTCAAGGAAGAGCTCTTTACACAACTCCCCTAACCATGAATAAAACAATGGACTCAAATCTTCAGGCTTAAGAAGAGAATCAAATCTGGGAGAAGCTCCACTGCACTGGCTTCACTGGTCAATGACTTCTGTTTCAGCTCTACAGGGTGTGTGTCGAGCTGTTTCCAATGCATTAAATTTCTTCACAAATCAAACCCCAGTAGCTGCTGTTCAAGATGTCATCTGTGTTTGTTAATCCTGAAGAGGTTCAAAGAACCTTCCTCTTTTTTGGAGAAGATAGCTTAAAATATAACTTTCATTTTTAGACATAGCCTTTGGTGCATAACAAAAAGATCACCTTTTCTGAACCTTGTAGTATTATTAGCCTTCTTTGTCCTTTACCCTGGGGAGTAAAGATGGCTAATTTTCAGGGTAAAGTCCATATGAAAATCTTTAGCAGAGACTGCGTCAATACAAAAACTACAGGATCCATGTTCAGAAATTATGACATCAATGAAGACACTGAATTTCTGAAATGAAATATTTCAGAAGAAATAGCTGAACAAGGATAATAGTTATGAGAAACTCTCTTGTAGTATTTTTCAAGGGAATCCTTGTAATTCAGCATAAGTTTGAAATTTGCCCATTGAAATACAGCACTGTATCCCATAAATGGCTAGACTGTCAAGCTTGTGTGGAAAACTTGTCACTAATGACCCTGAATGTAGGGAAATTGATGGATCTGATTGCAGTCTTTGCAACTGCTTGGTGCAAGGGCACATAGATATGTCTGTGAATCAGTCATGAATAGGTTCACTCTTTTGTCTTTGACACGCTGGGTACTCATTCATCTGCAGGTTCTGTCCATCATTTTTTTCAGAAATGAGACAAAGCAAAGTCTGCAGATCAGAGTGCTTCTCCTCAGCTGAGGTCATGTGCTGCAACTTTGCTCTCTGTTTCACAGATGAAAGAAAGGAAAGGAGAAGGGAAGGGTGGACTTCCAATTCATATAAAGTCTGCATGTATGCCTTTTAGATTATTTTATACCAGTACCTGAAAGCCTAAGCATGTGGGGTTTTGGAATTCATGTTTTGAACATCAGCTGGAATTCATTCCTCCACTGAGTTGAAAATAAAAATATTTCAGGCCACATGGAAGGACCCCAGTCGAACAAGGGGATTGGAGAAGGCAGGGGGTGGTTGATCTGTTTTGTATCCAAGATACTCTGAAATCTTCCATACAGGTCACAGGAAGCTTGCATTAAAAATGCTCTTCTGAGCTTCTGCTTTCAGGTAGAGAAGTCCAGCAATTTATCAGTTCTTAGACATAAAGTAACGAGATCAGAGAACAAAAAATGTCATTCACTCTTTTATATTTCTCTTGAAAAGCCAAAAATGAAAATCACTGTGAGTTATTGTGAATTTACTCGGCCAACCTCAAGCATTTGTTTATTTTTTGTAAACAATCAATGATATGTATTTTTAAATTGTGTAATGTTTTCTAAAGATCTCAGCGACTTTTGCACATTAATTGACATTTAAGTAAAGCCTTTTTTGACATAGATGTCATTATGCCTGAATAAGTGGAGATGAACAAATTCATCCATCGGTTTGGTAACAAACACAGGAACTGGGAGCTTGGAATCTTGCTCTCCCTTCTAGGGTATGCTAAGCACAAGAAAAAATAAAATACATTCTTACAAGTAATCTATGGTCATTTCTGCCCCTGAGCAGGATTGAAATTACTGGAAGGGATCTTTTCATGTTTTTGTTTGCTTTTTATAGTAGCAGCCGTTTTTATTTGATCAAGACAGTAGGACAAGTGCATTCTACTATGGACATGGTCTTTAAGATTTTCTGTGGGGAGAACAGTCATCCTCATGTCCCACCCAGAAACCCTAAACTGATCTTACCCAGCAGTATTTTATACCTCAGGTAAACAAAGCCAGACTTCATTTAGAAGTCTCCTGACTCCTCCTAACTTTGGAGGTAGAATTTATGGGTATTCAGCATTGAATTCAGTGGGACCTTGTATTGACACATTCAGTCCATTAAAAGAAAGTTCAGCTGGAACTCTGTGATAAAGTATACAAATGCTCATTCAGTGTTAGTGTATTTTTCCTCATCTTTCTTAGAGAAACTTGTGTAATTGGCACAACATTGCAGAGATGTTTTACATGTGAACCTGAAACCCTCAAGAAATCCTGACTTCTTTGAGCTCAAGAAGGCAATAAGACCTTATTATTAATTTTGGAATGCAACAATATGAATCTAACCATGTAATTCAAGCTAGTCACAACACTGGGGAATTTTTCTTGCTTTCTTTGGTCAAAACTTAATGAAAACCTTTAACTAGGAAGTTCAACTTCTCTTGTCACAAATGGGACACTTACTTAGACTACTGATGGGGATATTTCATTCTAGGAAATTTGTATCTCACTGAATGAACTCATGAAATATTGCTGAAAATCAGCAATGATTACCAATCATAGAAAGTTTGTTAAGTAACAGCTATCAAAGTTTTTTTAAAATACTGTTTGACTTGAGAAATTGAAAAGAGAGAAAACTAACTTTTCCAAGTCTAAAGAACGCCTTCTCTAATGAAAATGATACATCATAGGATTAGAATGTTAAAGCAGAAATTATACCTTATTTTTAATGACATCTTGTGTCATGTCTCTATTTTTAGTCTGAGAGCATTCTGGGGCCAGTAAACAGAACAATTAGTCACTGGAACAGCTCAGTCACCTCATTAAATATCATGAGAAACAGAAGATTCTCCATCACTTGAGGTCTTTCAATCAAAATATTGTTTTGTTTTAAAAGATTTTTTGCTCAGATCAAAGTCCTATAACTTTGGTTATGCTTGAAGTGATTTGAGATTATTGCAGTATTTCTGAACTTTGTAGATTTCACGATAAACACTCCATGAACATATGAACACACCACAAAGCAACGTGGCTTAACTTCCATGTGAAAATAATTTTGTATTGCAAACAAAAAAAAATTGCATTCTTCTAATGCATGTAAAATTAGCTGCTCATAAGTTGGCACTAGTATCTCCGTTCACTTGATATGAGGATTGTTTAGTTTTAAGGATAGTTTTACCAATAAATTTTCAACAAAAGGATAGATTGGTATTTTTTGTGGTAAGTTAAAGCAAATTTGACAGTAACAATGTAAACATGGCAGGGTCATAGCAACAATACTATTTTCAAAATAACAGCCCTTTTAGATACGTTTTCTGCTTTAGAATTAGAGAAATTGTCCCAAACTCATCACATGTCCAATTTCCTATTTCAAATGTCTTCAAAATATTCATATTTCTAAAAAATCCCCAAATCTGTTAACCATATTGTGTTTTTTTTTAACCCCAGGGAATTGTGAAACTCCACCTGCACCTGGCATGAAACCTCCACTACAGTACTGCCTTCAAAACAATTCAGAAAGTCAGAATTTGTATTCTCAACTTTATCAGGTAACTTTGAATGCCAGGGAAGCAACAGGCATCTCTTCCTGGGGAAATCTGGTTTTACTGTGGGTTCTGTCATTTGTCTGATTGATGGACTTGAACATAGCTGAGCCTTTTCACCTCTGTGCACTTGTTATCTTGGCACTTTTAAAACTTATACTCCTAGCAGCACAAATTCCTTTTTTTTTCATCATATCAGATATTTTGCAAACATATGTTGACCTACAGGAGAAGCATTTTTTTTAAATTTCCCCGTTAATTTTTACCCTTTTAACAGCAGGGTAAACTGGTGTTATGAAAAAAAACAAACAAACAAACAAAAAAACCCCCACAAACAAACAAAAAACCCCAACAAATCAGACACATCCCCAAAACTCCCAAAAAAGCCAAACCACACACCCCCCCAAAAAATAAACCTGCACAAAACCTAAACCAAGAAAAAAGCAACCACCCCATAAAAAATAAAAACCAAAACCAAAAAGGATTTTAAAAGTAGAATGTCCCTTGTCTGAAGCTAATGCTGTTAAAAATATTGACAATGAGAATCCCAAAAGTAATTGATTGTACTTTTTGAGAGACAGTTTACCTTTTCAATGTCACAAATTCAAGAAGTCTTCACTTAGAGTGAAAGGAAATAGTTCAAAAGAAGGAAAGAAGCAGATAACAACACATGCATTCCCAAATGCTATTTCCCATCCTCCCTTCAAAGCCGTCTAAGAGACTGAGTGTGTTCCTTTCTCTCTCCTTTGAGATCAATATCATCAATCACGCCAACATGGAAACAAACAGAGTGTTTGAGCTCTCTCCCAGCAAGTACTCAGCATTTTTTTAAACTGACCAGAAATGAGCTGGCAGAAATTACCGATTGACTTTAGGGCAGTGAAGGAGCAGGAAATTTGTTAAGTATTAATGAATTCCATGTCCTTTTGGAATACTGCAGCACAAAAATCTATCTCAGATGAAGGTGTAAAATTAAAAAATATGTACTGTCAAAAGCCTAGAAAATTTCTTGCACTTTTATGCCACGGTTCAAGGCATTTATTAATCAGTAGTAAAAATCATCTCCACTTTGTAAGTTAATTTTTTTTTTCCTAGATTCCATCATACTATTCCATAAACAAAAGAACAAATGCTGAAGTTACATAAATAGTTTTCCCTAATTATTTTAGTTTTGATTGGTAATCTAATTTTCATTACTTCAAAATTATACAGATTGCTGTTTCATAATTGGAATATTAAGGGGCTTCTAGGCTGCAGGTGCTGAATGAAGTGAAATGAGCTGATTAGAGAATCCCAGTGAGGCTGGAAAATGGGAAGCTGAGTCATGTCTTCTACAACTGTTCCAGTGTTTGTAAGGGAAATCATTTTGCCTAACTGCAGGTAACTAAAAGTGAGTTAATTATGCCAAACCCCATTATGAATTTAGTGGAGAAGAAGAGGAATCTCTGAAATTTGTTCTGCTGACCTGCTTTGGATGCCCCTCTTAACAGGAATACAGCTGCTTTCTTTTCAATGACTAGAGTTAGACAAATATATTTGGATTAAGCAATGGATTTCTAGATGAATCTTGCTCCACGTATGAATTACAAATTACTAAAGCATCTCATAGTTCTCATGGCCAAGGTCAGAATGAAAACTGAGACATTTCGGTACATACCATTTCCTGTACACTACCAAAAGTAGCTGTATGTATTTAGAGTACATTACATGTAATGATATCGAATTTGTTATACCACCTGGCAGTGCACCATTTTGACCCCTCTGTGTCATAAAGCTCCCAGGAGCCCAGTGATTTCAGATTTAGTGATTTCTCATTTAATAAAAACCAGAATTCAGATTTTTGTGGAAATTTGCCTTGAGAACAAATTTTCTGGGTTCTGTATCATACCTGAGCCTCAAGTAGAAATGCAGCAAGGATGCACTCAAAGATATTTGCCACAAATAGTCACCAGGAAGCATACCCAGATGAAAAGGGGAAAAAAAAAAATCCTGTTAGTTGCTCTTGATGTTCAGGACTAGAAATTTTAGGCCAACTAGGAAGCACGAAATAAAGAGAAGAGGACACAGGAATGAGGCAAGACCAAGACCACAAATACCTCACTAGCTGAGGAAGCTCAACGCAGCTCTATTCTTCATCCATATTCTTCATCCTGTTTTAATCACCTTCACATTTCAGGAAGAAAATGTGGAAGAAATAAAGAAAATATCAATACTCAGAAGATGAAGTAATGGTGCGATATGTGGCCTGATCTGTGCTCTAAAAGTGGAAAAAAGATCTGAAATCCTTGAAAAAGAAGCCAATTTTGGTGTTGAATTGGACCTAAATGGACAGGGATCTGGGATCACTCTTTAATTCAATAGCTTCATACTAGAATGACTAACAATCATGAATTCTGTTGTTATTTTGATGAACATTTTGTCACTCCCCTAAGCTAAGTTCATAAAAGAGTTGGCAGTAATTTTGGTGGAATACGGGAAGATTGGCTGCAGTTTCTTTGTGTTTGGTGAATGTGACCAAAAGAATATTTTATAACTGTTCACATTATATGGTTGTAATGAAACTTATTAAAATTTGGTTGGGTTTTTTTGTTTGTTTGGTTGGTTTTTGTTTGTTTGTTTGGGTTTTATTTGTTTGTTTGTTTTGTTTTGTTTTTTTTTTTAAAGTTTATTGAGGGTGATAGAAAAAAAAAACCAACAGGTTTAGATATGATTTGTTAAGGGAAAAAGTAAGCACATGAATATGAAGATTCTAATTCTTCTAAGTTTATTTCAGATTTTTAGAGAAAAAGCAATCAATATTTTTAATTTGGTCAGATCCACGCTCTTCCATTACTGGTGGTTTTTGTTTTTATTTGTAAAACAGTCTTAATGCTTTCCAAAAGACAGTATTAAGAGTTTTTGGGTTTACTCTAGAAAAGGAAATTTGGAAGTGGACATTTATTTCTCAAATTTCAAAAGATATAACTTGAAGTAATGGCCTAAGATCTTGGTTATCAACTAATAAAATAAACTGAGCTGGGAGAATTAAATCTCAGATTTTATTTCTGCACAGAATTTTGACTAAGAATTGCATTTACTTCTTTGCAATAATTGAGATGATTGTTAGATAGCAGCAGCTTCACTTCTATGCACAAATTGATTTCTGTCAGGAAACTCAAGCCATATAAAGGAGAAAACAAATTCTGTTTAGTTTTTCAAAGCCTTTATTCCACACAGGACTGGATTAATATGTTGATCTACAGTTCATTTTGATCAACACGTTAATACATTATGAAAGACTGAGTGTAGCAAAATCTCTTAATGTGTTCTCTGAATTTTCCTTTTGTGAGGCAGAAAATGTTCCAGAGGGTAGAGCTTTTCAAGTTATATGCCATGTTCATTTATTTTATGCCCACTTAAAACTAACATAAATTAATTTATGTGCCCTTCTATTTAAAGCTATGGGAATATACATTGACAAAATTTCTGATTCAAATCTCATTAGAAAATCAGTTAAATCATTATGCTTCAAATGAACATGATCAAGGCAGAATGGGTTGTTCAATGGGGGAAGCAACGGCAGCTATCAGAGGTGCATTTTAGCCAGGTTATCCCAATGCACTAGTCCAAAAAGAAGCCCACAGAGGTGGAGGTTGACCAGGTGTAAATTGCTGTTGTAAATCGAGGTTAGCTGCCATGGTAAGATTTTTGTGGTGAGATTGAAAAAACAATTTATTTCTGTGTACTGTATCTGCAGCCAACAGCAGTGGGAATATCCAGGAAAGTCTGGAATTACATGGTCATGAATCAGAGCATGCACAGAGAAGGGGTTCCTCTCTTTCTACCTGGACCAGTGCCAAAACCAGTGAGTGCTCCAACGTCTACTGTCACTCTCAAGAGCAAGTGGAAACTTCTCTTTGTGACTTACATGAGTAGACGAAAGGAATGCTTCTGTCAAAGGGATGAGGCTTTGTGCCTTTTATTTCCACAAATAATGCTGACTCTCTGGATTGATTTGACTCTCCACATTTGTCCAGCTCAGTGTATAGATACATTCATGACAGCATGCATGGGAACACAGAGGACAGGAAAGTGGAGGGAGATGGGCTTTTCTACCCCTGCTCAGCATGGACATGCAGGTGCTAGTACAGGGATAACTTTATGAATGGGAGTGACCATTAGAGAGGTGTTTGGGCACTGAATTGCCAATTAGTACTGCACGTGTACGCATATGTAAATTCCTATGATTAAAAAACAAATCTTTTTTTCCTTTTTCAAGCCCCTACAGGCTTTTTATACCCCTTTATCAATCATTCCCTGAAGTAGGAAACTGTCTGGATCTTCGTAGTGAAGTGTTAAAAAGACATATTTTCTTTTTTCATTACTTTTTCATACTTATATTTTTCTTTTTTTTGGACAAAACAGTAAAAGCTAATCAGTCTGTGAAGGAGGAAGAAAGCAAGGTACATAAATAGAAGATGTTTTTCTTCAAGCCTCTGGATGACTCTCATGGAGGTAGGAGGAAGATTGTTTCCCTTCTACAAAAAAGAAACTTACTCTTCATGTTGTTTGAGTGACGAAGTTTAGCCTTGTTCCTTTGTCTGCCCTTTAATGCCATTAGTTTTTTATAAAGACAGAAAATGAGAAGGCTTGTGTCCCGATAGAGTTAATGATTTTTCTGGCATTGGATCTATCCTTATTGCTTAGATGATTTAACTAACCATTTGAGATACCCGTTACAGAGGGCTATTGATCTCATTAATAGAGCAAAAATTAAATTAATCCTTTTACCCTGATATCTAAAATTATTCTTTGTCTTTTGCCTACATCTCTTTAGTTAGTGTTTGTGCACTATTTATTCTTTCTCAGGCAACACAAGAAAAACGGAACTATAAATATCTTTCTCTCATACAACATGGTCTCTGAATTTTTATTGTATGTGCTAAACCTCAGAAAACGTGAAACCTGTTTATCCTTGTGGAACAGCTATTTTTGAAAGGCTCTGCAGACTTAGGTGTATAAAAAGAGCTCTGTCACACTTCAGGTATGAGATCCTGTACTGCTTCCCCCTATGACCTGTACTAAACCAGCTTCTCTGGAAAGGAACAGCCAAGGTAAGCATTCAAATATCAATTTAGTCCTCTGCCTCCTGAGTTCTTCTTAAACCTTGTAAGTTCTCACAACGCCAAGGCAAATGGACCTGCCCAAAACAACAAGCTGCCTTATAAATTACTTGGAAACTCTACAACAGTCTGCCCTGCAACTTACCTGACCCCAATCAACAGGCTCCCTGTTCTGAGAATTGAGTGTTAACCTTAAGAATCAGTCTTATCTCCTGCAGCTTCTACTCAGAATAGTTCTTGCCTCAGAGAGACAAAGTTCTTAAACACTTTGTTTTTTAAAAAAAATAGAAAATAATTAAACACATGATACAAAGAGCAAATAAAGAACAAAGCCCTTTGAATGAGACACAAGGAACACATGCATATAATTCTGTTAGCCATTAAAAGATATATTTATTTAAAGGTCACTCTTCTGAAAATAATGTCAGGTGACCAAATTTACTAGAAGATTGTCTACAGTGGTTTGACTGTATTCAATTGACTGTATTGATTCAATTGCCTCAGTAATAAAATTCATGCACTTAAATCATGTATAGACACTCAAGTATTTTTTAACTCCTTCTTCAATCATAAAACAATAACTTCCTTTCAGTCATATTCCACTCTTGTTAATTACAAAGTGTTATATTATCCTAGTGCAAACCCCTTCTGCTTTAATTTCTTTATAAAGTCCTTTCTATTCTAAAGTTGCTTTATATGTGTACTTATAAGCATAACATTGACACAATTAACTTATTTTCTTACTCTCTAGTAAGCAGCTAGAAAGTTTTCCTGTTTTCTCATGCTTGTACCATAAAACCAAAATTATTCAATGCTTTGTTTTTCTTTTAAACAATCACCTACAGGATAAGCAACAGTGTCTTTTTCATTACAATATTGCAATGCTATCAAAATATGTCACAGGACGGCAAACTTTTACCAGTTACTCTTACAGGTAATTACTGAGCTTCCTGGGGGACATCAGCAGTCATGAAATTTCCTTTCTGTTATCACCAGTTCTAAAAGGAGAGGTGGCATGGGAACAGTTTGAGAAATAAAGAACTGGTTATTTTTTTCAAGATTGCCATCTGAGCCTCAGAGTAACCAGACACCGAAACCAGGACTGAGGTAGTTTCTAATGCAAAAAGAAAAAAGGGCAAGAGTGAGATTAATGCTGTAGAAAACTGTGCTCAGGAATGTTCACCACGATAAAAATAGTCTTGCCTGTTTTTGTTGATAAGATGCTTATAGCCTGTTTCCATTTGCAAAAGTGAAAAATATTTTATAGAGGTAAATTTATTATCACTTACTATTTCCTTACAAAGGATGGATGACTGTGTTAAATTTCCTCTTGGAAACCTTTTCATTGTCATTTCAGATTGTGTTTTGCATCTGGGGATCTCAGATACATTTTCTTGTATAAGTTGGCAGTTTGCATGCCGGCAGGTAACTTTAAGATCATTGGGTGATCTAGGTATCAAATTCGTGCTTTGGGAAATGAGCAATGTGGAAAAAAAAGGATGGAATTTCCTAAGAAAGGTTTTGTAAGATATGTGTCTTCTAATAAAAGGTACTGAAAAAGAACATGAATCGGTGTACCCCAAAAGCAGTGAAAAGGAAATTGTACACATTTCAGGTTCTCTCCAAGGAATCTGTGTTCATTTGTTTTGATACAGCTGTATGCACTTGAAAAGATGATTTTAAGTTTTTTCTATTTGATCCCTGTTAGTGTTGATTCTCAGATTACTGTATAATATGGACTTTAATTCTCTTCTTCCTGACAGCAAGGAAAAATTTGAAGGATATCAAAATTTGTTGTATGCTGATCAACAAAGTGAATCGGGAAGGACTGGTTTGCTGAAAGTAAGATAAGATGTAAAAAACATAGGTATATTTTATGTACTGAAAAAAATTATTCTAAACAAGTGATTAATTACCCAGGGAAACACTCTCAGCAGTCACTGGATGAATGGTTCACAAGGTATCGCCACTCTCCACTGTAAAAAAAAGTAGGGAAAGATTTGAACAGAAATAAAGGTAAAGAAAACTGAACTCAGAATACCTATCTTTCTGTCCTGTTGTTTGTCATGAGAAAAACATGATTTGCACTTCTGTGGGCATAAATGAGTTTGCCTTGCTAGATCAACAGCTGGAGAACTGAAGTGTGACAGAGATGCATGAGCTGTAGAGTCTCAAGTTCCTTTTTTTTCCCCCTAACTTGAAGTAATTTACTATCATGGCTAAATGGTCTTTACCAGTGGATTGTGACATGGGGTTTGACTCTTGGATCTGCCCATGGTATGCTGGAAGCCTCTGAGAAATTAATTCCTCATATTTTTCCCCAGGCTCTTGGGTTACCCATTCTGTAATTGGGATTTTCAGAATACACAGGAAGTATTTACCATGTTCTTTTTATGATACGCTTCTACTTTAGCACATGAAAGCACACTATTTTGGAAATTTTAATACCAATAAATGTTAGAAATTGGAATCAGTTCATGTAACAAGACTATCTGAAGCAAAAGTATATCCTTACACAAATAACATATAAATTCAGTTTTGAAGTACTGAACATGGAACAGCAAAGTCAAAGGGCCTCTCTGTATTTAGTATTAAGGCAACAAGCAGTTTACGAGATCATGTTAACTTTTTCAACCATAAAAAAGTGTTTTCCCTCAATCTTTATTTCATGGACTACCTTTATGTTTTCTATTTTATTTTCTTCCCCTCTTTTTTTTTTTTTTTTTTTTTTCTGTTTTCTTTTTCTGTTGTAATAAGACAACAGAATAAGGAGTTTGATCTTGACTTGCAAAACTACAATATTAAATAGATTCAAAATCAGGCATCCTTATTTAAGGACTGTAATGGCAGAAAGGAAAATGCAGGTGCTTTCAGACTGCAGTAACACCTAATTCTAACTTACTCCACCTGTCCAATGATCTATACTCACATTTTAGCAGTGATTTCATACAGCAAAGAGCCACTAGTTGCAGTCATGGAAAAAAACTGTTTGAACAATTTTTACGTGGAATAGGCTTACTTAACAATAGAGAGACACAAACTCTGGCTTGTCAGTGGAATCAGACTTCTCCTGAACATTTGTGTTTTCAAGTAGGAGGAGAATAAGGTGGAAAGGAGGAGAAGAAAATCCCTCCCTTCTTCCTGGCCTTTAGTGCAAAAGCCTTTTGGTAGAGAGATTTGGTGATTTCCTTTTATAGGTAAATCCATTATGAATTTTTGTGCTGCTACTCAGTTTGTAGAAATAGCTTTGCTGCATGATGTTTGTATATTGCAAGTATTCATTTTGTAAATGCCTTTTCTTGACCTTGTAGGGTTTTCCAAGCATCTTGTATTCAATTCTAGGGTTAGAACTAAAGCATAGACACCTAAACACAGACAAAGTTGGATGAGTTAAATCTCACTTTTAGTTGTCACAGCCTTTGGCATACAATATCCCAGCATGCTGTATTGGCTCACAGCGGGATGCTTAGAAGATGTGACTTGCATTGCAGAGCTTTACAGTATTGCAAAAAGCTCTATCTAAACAACCTTGATAGCTTCAGTATTTGTGGCTATTTTTCTGTCAAACACCAGGTACTGTGTAATATCAATCCAAACTCAATGATTAGGAAAGCACTGGTTTCTCCTTTTGCCTGTGGATCACAGTTGCCTCTAATTAAACCCACACTCTTTGAACCTACTGAGCACAGCCCTGTATCGCTTGCCTAGACACTTGTGTCTTTTCATTAGTTTTGTGGTCACCTGCTTTCTTGATCTGCTGCTCCTCTTAACCTTTTCAAGCTTAAAGGCAGGCTAAAAGATGCAAGGATGGCTAATTTAGGTCCCAATTAAGTCTAGCTTCCTTCGACTCCTGCGGAGTACTGATCCCTCATTAATCTCTCTTTCATCTTGACCTTTACACCTCCCTTAGGTGTTGACCCAGAAAAGGGATCTTTGGGCAGAGATGCTTGGGCCTGTGTGAATTCTTCAGTGAGAGGTAGTGAGTATCGTTCCACTAGAGCTACAACGCTAGAACAATATGGCACACACAAGTACTTGCAGAAAAGGCTGAGACACTAAAATGATAATGGACATATTTTTTTCTTAAGGAACAGAAATAGTGGGAAAAAAACTTCACCAGGCAGCATTCTTTAAGGTGATTTTTGTCATTAGTGGCCATATGTTGTTTTAAAAACCTTAGAAACTCCGTAGTTCTGTAACATATTATGAAATCATGTATTTTCTGCCATTAAAATAATTCAATATCATATATCCATAGCATTTGATTTCTGTGTGAACTGACTAGCAAACATGCATAGAATTGTTCCTATCATGAAATGAAGATTGCTGGGTCAACTTGGGTGAGGGCACTAGTCTGAAAATGTACATCACCATTGCCTCAGCGGGGTTGCATGCCAAGCCTCAGTAGTTTGGATTTAACATTGAAAGGAAGCATTGAAAGCAGTGTAGCCTACCTCTTTTTAAACCAGAAAGCACTGAACTGTCTGGATATGCAGAAATGTCTGCTGACACCGGATATCTTTTCAATATGATCTGGCATCAAATGATTCCTTAAAATTTACTGAATTATTTTTGAACTGTCATCCGCAAACTTCATATGTTCATTTTTTGACAAAACACCAAAATACCTGGAGAAACCAGATAGTTCCTCAGGGGAAATGGAATTTTTCTCAGAAAATTAAATTTGCAGTCATATTCAGCTTTTGTCAAGCAATTACCAGAAACAATATACAAATTAAAAGCAAATAGTGAAAATACAATACCCGTTGTGTATGCTGATGGCTCTGAACTATTTTTGAGCTGAAATTCATGTACTGTCTTTTAAATATTAGTCCTTATGAAAGGGAATAATTCTGCCTGGTAGGGAGCATGGGATAATGTTGTACAGTCACTGTCACTAATCAAATAAGTTTAATTATTTTAAAATTTAATTACTAATTTCAAAAGCAAGACACCTGAGCTGGGCAACTAATGTGTGGTTACACAGAGGAGCTTAAACTGGATCTGAGCACAGTTTACAAATGATGCAGTCCTGGAATTAAAAGTCATTATGCAGTGAGCCTCTAGTGTTGCAATATGTACATATAATATTGTTTACATTAGTATTCAGAATATGATTATTGAATGTTCATGATAAATACTAAGTAACAACAAAGATGACCAACTAATCAATATAAAGCACAGGTTATAATGAATCTAATACATTTTTCTGTCAATGTCTCATTTAAAATTTAATTTTATATCCCAAAGTGTGTTTCAAATTGTCTTATTCAAATTTAAGGAAGTTTATCAACTCTAATCCCTCAGTTTCAGATGACAGCTTCTACTTGCTAGAATTTAGACAACTTTTTCAATTCTCAGTGTCTCTTCTTATTAATTTTCAGGGAACTCTACTAAAGCTTCTGGCACCTGGTTTCATGACCTGAACCTGGAATTAGGATTACAAAACTGTATTTTTAGTAGTAGAATAGAATTCTTTCCTAAAGCCTTTATTCATGGAAATTGGAAAAAGGATGCTATCCACCGCCAACAAAAAGCTGGTTACATCTCCATAGTTACTTGAAACTGATCTTACCAAGGAATGAAACAGTCTAGTCCTGTACATTATGATACAAGATACAGAGTTAAGAAAGAACTCTTCAGGCACATAAGGTATTGAGCATAAAAATAAAGTTAACTTTAAGCTAGAAGAGTTCACAATACCCTGGTATCTTAAGTGAAAGGAAAAAGAGTACCTAACTGCAGTTTATGTTTCAAGTAACATCAAGTACTATACATGTACCTAGATATTGTTCTGTAACAATTTCAATAAACTCATTGGGAAGTGTTTAATTGTTATATAAATCTGACAAAAAAAAAAAAAAAAAGTATTATTAGATTAACAATGTGGAGGTAAATGAATAAAAAGCAAGCTGGAATTGGTGCATTGTTTTAGCAATTATTTTTCTTGATGCTTGCACTTTTGTTTAGGACTGACAAATGTCCCTCTATAAATTTGAAGGTCCTATGTCATGATTAAGAAAGGTATTGTCCATCATTGTCCATCAATTTTATCAGATAGTGCATAATTTCAGCAGGCTATTTAGTTGGTATGAAAAAACCCACCTGTTTTGTATATAAATCCTGAAATCTAAAGAACCTTTAGAACCTAAAAGTCCTAATGGGATTGAAGCCTATATCGAGGGTTTGAAGGGATTGAAGCCTATATCGTGAGAATTTTGATAGTCTTCAGAGGCTCAAGATCTTGAGATCTTCTTGAGAGACTCACAATGTTCTGGAACAAATACCACTAATTCTCTATATTACCTTACTATCTGAAAATTCAACTTCACATTTGACCAATTAAAAATAGAAGGAAGAAAGTTAATAAAACTGCCTTTTCTGAAGTCATATGAGATTCAAGGTCAGTAGTATAAAGAGCTCAGCCACTTTCATTAGTTACTAGGTGCCTTTGTTAACCAAAAATCACTGTGGTTCAGCAATTAATGAGATCCAAAGTTATTATAGACAATACTAGAGAAATACTGGGAAAAAGAAAAGTAAATTTCTTACTGATGTGGCTATAATATACATTAAATATACTAAAGATATATTTTAATGATCAAATGTGAAATGGTTTAGGTCAGGATTAACGTTTTTCCTCTACCAGCAGTTTTCCACCAGTCATTCACTGACTCTTCAATTTCCCTTTGTTTGTTCATGCTGAAAATTCTGATTATCTCAGCCTGTTGAGGATCTTCTTCCTGCAATACCACGTCTGATGTAACCTTCACGCGCTCAACTGAGTACTATTGGTTCACATTTTTACCATGCTGTTAATGAGCGATTTTCTGAAAGCCTTTTGTACTCAAGTAACACCATTGTAACACTGACATCTGTGTCCTTGGGACTTGCATGGCTTTCTTGAGCACCCAGGTGGAGTTGTCAAGATTTACTGCATTCATTGCTGTTGAAAGACTCCTAGCTCTGTGAAGTAGAGAGTTAAGGGTTTTGCTTTGGTGGTCTGATATCTTCATACAACAACCCAACAACTGAAATTCTTAATGTGAGCAGAATAACTTAGATGTCTGATGTAACTTGTCTAGATCTATTGCCCTTGTCTACAGCACAAAGAATTTAGCTGTTTAACTGTTTGTCTATTGGCAAATTTTCTATATTTCTTCCTTGAAAATTCATAAAAGACTTCGTTTTCTTACCAAAAGGGGATATTGTTTCCTTTAATTGAAGAAATACACTGATTCAGTAGTAATTTGGATACTCGATAACCCGAAATTTCCAGGTTATTTTCAATTTCAGTATCTGCCTGTAATGATAGTCTCAGACAGATGGCTTTATCTTCACAGAAGGATTTCAGCTTACTGAAGTTAGTCACATGCCTCAGACTATTTTAATACTTTTATTTCTTCTCTCTCCTCATTCTATTTCTCATCTCACTAATATAACATGACCTCTAAGACACTGCGAAAGTAAACAATATTGTTTTCATTAGGCACTCAAAAGAGCTACTGCAGTTCTCCTGGTTTTCATGTCTCGATTAAAGACTTGCTGAAAGCAGTAACTGAGCAGATCGCAGAGAAGTTCCCAAATACAGGCGGCCCTGATCATTCTCCCAGTCCCTGTGTTCCTACCCAAAGATAAGGTGATAGCTTGACTGAACTTATATAAATTTGATAGCTATACTTGGTGCACAATGATGGTTCTGAGTGTACAGACAAGATATTTACCATGGTCCTCCAGTTGAAAACACCAATGATTTAGAAAATGTTGAACTTTGTAAAAACAGCTGTTCATTGGGCTTAAATGTAGCTGTGATCAGCACACATTAGGCAGGTTTTGTCACCTAGGCTACTACTCCTATTTTGCACCCTTATTTCCAGCATAGGAAAATAACAATGACAAAATCAAAAGAAGAGCTTGTCACTTTCTTCTGCAGCTGAAAAGGCAGGAAGAAAAGTAAAGGCAGCAGAATGATGATTGCTGCTGAAGAGCATACAGGATAAAAACAGCATAAAAGCATTCTGAGGAGTAATGACATGACTTTTAGGAAGACCTTTGAATTAATTCCTTTTAGCAGAAAACTCTCAAATCCTCAGCAAAGTGGGAACTTTTCAGAGTGTATAAAAAAAAAAAAAAAAAAAGAAAAACACAGAACTTATTTCAAAAGTTCCACAAATAGCTACCTTAAGAATAAGGACATATCTTATAAAAAACTAAAGCTTGTAAGAAAAAATACAACCATATGACTGACATCAGAAGGCAGGGAAAAATCTGAGGAGAGATAAACAAGAAATTATCACTCCCTTTTCTCTACTACTTACTAGTCAATGCTAGAGCTCATTTCTTATGGCTCTTACAATTCTTGGTATATCTCTGTTTACCAGAGTTTTGAAAAAAAAATGTTTTGAAAGGAAACGGTTTGAAATCTACTAAATCAACTGAATAAAAAATGGAAATACTCCTTCATTAAACTGGAAAATGTAATTAGTTGTTATAATGTTTTTCACCTGAAGAATATTAACTGTGCGCATTTATCAATAACAGGCGCAATAAAGATGTCAATGAAAAGACATAAATAGTCCCTTGTTTATACTGACACAAACTTCTTGCTTGTCTCTACACTTACTGAAGAGATTATGAGAAGACAGGAAATGTACATTCAGGATATGGTTTAAATACTTGGTTTCATTAAGTTAAACAATCAGTAAGAGCAGCGCTGTTGTAGAGCTAAATACACAGAAAAAATATACGTATGAGTTCCTTATATGGATATAAATACACTATTTGTGAGCTGTGATAATTGTAATTTGGTTTGTAACAAAATCAGCAAAGAATTTTAACAGCTGACATTTTAATAGTAATAATACATTCATCCTTTGATTATACAGATCACTGGGGCACTTGGCTGCAAGGATTAATCTAGAAATAACTTGCATGAAAGAGAACTTGTGGTCTGTCTTACCTTTCAGGGAGTATTAATTGGTTTACCATTGCTACTAGCTACTCTAGATCTGCTTTGGCAGGGGGTCAGATTAGATGATCTCCAGAGGTCCCTTCCAACCCCATGTCATTCTGTGATTCTGTAATTGCAGCTTGATTGACATGCATGGCCTCAAAGTCAGGGAGGAATGTAGTCTGTCCTCATCAGAAGATGATGCACTTCACTGTATCTGACTTAAGAGTCCAGCATTAACGGCTTTGCCTAAAGAGGTCATCTAGGTAAAATTTTGAAAATAAATCTACACCCAAGCCATCAAACACCACAAGCATGATGACTTCACATTTCTGTGAAGATTCAATTATATACCTAAAATTGAATAATTGAATTTTCATGTGTTGTCCCTATCGCATTGCACAACCCACTATTCAGTGTGTGAGATAGATCCAGTTCATCCTTTGAAAAGCATGACTGCCGTATTTGGATTACTTTAGTTTGGAGAGTCAGTGGCTCTCTAGCTGTGCTCTCCCAGAGCCTCTGATCAAGAGCACATACTCAGAGTCTTTGTGAGAAGTGTTGTCTCCATACCAGCAGTTATTCCAGGGGATAATAATGATAAAAAATAAGCCCCAAAGTAATCAAATAGATTATGCCACAGATGAACATAATATCGCAAGTTTTCTTTTACAGTTTGTAAGTGTGGTGGGTAGATTTCTTTCTGGAATGACACGGCCGCTCCACAATTCTTGTCAAACATAAATGAAGTTACTTGAGTTTGATTCACTCTCACTAATCTTCTCTTCAAGGCTTTCGTTATTAATTACCATGCATAATCATTCAGCCTTTTGTGTCTTCTCCCTACACCATATTTTTTTCTGTCAGAAAACCATGTGTGCAATGTGTGCATTTATTTTAGCTACAGGCAGAAAATATATCATTTGCAAATGGAAAAATACTGAATTATATGATGTTAGTTGATATGCCTCTCCAGCCTTCCATCCTCTATACATCTTAATTCAGGATTTTACAAAAAACATGTAGTCACAAACTCTTCCTCGTATCTCACTGCTGGGGTCCTGCTGTCTCACTGCTGGGGGCCTACGTGCCCTCATATCTAATGGACCAACGTGATTTACAACGGTATTCCCTTAACTGGCTGCCTGAGAAGTGGCACACCTGCTCTGCTGGAGAGCAGCCAGCAAACAGATGCAGTGCTGTGCATTTCCGTGACACCCAACACGGCCAGAGCGGCACATATAGTCTGCCCTCACAAGTAAAACAGGTGTTGTCTGCAAGCGTAACCACCGTCATTAGCAGACGCGAACTGGTGTTTTACCCGCGTAAATGTCATGACTTTTATGAGCACTGATCAAAACAAGCCCTGTTCTTCATTTGTTACGATAGTTGAGGGCTCACCCAATGTTTGCTGGCAGCCAGCCCACCTCTGCGATTCTGAGAGATCTGAGTGTGCAAGAAATACAATACTAGTCCTGAAGAAAGTGATTATAGGACTGATTTTAAGCACAGCTCCCATTGAATCAGAAGTTAATTAATTTAAATAAATTATAATTTTACAATCCAAACAAAGACAAAAGAGGACAAGACCTGGGAGTCCTGGTGGACAACAGGATGACCATGAGCCAGCAATGTGTCCTTGCGGCCAAGAGGGTTAATGACATCCTGGGGTTCATCAAGAAGGCCGAGGTTATCCTCCCTCTCTACTCTGCCCTGGTGAGGCCCCCTCTGGAATATTATGTCCAGTTCTGGGCTCCCCAGTTCAAGAAGCAGACAGAACTGCTGGAGAGGATACAGCACAGGACCACAAAGATGATTCAAGACCTGGAGCATCTCTCTTATGAGAAATGGCTGAGGGATTTGGGTCTTTTTAGTCTGGAGAAGACTGATGGGGAATCTGATCAATACCTAAAAATACTGAAAGAGTGGATGTCAAGAGGATGGGGCCAGTCTTTTTTCATTGGTACTATGTGACAGGACAGGAGTAACAGGCACAAACCTGAACACGAAGTTCCATCTAAATATGAGAAAGAACTTCTTTACTTTGAGGATGGCAGAGCAGTGGAACAGGCTGCCCGGAGAGGCGATGGAGTGTCTGTCTCTGGAGACATTCAAAACTCTCCTGGACATGTTCCTGTGCAACCTGCTCTAGGTGGACCTGCTCTGACAGGGGGTTGGACCAGATATCTCCAGAAGTCCCTTCCAACCTCATAATTCTGTGATTCTGTGAAGACCTGAGCCTGGAAACTAAGCCTTTAGTGTTGCTCACATAACCCACCAGATGAGCTCAGTATAGGTACATCCAAGAAACCCATGAATGACTCAAACTGTTTTCTCTCCTGGGCTACCAAAGGTTCTGTGTCCCAGGACTTCAGGTAGTGGTAAACAAATGAAGTCTGGTCCATGTAGATGTTCAAGTGGCTGACAATATGGATGATGTGATATTTGCACACCACAGCATGCTATGCAATGTCTGCATACGCCCTGCGGTAGAAGAGATTGCTGCACTTCAAACCTAAGATTGAATTTGTGATAGGCTGCATTGGCTGTCATGAAAGACAGACCCCATGAAATAACTTTGCTCAATAAATGCATCCTCTATGGTGTTCTGCTCTGGAGCCCCTCTCCAAAGGTGTCTCATGGGCAAAGTCTCCTCCATCCGTCCCTTGCACCTCAGCTGCTAGCAGCTGATCTGTGCCATGCTTAGAGATCTACGGGAGAATGGATCTTCAACAGGCCATGCATAGCGCAGACATGTAGGATGCAGCACCAGCTGCTAGAAAGAATGATTACTGGGGCATGGGAATTTGGAAAGGGGACAAATATGGTTTGGAGTTGAATGGAATTGGGGACCCTTAGAGATACCTTTGATGATAGCATTAAGAGTGCAAAAAAGGGTGCTCCAGAGTGGCCAGTCCTCCCCAACAGAGCAGAACGGAGGTAGTCATTGATACCTTCTTCAGAGCAACTTGAGCTATGAAAATGAGACTGAAGAAGTATTCATTTTCATGTCTTCAGCTTTTTACTATGATGCAAACCACTTATTTCTCAGACAGGAAAACTGTAGTGGAAAATGGCATCATAGCCATGCTTCAGAACACAAAAGATGGACTATATTATCCTGATTACTCATGAAGATTAAAAATTAAAAAAAAAAAAAAAAATAAATCTGGATTCTAACTGTCTTTCTCGTAAAAAGAAAAATCACGTTTAACAAGTGTATTAAAAGCTCTCATTTACAATTCCTCACACCCAAGAACTTCTCTAGCAACTCCTGAGTTCTTAGAAGTTACCATCTTATTGATGAAACAGTGTGCATTAAAGATATTAAGAGCTAACTATAGATCAATTTTGAACATACAGTTTTTAAGTTTCTGACCTGTGTGATAAGTGACTAGCAAGGCTTTTTACATTTTTTTAAATCAAATTTGAAAAGGGATATCCAACTCAAAGCCAGTGGGGAAGGCTAAAACATCTCTAATTTAAGGAAATGTGATTTAAAACTAATTATAGCAAACAGAAAAATCAAGACGGACATGAATGGCTTCTCAACAGATAGAAGGAAAAATACTGTTTGAGGAAGAATAATGTACCAGTCAGAAAGGAATTAATGAATAGGACAGGTACATACTTGCCTAGAAATAGCTATTAATACCACAGAATTATGCACTACTCAGTCATTAACATCACATTGCACCTGGCAGTTTAACAGGCAGATTGTAGTTCTTTGAGAAAAAAAATTAAGGGCTCAATTATGGATCCAAGCCACACTGACAAGGGAGAAAGATAAATACTGTTTCATGATTTGTTGGGAAGCCATATGTCTATGGAAGGCACAAAAAAAAAGTAATCTGTCGCTATACCTGCAATAAACAAACCATGCTGATGGACCAGCCAATAACTATGTTTTCCAGAGAAACTCATTAAACCTCATCCTGAGCGTAAGGACACAATGTTAGATGTAAGAGAAGTTGTTCTTGCCCCTATTCTGATGACTGCTCAGGGACAATCCTGCTCTATGAGAAGCAATGGCAGTTCCAAGTTTCAGTATAAATTGAGATTAGGAACTGAAGATTCAGGTGGGCATCCTTGGAGGCCTACAGGAGGTGGATCTATGTCTGACTGTAGTCCATCGGTGTCTGAGCTGAACATTTTGCCCAAAAGGACTGTTTTCACAACAGGCAGCTCTGGTGATTTTATTAGACCACATGATTCTGTTATCATCCTCTTAGGGTGACCACTGAAAATATGTCCCTGATTCCAGTGATCCAGATCACAATGTATGTTCTGTATCTGGCCTTTGCACTGATGCTTCTAGATATGATTTTTTGAGCTCCGTGCATTTCAAGCGATTCCTGATACACCTTTAACTTCCTTCCTTTTTGTGGTATAGAATGGATTTGTCTCATTTGATGATGATTCACACTGATCTTGTCATTAGCATAGGCAAAACATTCCCTCTTATGGGCCCTTCTCAGAAAATTTTTCATGAGTACTTTTTTACTTCTTTATTGCTTATCCACATATCTTAACTTCTGTGCTATTAAATCATGTTATTAAATTATTTTTCTCTTTATTTCTTATAAATACTCAGTTCTTAATCATTAGAATGATTTTTTTGTTCTTTATTAAATAATTACAGATACTATGTATGCAATGGAGCATTATTTAAGGAACTTGGTATTATCTTTGTCATTTAATTTTTTTCCTCCTACTCTCTTTTGCTTTTCTGAAGTACTGAGAACACATGTATTGATTCACAAAGCATATTTTTGCACATAATAAATGCAATTTTATCATGATCACATACAATCACAGATTTATTGTTATTAGAATGACCTGTTTGTTTGATCTCTTGGAAAGGTATCTTTAATAAATAAAATACTTCTCAGATATCAAATGTCTTCATTTTAATGCTACTATGTGTTTTCTGCTTTTTATTTTCTTGTTGGGTTTTTTTAGGGGATGTTTAGTAGTGACACAGGATTTCAGAATAAATTTTTCATTTTATGAAAATGTTTTGGAAAGGGCTGCTCGTATTGTTCTTTCCTTGTGACTGATCCATATTAGTCACCTGTGCTGTAACTCATCAGTGAGAAAATTAATCCCTAAACATTCCAAGATCTAGCTTTCTGAAATGTCAATAACTCAGAAAACAAGCTATATTTTTTCAGGCATACAGCCTCCTCATTTCCAAAGTAGGGAACATCCATAACACAACAATATCATGAGAGAGCCTGTCACATTATAGCTGATACCTAAATCTAATTATTACATTTCCTGATGAATAAATGGGGTAATCTCTGGGGTAAGTCAAAACAGTGGCTTTCATATTTATTCCAGAATTATAAATGTGCTACCATTGCTCTTCCTATGTTACATTAGCAATCCAATTTTCTGAAGTTAAGATTCTTTCCACTATCAAGCCCTCTATAGTCTTAATTCTAGCATCACACTAATTTTCAGTTGTACTTCAGAGTATTATTTCTGAATGGGTGCCTTTTCCCTGGTAGAAAATAGGATGTGCAAGCTTTATCCTCACAAACCTTCAGACTTTTCCATGCGTATATCTACCTCTCCCCATAGGTGTGAAAGTATGTATTCTCAAACCCCTAATCCAGTAGTCATATAACTACCCCCCAAAACATTAACAGACACGTAAACTCCCAATGTTTGCTTTTGGGCGTGCTGAGAACCTCTCAGATCTGGGCAAGAGCAGCAAGATACGCCAAGCATTTACCTGGGCAGGTTCCTACCTGATTGCAGTCCTGGGATACCACCAGCAGATCAGCCCCTGTGCAGAGGAGACCTGCATCCACACACTTTTAATGCAGAAACTCCAAGTTTGAGCCTGGGATATACACCTGGGATATAAAGACCCACATTTTTCTCCTGCTTTTGACAAAAGAAAAGCTTCACCTCCCATTGCTCACATGGATGTTACTTAACATAGGGGCAACTATTTTGGGATTTTCTAGATTTGGCATTACCTAACTTGCTTTTAATACTGTTCCCCTTTATGAAAAATGTTTGTATATTCTTGAGCCAGGAAAGAGGGAGATGAGTCTAAATTCTACATGTTTTTATACTTGGAATATCTACATCTAGTTTCTGTTGCCAACAAAGATTGGTATCTGGAGCACCTAAATGGTGGGTATGATGTGCCATGGATTAAGAGAAAGATGTTATTCTTATTCCTTCTGAGTTTTGTGGGAAAAAAATGACATTTTGCTATGGAGGAAGACTCGGAGTGATGAATGCTGATTGGAAATAAGATACTTCCTTTTTTTTTTTTTTTCCAGAGACAGACACTGAAGTCACAGCAGTGGACATACTTTATCCAGTTTTTCTTCAGCATTTTCTATCAGCTACCTTATATATGCCTCTAGTTGTTCCAGTGACTTATTGCCCACAAACACTGGCTACACAATTAAAAGCAGCGAGTATTCAAGTAGCTCTGCGTGAGAAGGTGTGTCTGTATAAGATCTAAGAGGTACAAACTCAGCTGCCCTACAGGAGTGTAACCGTTCCATATGGTGTTGCTTTCAGGCAAATTAACCATATGTACAATGCCTTTAATTTTGGAGCTTGGACAGCATTGCATTGCAAGGGAAAAACTGCCTTAAGTCACCCTATATATCATTCACAGAATACAGGCACCTAATGAGGCCTAAAGCTTTCACTGGGCAAAAAACTATCTAAAAATTTTGCATGGCAATTTTGAGAGATTAAGGTAGCTTTGTTCTTCCATGGATCTTGCCTCAAGCACTCTTGAGAGTGGCAGGTGAAACTTGTTTGAAACGTAATTGAAGTGGGTGGGAAGCTGGAGAAAGTGGGCTGTTTTTCCCTCAAACACTTCAAAATACAACCTTACACATCAGACTACACTGCAGGGATCATGATTTGCAAATTCCCAAAAAATGTTACAAATGAGAATTTGAGAAGCAAGTATTCAATAGATAAATATTCTAAAAGCTTCTAAGAGTTTGGAAATTCTAACAAAAAAACCCTTAATCTTGAAAACAGAGTTTGGTTACTGAGTATTTTAGTCCCAGATAGCAAAGGTTCTGGTAATAGCAATTATTTGGGGTTATTTCAAGATTATTTTTAATAAATTACTATAAATATGATGCAAAAACTTTTGTAGGAGTCAATTAAATGAAATATGTTAAATTAAATAATCCATAGTCTACAGAAGATGAATACTGTTTTTAAATTCAAGTATTAGATGTCTAAAAGGGTTAGAGATGGTTATTTCAACAGCTGCATGCCATTAACAATTAATAATTGCTATTAATGCAATTAACGTGTTGAGAGGATATCATGTTTCTCAACTGTAAAAGAATACTTTATTCTAGACTCCCCTCCTCAAGCTTTTGTTATGGGATGTAAATTTTTCTTCTTTGACTATAGCAGGTGGAGGGGTGAGGTTGTAGAGAAAGATCTCAGCCACAAATTTGCTTTTAGTGGTTAAGACGGTTTCATACAGAACATCTTTGTGAGCTTTCAATTCATTTCTCTGTTCTGTTATTTTGCTTCCTTTTCTAGTGCTTCCTAAACACTCTGTAGGGTGCTGAGGTCCTGTCATAAACTTGTGCCATGTTGTCAGCTGCAGCATCTGCCTTTTGGTGTTTAAGTTATTCAGTGGTAAACGTGATGCTCAAAACCCAGTACTTTACTAGATCTGGCAGCACATTTTTCTGTGAATGTGATCTACCCTATGCCACCTTTACTACTTGCTAAAAGGTAAGTGAATCCCTTCCATGAAAGCATAAGACAATTATTCATAGTTACTGTATCCCTAAGCTACTGAAGCATAAAATTAATTACAAACACATATGATTTAGTTGATCCAATCCTAGCCCATGTCACGAATGGGAAAATCGGTAACGCAATGAATAAATATTCCACTGAAATGTTCAGCAAACCTGTGACTGATGACAAAAGACCTTTAAAGACCTGTTTTGACTAGAGCAGCTTTATTTCCCCAGCTTCGTTTGAGACAAAATTAAGTGGACCTACATGCACTATCTTCCACTGTCAGATGCACTAATTCATTTATTTGGCAAGTGATCTCATTGCCTGGTTAAAAATGTTGCCCCCATGAGAGAATTAAAGAAGTGTAATGTACTGAAACCAGCACCGAGTGCAGAGGATGCAGGCAATTTTTAAGTTAATTTTGTTTCTGGTCCGGCCAGCTTCTAGAGACAGGCATAACTCAACAGGGATGCATTCATATGAAGAAATTTCCAATATTAGGTGATTTGAGAGCTCCTTTGTGAGGTTGATCTGAGAAAAAAATACAAATTAATTTCAAATATCCTTTTCATAAGAACCTTTTTTCTCCCATAGAACTGTCCATCTCTATCCGATTGTCATTTGCAGAGGTCATACGCAGCTGGTGAAATGATTGCTCACAGATATTCTCTAGTATCTGCTAGAGTCTACCAAATCAGACTTGCATTAAAAAAACAAATTTGGATTAGCAAGCCCCAAGGCTAATATTACTATTTACTTCTAGCCATGATCTAGTGTCAAACCCAGAACATGGAGGAATGTAAGTTTTCCTACCCAACCAAATCCCCTATCTCTTATCTTAACCTCAGCTTGGGAACAATCTTGTGAACAAGATACTACAAATTACTCCAAAGTAAGTGTGGATGAAGATCAGATTGATTCTGTTACCCGCCTAAGGACGTACTCGAGGCCTTCATTAAGTGCACTCGTTCCTTACTGAAAAGAGACAAGTTATTTCTGAGTTGCTGAGGATTATTGATAGTACATTAACTTCCTTACTATTTCTTGAACAATAACAAAAATACTAGCACACTCTTCAGTTCAACTCCTTTTGGCAAGTTTCCCTTCATGGGTCTGCTCTGACTTGCTTCCTTGTAGGATCAGTACTATCTTGCTTTCCTCACCTCTGATCTTACTGACACTTCAGCAGAGCATAAAATTGCAATTGTTTATGCACAGAAAAAGGAAATTTAGATTCAAACAGATGTAAAGGTGGTTTGTGGGGTTTTTTATCTTTTTCCCCTTGTAATCTATTTAAACAGGAACATCAAATCAAGGCTTTTTACTTTTATCTGTCCGCTTTCTCTGCGTTTGGGCCATTCAGCCAACAGATGGGAGCCTCTGATTTCAACCCCAGAGGCAACTTTAGGTAGCATACTATCAACAAAGCACACAAAGCTGAAGTAAGGTGCATTTTTCCCAGTAGTCCTCTTTACTGGAGATTTTGTAAATAAAATAAGTGGGTTTTTTTCCAGTTGCCAACTCACTTTCCCTTGGCCTTGAACCTGCCTTCAGTTGATCTAGCTTAACTGAAAAGTAGCAAAATCAGTAAAGATCAGAGCAGTTCTTTCCCAATTGCTGTCAGCATTAAGTTCCTTCCTTCCCTAGGGAAGGGACATGAGAGGAATGGCTGTGCCACTTCTCCATAAAAAATATCCTGTTCAAATAAACCAATGTCTTTTTGCTTAATTTATTTCCTAATGTCTTACTGTTAGTAAGGAAAATATCCATCCTAGGATTTTATTCCTTATTCATCCCTTCTGAGACTATTTTCCACATGATTCAATTGTTTCTTGAGTTTTTATGTCTCCAAATCATGATGATCTACTATGTCAATGGAAGAAAATAAGTCACTCTGAAATCTGTGTCTTCTTGTATGCTTTGTTAGACTTCAGTATTCAAATCTTTTTCTATTCAAACATACTTCAGCTATGAAAGCAACATTCCATTCTGCTACGGAATATGTGGTTATTGCCATAACCCACCTGGTATTCTATTGTTCTGGTTTGAGGTAAAACGAACCAATTTTCTGTTTTACTTATTCAAGTTCTTCAGCTGCTGCGAAAATACTTCACTCAAATCCCCTATGTAAAAGCATTTAAGATTCTCATTTGATGCTCCTGACTCTTTGTACTTCAGCATGTTCACTGTAAGGCTGCTGGCTTTTGTGCCCATCTCTGCTTCATCTCTTTTGTTATTAACATTTGCTTTCCTCTTCAGGCTTTCATCCTAGGTACCACAGTGAATGGGAAAAAGCACCCTGCAAAATAGCTCCACCCCCGTGCCTAGGAATAAATAGTGCTAAGAAGACTAGCTAAGCAGCTGACAGATCTTGACCATTGCTTTTTTATGCTATTTATGACTATCCCTCATGTTCCGTTCCTCATCTGATATCTATTTGCTGCTATTGTGCGCTGAGTGTCAGGCCTTGGGGTCAGGGACCACTTTTCGTTATGTGTGACAACACTTAGCAGCACAGGGTACAAGCAAGATCGTGTGCTGCAAGTAAACAGCACCTTGATGGGAGAGTGGATAACAGAGCATTAGCTCCTCCTGTTATGAAAGCTGCTGCTTTGGTCCTCATTTGCTCTCAGATCCCACACTACTGGCCTGGGAAGCTGTCCACTCCCGAGCGTTTGTTTCGTTTAAAGACAGAGATCTAGAGCTGAGCTCAGTGCAGCAAAGAAACATTTTATTACCCCATTTATTGCCAGTATAGAAGCGTAAGTACTGTTTCCGTGTGTTTTTTTCACGCGGGAAAAGAGCTCATTTCTTGAAAACAGGGACCCGATGTTTTGGCTTTCTTTCTGGCAAGCAGAGAACTTTCAGCCTACCAGACGTAGGATGCTCTCTGGCAGTTCACCGGCTCCAGCAGGGCTTCTCTCCTGGATTTATTGGCCAGGAGAGCTATGTGCAGCATTTTCTGTAAAAAAGAGATGAATCCCAATCTACATTTCACACTCCTGTTAGTCGTAAGACCTTGTACAGCTGTTCTGTTAGTGGATGCATTTAACATTATATATTATAGTGGTTAAAGCTTTTCTAGCAATACTTATCTATGAGAAAATATAAGGCTCATCTACATAGTGTAGACTGATAAGTACACATTATGGTGGAAAACTTAATCACTTTTAGGTTATGAAGTTAATCAATAAGAAAGTAATTCTTATTTTTTTTAATAAGTTCAAAGGATCAAAGAGGTCCGACTGTGTAATAATACATGAAGTTTGTTATCACCTGCTGTTCCAAGGCTCTTAAATATGACAATGAATGTCAAGCAAAATTAAGAGATTCAAATCAAGAATTATGGCTGTAGAGAAAAGAACAATAAAAAAAAGTAATTAGCTTTATCCATTTTATCTAAGTTTTAGAAGAAGTCTTACCTCAGTAGGTTTATCATTATTTCCTCTACTACCTCTATTCCCCCTATTTCTTCTACTATCCTCTTTCCCCCCTCTCCTCTGTGCTCATGAGACCCCACCTGGAGTGCTGTGTCTAGCTCTGGAGTCCTCAACATAGAAAGGACATGGAGCTGTTGGAATGGGTCCAGAGGAGGGCCATTACCTGTGTGATGCATTTTCTTCCATAAAGGTATGTGCTGGTTTTCAGTCAACTTTTGTTTTTCAAGCTAGGCAGCTATGATGTTGGAGCTTTTGATATCTAACGAAGGTTTATTTGTGTTAGTCCTTATGTAAGGAAAATAAGAAAGTAAACCCCCCAATTAATCATCCTCAGTTTAATGTGAGAAAGGTTTTTTAAATTTGATTGATGTTATTTGGTTCTTCTAAAAACGAACTTCTTTGCTTTTATGACACAAACCTCAATTTTTTTGGGAAAAAAACCTATTTGAATTACTGAATTGCCAGGCTCATATCCATACCAAGAGTCTTTAAGTTTTTAAGTAAACTCCTGATTCTGTGTCTTCTTGTTCTCTGACCTGACCAGGTTTAGTCAAATGTCCCAAAATCTGTTGGACTTAGATTTGGGAGAGGACCACTGATCTACTTAGAGTTGGATCTACTTACAACGTTGGAGTGCTGTGTCCAGCTCTGGAGTCCCCAACAGAGAAGGGACATTGGCACGGATCCAGCAGAGGG